>OY728123.1:1390746563-1391337682 GCA_963277665.1 Viscum album
TATAAACTATACATTACAATGCAGGATATGAAATATATTAACAAAATTATGAAAATATTCTTTGGTGAGAAATTAAATATAAATGAAAATAAAACCATTATTAAATAAAAGGAAACATTTTTTTGAAAAACTATTCGAATACAAACAAGTGAGTTTATGAATTAATAAAATCAATATTAATGGAATTTATTAATTAAATATATATTTAATATATCCAATATAATGTTTAAAATTTAACTTATATGTTTTCTAGACATGATATATGAACAAATTCAATTTTTCAGATAAAAGAAGTATTTTTCCAAATATGCAATTTTACCGCATTTTAATGGAACACCCATTTTAAATATAGTTTTTTACACTTTTATATAATATATTTAACAAAATAAACTTCTTAATTTAAATAGTGATATAAAAATTTACTTTTTATTAATTTTATATATTTTTCATATAACTTTCAAGTTTCAATGAATAGTAAAAATATACTAAATTTTAATTGAAAACAATTGTTTTCATCAAAATAATTTATATAGTTAAATTATATAATTTAATTATTTTAAAGTATAAATAAACTATATTTTTATCAGTTAATATAATTTTTGTTATTGACATTAATTTTTCCCTGAATTTAGATGTAAAAACATTTCAATCTTTGGCAATGTTTTAACTTTTAAAACCTTTTTTCATTCCGAGAGTAGGATTGATTTTAAATTAATTACTTAAACTTATATGTTTTAATTTTTCAAAAATGGATTCCATACATGGAATCACTGGGTCCAAATTATGTAAATAACTTTATTTTATTTTTAGAAATTATGAATAGTAACTTCTGTAATTTTTATTAATAAGGTAAAAAGGTAAATCAGACAATTAATGGTAAATGTAAAATTATAAAATTACCCTAACACTTGTACTGATATAATTGGATGACTGTGTATAGACCTAAATCATCATTGGGTCTAAATTGTACCCTTTTTAAGCCACTATTATAAGATTAGGACATTTAATATATTTTATTTAAAGAGAAGTTAAATATGTCTTTCTCAAATATTAATAACTCTATCATTTTTAAATAAGGTTATATAGAAGAAAAACTAAACTATAAATACTCATTTGAAAGATAATTTTTTTTATTTATCATTATAATTTATTTTTAATTTTTAGGAAATCATTAATTAATTTAAAGGTGTATACATTGATGATAATGAAATTATTTAATTGAAGAAAAATCAATAAAATAATTTTCCTTAAAATGATAAAAACAATTAAAAACCAAAAAAAATGATCAAATCTTATTTTTATAGTATATATTGACCATAATCATCCAAGAGTCTATTTATTGACCATTTTTATCCATATAAAAATGATTATGATGCTTATAATATTTTATTTAAAGTGATGTTAAAGTTATCCCAGTCATGTTTTTATAAATATAACATTTTTAATGTAGGATTTTCCAAGATATATATTCGAATATGATTATTATTATTAAATATATAGGATTTATATTAATCATATTATTTTATTTTAAATTTTTACCCAACAAATAAGTATATAAAATAATTACACAAAACTGATGTAGTAATTATTTTATTACTAGAAATATCAAATTAATGTTATTTAAATTATTAAAATAAATATAATTTGGGATGATTCATATATAAAAATAATTTTATAGATGACCTTGTATCCTTAGAGATATAAAAGAATATTTTTTTTAGAGGTTAACATCTTATCTTAATATTTTTAAAAATCTAGTAATTGAATTGTGTCAAAATTGACACTATTGATATTTTGTCAAAATAATGTATTATTAAATTATTTAAAAATCATAAAACACTTTTAAAAATATATGATAATTATTATATATTGTAAAATGTTCTAAATTATTCATTTATTATTTAAATTACATCAAATAAGTGAATATGTCACCCATTTTAATACTGAAATATGTGTTACCTTAGTTAGAAATTAAATTTAATAACTACGTGTTAATTAAAAGGATACAGTATAAATTGACAGAAAAACATGTATAAAATCTATTATTGATGGTATTACAACCTTATCACCTATAATCTTCAAAACTATGACATTTTAGAGTTTCTTGGATCAGTTTCAATTTTTTTATAAATTAATATTTTTGGAGATTGAAAGGTGCCTCTCACCTCAATTATGAAAGGGAACCTACTCCATCATTTCATCACATCACTTTGAGCCTTAAATCTCAGATATCCCCTGCCCATTTACATTATAAAATTTACTAGTAAAGTTTTAGAGGTTATGGTATTCTTAAAAGAACAACTCTAGTGCTTGAAGAGGAGATCTATAGGGAGCTCATAGAAGAAGAGGTAATATCCTTTAACGACTCTCTCGAGATCATTTCTTCTTATACTTCCTCATACATTGTTTTTTCCATTATAAAGAAATAAATCCAGTATCACCTATATACTAATATGTTATTAGGGTTATTTAACAACCTTAATCCACCTTTTATCCATCCTATGAAAAATGAAATCACCACGCATGTGTGAGCACGACTTACCATCTCTACGTTGTGGTGTAATCTGTTTTCATCACCACCTTATTTGGACGGGTATAATGATGGAAATAATAACTATATATGATTATTATAATATTATATTTATTCTATAACAAAATATATATATCATCAAATTTAGTAAGATTTCATAATTATGGGAATGATATCATCGCTCATGCGTATATACGACCTTCCTTCTTCACGATGCGTTGTGATTCATTCTACATGATCTCCATTAAAGAATTAATTATGTAAATTTATATAATCGGTAAATATGATATATATATATATATATATTATTAATATCATTATATAAATTATATAACTATAAAATATGAATATGAATCATAAATTATTCGACAAAACATGCATAAGAAAATGAAGCAGTTAACACCTGAAAGAAGCCTAATAATGAAATATTATTAGACGGGTGTTAATATGATCATATATGATATCATAAATTCATATATGGTTCTGGAATAATTTAATAACATTATTTAATCTATTAAACATGAGTTTTTTATACATATTAAGGAACTGAGACCCAAGATAAAGAAACATTTTGCAATCTCATTATTATCTATGATTGTTTATATGTAAGAATTTGATGGGGTTTATCTATAGTACATGTCCATGTTTTCTAATATTGCTTTCATAAAATGTTTTAATATTTTCATATTTATTTTTAAATTCATTTCTACTCATTTTTTGACCTTTACTACATAGTTTGAAAAGAATATTTCTTTCATTTTCCATATGAGGTACTTTTTTTACTTTTTCAGTAAAAGTATGAGAATATATTTTTTAACATATATTGAATGAAAAGATTTTTAAAAATTCAAAATTCATTATTTACATAAATCTAACCTTACAGGTTTTTATTTTTTTCTTTAAATAAATTATTTTCTTTTAAAATTATGCGGTGTTTTAAGAAAAGAAAATTTTTTTGAAGAAGAAAATATATTTTTCTCAAGAATCAATTTCAAATGTTTTATCAAAAACTATTTTCCATGTAAGATGAAATTATTTAATAAAGATATGTTTTAAGTATATTATCCCAATTATTACTATATTTTACTATATTAATTATAGAAATATATTTATGAAATCCATTCATTTTATATGGGTTATTTTACGATAGAATGGTGTTTACAAAACCAATTTTATTTCTTAGATTCTGATATAATGAATGATTTCTTTTTTTGTGGTACCAATATGTTTTATTTCATTATGAGATTTGTGGTTCCTATATTTCCCTCCAATTTAATGGGTAAATATATATAACACATGAGGTATATATGTTATGCATGAACCTGATATCATGTTTAAAATTCTATGTGTGGGCCTAATTTTCATGTCCATAATTTTATGAGTGGACTTGGTTTCCATGTCCATATGTTTAGGTAAGGGCCTGATTTAATGTCCTTAATGAATGAACCCGTTACTATTTATACATGTTCACAAATTTACAAGTTTATGTGTATGCCAAAATTTCATACCTTATTTCAATTTTATGATCTTATGGATTATGTTCTTCAGTTTCCTTATGATTCAAGTTTACCTTTCATATATAGGTTATGATCTTCTAATTTTATGATCACGTTCTCATACCCTTTATACTCAGGTTTATGTTTACATATCACCCTTGTTTACTCTTCTTAAGAATCTGATCTCACCCTTTCTTATGTTTTCTTTTCCCTAGGTTATAAAAAATGTTTTTAGGTTAGAGTACAAAAAGGGGAAGATATTTGGGGGAACTTTGAATATATTTCACTAGAATAGAAGTTTTTGTTCTAAGTTTTAAAATACACTAAACTAATATGGTCTTTGGGGGTTAGTTTGTTTAATGTATTAAGTATTTGAAAAAAATAATGTAATGTACATGTACGTCAATCTTAGGTCGTTAGAGTTGGTATTAGAGTGAAGTATAAATTATCCATTGGAAACTAGGATGTGAAAAATTTAGTGACATACCTATAGATATTTCATAGTATATGTCTTGGGATATACTGAGGATAAGTCTAATAATAGGTTAAAATGATATAATTTTGGCAATGATCATAGATAAACTAGTATTAAACATAATATGTTATCCATTGAAAGTAATTTCCCTTGATTATATGGTTTTCTTCCATGAGATGTTTTATCACGTTGTGATTTTCGATTTCTATTAGTAGAGGAAACCAGAAGAAATTGGGATAACATTGAGTTTGATAGAAAATTTGGTTATTATGAGAAATGAAATTGGATAATGATTAAAGAGAAAGATATCTTGATTAAAATGAATTAGCTATCACGATATATGATTAACAATGTGAACTTTGGTAAAATTCCTAACACATCGCATAAGAGGAATATGAACTTTTATAAAAGTTCAAATTGTAAGAAGCATAGAGGAAATAAGATTTGGCTTCCTGCATTTCAAGAAGAAGGGAAGAAAAACATTGAAGAATACCCCAAATGGAGTGGAAGATTTTATCTCTATGGGAAAAGGGTCATAGAGTTATGAATTATTATGAAGTTCATGGTTTCATATGTGGAAAACACGGGCATTACCCAACTCAATACCAAGACATAATAATCTACTTCTCAACCATGGAAGGACCTATTCCATGCCAACCATTAAAGTGCAAGGATTGAATTATTTATGTATTTGGATCCAAGAATCTTTAATGGTGAATTATATAAAGAGTATCCAGTTTATGTTTTTTGATAAATATTTTCATGAATATATTTAATAGTTATAATGGAAAATAAAACTGATTTAATGAAAAGGTGATATTCATAACAAACACAAGATTAAGTGAAAGATAACCCTTAATGTTATCTTAATGTTAAGATAGTGATTTTTTTGATAGGAGAAATGTTGGATATAAATAAGTGAATTGGATGGTACTGATTACCCTAGATATGATTATTGATTGGTTGAGAAAGTGGTCTTTGTTATCATGGTTGAAGTTTAAAACTTCTAGGATTTAAGGAATTTATCCAGTGATCTATCAAATAAGTAAACATAAATTTTTTACATAATTATTTATGGTAATTCAGGTTTTAACCATGTTTTAATAGAATACATGATTAAGGTATTCACATGTTTGGAATGTGACAACCAAGAATTTCCTTATGAGATATGAGAGATACATTTTAATCCAATTTGGTAAACCTATTTCTAAAGTTTTTTATTTTTATATTTTAGAAGGATTGTAAGGGTATCCATTTGTGGATAATATAAGTTAAAACCCAAATAAAGTTTGTTAGATTAAAGTATTATCTTACTATAGGTGAACTTATGCATATTTGATAACATGTGATGACCTTTTTGTTGTGATAATGACCCATCATTCTTATGATCTAATAATGCTCCAAGAATAATAAATTCAGCTTCATTTCTTGAAATAAGATATGATGTGTATATTAATAAAGTCATAACAAAATTGTGAGATTCTAATGATCTCAAGTATGAATATCTTCTCCTAAAAATTATTAAACATTATGAAAAGGGATTGTTGTATTAAAGGGTGTCCTATTATCATTATTTTTTATAATATAAATGAACTCTTTCATGATTCTTTAGTTAATGGTTTTTTAATTATTAACATTCTTTAGATCACCAACTTTCTCATGATTAGGGATCTTTATCAATCTGTTTAATTATTTATGCTTTTCCTCAAGGTTCATATCTTCACCAATGTTCTTCTACGTAGAGGCCTAGATATGATTTACTTTGGGTAACTATTATTTTCCAGATTTTACTTTTTAAAATTAATTTTTAGACCTCATCTATATGATTTTTGTTTCTATGAAATAAAATTTCAAGTATTAATAGTTTTACACCCTAGACAAATCATGTGGGTGAAATTCATTTTAATGGGGTAGAATGTAACACACTGAGATTTTTTTAAGTTAGTTTTTTTATTTCTTCGATGTATTGTGTTGTATGCTACACCAAGATAAGCTTTTAATACACACAACATTGAATTATCTTGAGATATATGCAACACTGTGATTGGCTTGTGTTACACACAATTTCCCATTCTTTTGATAGAAGTCATTTTATGCAAGATCGAGTTTAAGAGAACAAATAAATACTATTATATTAAATTATAACCTAGACATTATAGTGGTGAATATGAAAAATATTAACTGAATTATGAAAATATACATTGGTGATAATTGATTATAAATTAAAATAAAACCTTTTTTAAATAAAAGGAAATGTTTTTCTAAAAAACTATTTAAATACAAATAAGTGTGTTTAAGAAATAATAAAATCACTCTTGAATGATTTTATTAATGATATATATATTTATTATATCCAATATAATTTTTAAAATTCTTCTTATATATTTTATATACATGATATAAGAACAACTTCAAATTTTCAGATGAAAAACGTATTCTTCAAAAAATATAGTTTTACTATCGTTTGATGACACACCCATTTTAAATATAAATTTTAAAAATTATATATATTCTATTTTAAAAAATAAACTACTTATTTTAAATAGGGATATAAAATTTTACTCTAGATGATTTTTTGATATTTTTATCATAACTTTCAAGTTTTGATGAATAGAAAAAATATACTAAATTTTAATTTAATGCTACTTTTTTTTATCAAAATAATTTATATGGTTAAATTATATTATTTAATAGTTTTAAAGTATAAATAGACAATATTTTTATAATTTAATATAATTTTGGTCATATTAATTAATTTTACTCTGAATTTAGATGTAAAAACATTTCAATATTTTGCAATGTTATAACTTTTAAAACTCGTTTTTCATTCTGAAAATGAGATTAATTTTAAATACATTACTGAATCTTATGTATTTTTGATTTTAAAAAGTAGATTATATATTTGGAATAATTGGTTCTAAATTATGTAAATATATTTCTTTTATTTTCGGAGATTATGAATAGTAACTTCAGTAATTTTTATTAATATGGTAAAAAGGGAAATTTAGTAATTAAGGGTAAATATAATATTATAAAATTATCATAACACTCATCCTAATATAACTATATGAGCTTATTTAAACCTAAATCATCCTTTTGTATAAATGTTATCCTTAGGAATCCACTTGAATAAGATTAGAACATTTAATATATTTTATTTAAAGAAAAGTTAAATATGTCATACTCAAATTTTAATAACTCTATCCTTTTTAAAATATGGTTATAAAGAATATAAATTATACTATAAATAATAATTTGAAATATAAAATGTTTTTATTTATCATGGTAATTTATTTTTAATTTTTAGGAAATATATACTGACTTTAAAAGGCTTATACATTGATGATGTATAAATTATTTAATTGATGAAAAATTAATAAAATATCTTTTATTAAGATGATATTAAGCATTAAAAGACCAAAAAACGTGAAAAATATTATTGATCGAGTATATAGATACCATAATAATCCAAGGGTAGATTTATTGGACATTTTTAGCTATATGGAAATGATTATGACACTTATAATATTTTAATTTAAGTGATCTTAAACTTGTCACATTCATGTTTTAATAAATATAATGTTTTTAATGTATGTTTTTCCAATAGATATATTCAACTAAAATTATTCGTAATAAATATAGAGGATTTATCTTCATAATAGTGTTATATTTTTAATTTTAACCCAAAAATTTGTATATTAAATAATTACATAAAACTGATGTAGTAATTATTTTATTATTAGAAATATCAAATTAATTTTATTAAAAAAATTAAAATGAATATAATTTTGGATTATTATTATATCCAATTAATTTTATAGACTACCTTGACCGATTAGGGATATAATAAAATAATTGTTTCACATTTAACTTCTTATCTTTATATTTTTAAAAATCCAAGAAATAAATAGTGTCCAAATTGACACTATTGATATTTTTCCAAAATAATGTATTATTAAATTATTTAAAAAAAATTAAAAAAAATTAAAAATATATAATAACTATTATATGGTTTAAAATTTTCTAAATTATTATTATTTGGTCAAATTTATATCCAATAAATGAATATTTCACCACTTTTAATATTGACATATTTGTTACCTTAGTTAAACATTAAATAAAATAACTATGTGTTAACTAAAAGGATATGGTTTAAATTGACAACAAATCCTATATAAAATTTAATTGTTGATTATATTACAAAATAATATCATATAATATTATGAAATATGAAATTTTTGAGGTTTTTGGATGGGTTTTGATTTTTTTATAAATTAATATTTTGAGAGATTTTGAAGGTGCCTCTAATCTCAATTATGAGAGGGCACATCCTCCCTCATTTATTCACTTCACTTAGATAATTAAATATACCTAATTATCTACCCATTTATCTTATAAAATTTCATAGTCACATTATATGGGTTCTAGTATTCTCAAAAGACCAACTACTATACCTTAAGAGGACATCTATAGGGAGCTCACCGAAGAAGAGGTAATTTCTTTTACCGATTCTCTCAAGATATTTTTTCTTATACATGCTATTTGTTTGTTTTTTTCATTAAAAAGTATTAAATCAAGTATCAAATATATATTGAGATGATATTATGTTTATGGAAAAACCATATTCCACCATATATCCATCCAATAAAAAAAATCACCATGCGTGCATATGTACAACTTACTGTCTCCACATCGTGGTGTAATATGTTTCCACTTCCACCTTAAATGGATTGGTATAATGATTTATATAACAACTATATATGATTATTATAACATTATATTTATTTTTTAACAATGTATATATCATCAACTTCCATACCATTTCACAATTATGCGAATGATATCATCGCTCGTGCGTACATACGGTCTACCGTCTCCATGATGTGATATGATTCATTCTACATGATCTCCATTAAATAATGAATTATATAAATGTATATAAAGAGTAAATATAATATATATATTATATTATTATCATTCTATAAGTGATATAAGTATAACCTATATAGATGAATTAGAACTTTTTCTACAAAACATGCATAAGAAAATGTATCAGTTGACCCCCTGAAAGAAGCATAATAATGAAATATTATTAAATAAATATTAATATGATCATATATGATATCATAAATTAAAATATGGTTCTTGAATAAGTTAATATCATTATTTAATCCATTATAGAGAAGTTTTTATTACCTATGAAGGAACCCAAACCCAAGGTAAGGGATAATTTCACAATCTCATTATTATCTAAGATTGTTTATATTTAAGTATTTACTAGGGTTTATTTATCATCCATGTATATGTTTTATAAAAATTATTTCATAAAAGGTATTAATATTCTATTATGGATTTTAAAGTCATTTTTATCAATTTTTTACTTTTAATACACGGTTTTAAAGGAATATTTATTTCATTTTTCCATACGAGGTACTTTTCGGCATTTCTGAAAAAAGTACAAGAAGAATATTTTTTAACTTATTTGGAATAAACATGTTTTTATGATTTTATAATGACTTATTTCCATGTATATTCCCTTACAAGTACTCATTTTTATCATAAATGAAATTATTTTCTTTCAAAATTGTGCAAGGTTTTAAGAAAGGAATTTTTTTTGAAGAATAATGTATATTTTCCTCAAGAATAAATTTCAAGTGTTTTATAAAAATTAATTTCCATTTAATATGAAATTATTTAATAAGGATATGTTTCATGTATATTATCCTAATTATTATAATGGTTCATTATGATTATGATGTAATGATATTTAATAAATCCATTCATTTTCAATATATTATTTTATAATTGAATGAGGTTTAAGAAACCCATTTTATTTAATGGATTATGATAAGATGATTGATTTCTATTTTTGTGGAACACATATGTATGACTTCATTATGATATGGGTGAGACCTATATCCCCCTCCAATGAATTGGGTCAGGATTGATAACTCATGTGGTATATATATTATGCATGAACCTGATTTCATGTTCACAATTATATGTGTGGACCTAATTTTCATGTCCATAATTTTATATGTGTAACTGGTTTCCATGTTCATATGTTTATGCAAGGTCTTGATTCATGTCATTAATGGGTGAACCTATCGCTATTTACACATGTTCACAAAGATACAAGTTGATGTGTATGCCACAATTTCATTCCTTATATCATTTTTGTGATCTTGTGGATTATGTTCTTTAATTTTACTTAGGATTAAGTATTACCTTTTATATGGAGGTAATGATCTTATAATGTTATGATCACATTCTCATACCCTTTTTGTTCATGTTTTATGTTTACATATCACCCTTTTTTACTCATACTGAGCATCTGAGGTCATTATTTCTTATTTTTTCTTTTCCTTGTGTTATAAAGAAAGGTTTTCGGTAGTATTAAAAAAAGGGAATATATTTATGGGAAAAAATGAAGATCTTCCACTATATTTTAAGTTTGTTTCCCAAGTTTCCAAAGGCACTAAACTAATATGTTCTTTGAGCATCAGTTTGTTTAATTTATTATGTATTATTAAAAATTAATGTAATGTCCATGTATTTCATGGTTGGGTCGATAGATGAGTAAATATGAATATATCTATTTGATGAGTTTTAAGTTTGATTCCTTTTATAAATTCAAATAATTCAATAATTCAGAAGAGAATAAAATTTGAAAGATAGTAAAGAATGTTTGATTAGATGAAGGTGGTGAATATCTTAATGAATAGTTTATCATATTTCTATAAGATTTTGAGATTATATGTCAACTCAAATCACCTCACACATCATAGTGGAATGGTGTAACTGAAAGGAGGAAAAATACCTTGTTAGAAATGGTAAGGTTGAATACGAGTCATGCAGATCTTCTATTATCCTTTTGGGGATATGCATTACAAAATGGGACATATACCCTAAACTGAGTACCAAATAAAGTGTAAAATAGAATTAACTTCGATTTATGGAGTGAAAAGAAATATGTTTTGTCACATACACATGTTTGGGGTTGAGAGGAATTTTTTAATCCATTCATAGGTAAAAAACAAGCACTATGAGGAAAAAAAGTGTGTCATTATAGGGTATCTAAAGGAAACAAATGGATACAACCTATACAACCACTCAGAAAATAAAGTGACAGTTACCAAAAAATCCACCTTTCATGAGAGGGTAAATATCCTCAAATATGATAGTGGAATAAAGATGGACTTTAATGAATTTGATTCTAAAGATAGACAAGATTTGGTACATGAAAAAATTCCATAGGTGCATGTGGAATAAGTAGTTCTTGAAACAAAAGTACTGAATAGGAGCACTAGAGAGGTAAGAGAACCAGAGAGATATGGGTTTTTAGTCACCAAATATATTTGTTAATTATTGGTTGATAATTATGAACCCCTATACCACAAAGAGGTAGAAAATATTTCAGAATATGCATGATGGAAAGCAATGATGAAATCTAAAAGGGATTCCATGTATTAGAACAAATTCTAGGTTCTGATTTATACACTAGTTGATGAAAAGTTTGTAGGGTGTAATTAAGTATTCAAGAGAAAACTATACATGGAAGGTAAAGTAAATACCTATAAATAAATACTAGTTTTAAAGGGTTTAAATAGTGTTAAATAATTTACTATGATGAAACCATTTCACTAGTTTCCATGTTTAAATCCACCAAAATTCTACATGTTATATAATCTTACCATTAATATAAAATTTTGATAATGGATGTTAAAATATATCTTATTAATTGGAACCTTCATAAATATGTCTATATGACACAACTAGATGGGGTTTTTACTCTAAGTGATTCCAAAAATATTTACAAGTCAGAAAGATCCATTTATGGATTTAATTAAGCATCCAGGTCATGGAACATTCGATTCGATGAAGCTATAAAATAATTTGGTTTCATTAAGAATGAATGTGATCCATGTGATTAGAATTGGTTTCGTGGGAATGAATTCATTATCCTAGTATCATAAGTTGATGGCATATTACTTATTGGAAACAACATACTAGTCTTTCAATCTGTGAATGACTGGTTAAAAAAGTGTTTCTCCATGAATTAATTATCTGAAACAATTTACATTTCAGGGATCAAGATCATTAATGATAGATCCAAGAGGATTCTTGGACTAAGTCAAAGTAAATATATTGACTAGATGTTATATATATTTATTATGGAACAATCCAATAGGGGATTGTTTCTAGTATCACATGACATAAATCTTTCTAAGAAAATATGTCCTTGGACACAATAAGAGAAAGAGAGAATGAGTAATATCCTATATACTTCATTAATAGGATCAATAATGTATTCCATGTTATTTAATGGACTTCATGTTTCCTATACATTGAGCATGGAAAGAAAATATCAAGAAAATCTAGCAGAACAACATTGTTCTACTGTTATTGTTATCCTTATCTATCTGAGAATAACTAAGTATATGTTCCTAGTGTATGAAGGAGATGAGCAACTGGTCCTCATGGTTTATACTGATTCTACTTTTCAAACATATCATAATAATATGAAGTTGCAATCATAATATGTTTTATATCTCAACAAAGGAGTAGTGAGCTAGAAGAGTTCAAAGAAGTAAGTTTTCACTGATTCTTTTGTGGTTTCTAGGTATATAGAGGCTTTTAATGATGATAAATAACTCATTTGGATATGAAACATTGTCCTAGAGCTTTATGTGTACCTATAAATAAAGACCATATCACGTTGTATGGTGATAATAGTACAGTGGTGTCCATTTCACAATAGGAAAGGTTACACCAATAAACAAAGCACATACTCATATGTATCACATATTGAGGGATTTTTCTCAGAGTGGTGAAGTTATAGTAAGATTATTTCCCATAGAAGAAAAAATGGTGGGACCCTTCACTAAAGGCCTATATTAATAGAATCGTGAGTATTATTTGAGAACTAGTGGACTGATGTTTGTTTGTAGTTGTCTCTAGTGCAAGTGAGAATCTATTAGAGTTGGTGCCCTGAAACCAACTTCTTTGCACTATATGATAACCAATATTTGTCGTTTTTAATAGAAATAAACTCTTTATCAAAACATGATTTTTCTTATGAGTAATAGAATATGTGATTATGTCCTAAGAGTAGTTGTCGTAATGAAAGATCATATTAGTTTCCCGCTATGATGCAAACCCAGAAGCACTACTATAGTATTCTTAAATATATGTTCTACAAATGGGTGAAATAATTTGAGGGAAAGAAATGATATAGGCTATTAGGTTTAGAGACCCATATGACTATAATATATCTTCTTATAATTTATTCCCTTGGTAATATCTTGTTTAGGATATTATGAGAACAAGATCCTCTAGAAGGAAATTCACATTTATACATGTCATTGAATATTTATACCTGCGGATGTGTATATTTATCCTTATATTGTAATATTATTATTAATTAGTGTTATAAGTTTCATAATTTTATGTATTGATGAAAACTGTGATGACATATATACATGATGAGGTATAGTACATTGGGTGTGTCACGAGTAATACTTAATTAATGAATAATGCGATAAAAGATTTTCCCTTCTATTAATTGATAGAATTTGATATCTCAGGCCCATTAATGGAAATGATTTAGCCTAAATAAATCCATGGAAATGGTTTTCTATATGCAATTTTAATTTCCTAAAATTCAATGAAAGAGACATCGAGCATATAGTCTGATGGAACCATCATACAACCTGCTAGATTAGAGATACTATGATAAATAGATAATATTACATTGTGAGTTTCTGTATGAGTTATTAATTCATTGTGACATTAAATTCTTTATCTATGGGTGCCTTTATGTATTTCTAGATGCTAAACTTGGACTTTAGTCTTCTTCACCTAATGGAATTGAGAAAGAGGCCTAGAGGGCCACACACTGCATGTATCAAGAATCTCAGTTAAACAATATATTATTATTTATTATTTAAGAAGTTGAATAAATATCATTCCCGCATGTGGTTTAATAATTATTCATGTTTTCTTGATCATATATATTCCATCACTAGTTATTTAAGAGAATATTATAGGAGCATAATATTTAATAAATATATATTTTCTATTTGGTGAATATAATATTTATTTATTTATTTGTTAATAATATAGTGATATTTATTTATTAAATAGATATTGATTATTCAAGGACTGATAAATATTTTTGTGGAATGAAGAACCGAGTTTATGGGTCTAGTGAGAAATAATATATGTTAAATATTATTTGATTTAATAGTATTTAATTTTAATTCACGAGTTTAGCACATGTCAATAAATAATGATATTATTATTATTATTGACAAGAGATTCTGTGGGGATAAAATAAATAATAAGGGAAAATTTTGAAATTATTTATTCTAACATTAGTACTATAAAAATACAATTATTTTATTTTATTAACAGAGACAATTCATTTGTGTTGTGCACAATGACATATGGGGAGAATATTCACAATCCCTAGAGAGATCCCTCTCCCAGAATGATATGAGGAATGGAGAGAGATCTTCTTCCACCATCTAATCTCTATTATAGAGAGATTAAGGAGAATCTTTTGGAAGTAATTCTTAGGGAAATTAAAGGTGAACGACAGAAGTAATAAGATATATCATGCTAGTACCCAGATATTCATATGGTGATGTTCGAAGATTTATGGATCATGTGTGGATCACCGCTAGAGGGAATATATTAATGATTCCTAAAACACAATTATGATTCAACATAGATCCATTTTAAAATCAATAAATGAAGAAACAATTTTATGAAAGGTAATTATTTAATTAATTAAATTAATTATAAATAATATATGACGATCCTACACTTTGGTTCCATGATTTATCCATTTTCTATATTCTTTGATTTAATTTTGTGGACCACAACATTCATCATCATGTAAGTCTTGGATTAATCGTCTATTATGAGAGAAGGAAAATTAGGCCATGACCCATCCAACACTTCTACTACACCTGGGACCTTCACTCTCCCATTGTGATACTCAGTCTAGGGTTTCTATTTTTTTCACCAATTTGTTGATTAATGGTGTTTTTTGATGATTCTTATAGATTTCTTCTTCAGATATTATGAAATGATTCCATATTCATCAAATGAAAGATTTTTATTTCATACTTTCTTCTTTAAGTATATGGGTAGTGAATTTTTCTACAAATTATATGAGGATTTTATTGGATCTAAAATTTTCATAAACTTCACTATAGATGACAATCAGTTACTTAATTTGAAAAATATCACATTTTTGAAAAAAATATAAAATTAATAATAAATACACTAATATTAAAATATATCTAAATAAAAAATATCATGTATTCCTTATAGGAAAATTATGATGAAGTATAAGGTTGATTACCTTGGTTTCTAGAGCACAATGATATCTTTTTAGTTCCTAAAAGAGGGTATCACTATAAGGTATATTGATCCTGACAAATTTGTGTTCCAATTTATCAATAATGATGATAAGAAAACAGTGTATGTTTAGATTCCATGGGAATTTTATAATAATCTTGTGGAAATTACAAATATTTTTCTAGAGGTGAATATTTTGAATTAAAATTTCTAAAAAAAACATATTTTGGTAGGGATAAAATCTTAACATTAGGAAGTTGAAACTTGATAATTATCTCACGGATTGTGGATGTTTTTAGGGTATTTTTTGAAAGGTATAATTATGATCAAATTAACTGATGATCATTCATTATGTTTAAGGTCTTGATCTTTATTCATCAACTATTATTTAGGGGTGTTTCACTAATATTTTCTATAATATAGTAGTTTATCAACTTTGAATTTGATCATTTACCTATTTTTTTCTACTATAATGTCATTATGTGGCACATTGATAAATAATTTTTAGCGAATTATGTTAGTTTTTATGTCATTGTTATGATAAGGTCCAGTACTTGAGATTTCAAATTTAATGATAATTTCATTTTTAAATTATAAAAGGTGGATTGTTCTTTTATTTTGTTATTCGTGTTTTGGGATATTATTCTTTATATATTATTTTATTATTTAGATAAAACATTGAGGAAAATATTTATTATCTTATGGATGGAATTTTTGAAATCCTTATGAAGAGTGTATGGAAAGAAGATTTGAAATTAATGGAGAGGGTTTTGTATTGTGAGAGTGAGTGAGTAATGACTCAAGTCATGGAGAGGTGAAATGAAACTACTATTAGGGAATGTAGTTAATCCATTAAAATCAAATATAATAATCCGATGAAGTGGAACAATGATGATGACATATGTTTGCATCAAGATCTATGAGAGTTGATGTTTTTTTACTGGGTGTTTTTTAGAGAGGTGACAGAGACATGTGAGGTGTGATTTTCAATCTAGTTTTACTATGCTATCATTAGAATTTAAGTTACTTTATAAAGATGAATTTTATAAAAATTATATTTTTAGTGGGATTTTTTAGTGTTTTTCTATGGTTTTTTAATCCTTCACATTAGTGTGGTTTTCCACATAAAAACTTTTTATGGATTTTAATTTATACACAACATTTTGGAAAAAGTGATTTTATTTTTAGTACAATATTTTATTACCATGCTATTGGAATCAAAGAACTGTATTCTATTTTTATTAGTTATTTTATATGGAATATTCATTCCAAATGATTCTTATCCACATCAAAAAAAATTGGGAAAATGATTTTACCTAATAGAAATAATAAGTGAAAAATATTTTAACTTGTGAGAAGAAGGTGAAGGAACTAGAGAAAAAATAATATTATCTAGAGAATATGAATGATAATGAAGGAAAATCTATAAAAATTTTACAAACAAACATAATTATGAGGTTTGTATCTAATAATAATCCATGGTAGGTAATGAACATGATAGATTCAAATGAGTTTTGAGAATATATTTAAATTGTATATAATTCAACATCCCTAAAAAATACTTTAGATATGAAAAAAAGACTTTATCATATATGAATTGTAGAGAATGGAGATTACGATAACTATCTGGTCAAGTTTACTAAACTTTTAATGAATCTATCTTCGGCGACAGTAAACATCCATGATAAAGGTAATGCTGTACCTTCTAAAATAGAATAAGTGGATACATATTTAATTGTATTTAGTAAATTTAAATATTTATTTGATAAAGGTAACATGATACCTATTTTAAAATGATAATCTCATCACAAAATAATTGTTTGGAAAAAATACATTGATGTTGGATTATGTAATTTCATCATTTCTAGTGAATGAGACCCAATAAAGGAGCAATGATAGTGAATTTTTGGGTAATAGTTTTATTTTCATTGTGAAAGGGGGCTTGGTAATTTTAGAGTTTTATCAAAAGAAAAAGTAAATGTAAGTGATTCTATTGCAATAAGAAGGGATTGTAAAGAAGTACTATAATTCTTGGAATAAATATGATTAAAGAAGAAATAAGAAGCATGATGTTGATTCTGAGGATACTAGTATTAGGTTTATGATGGGTGAGGGTGATTTATATTCAGTTGGTATTGATTTTTTTAGTTCATATTTTTACAATGAATATGTGATTGATTTAGTAGCTTCATACCATATTACACCAAATATATATTATTTTCATTATATAAAGAGAGTGAATTTGGTAGATTAGAGGTAGAAAATATATTTTGCTGGTGTCATTAGTGTTTGTAATATTTTTTTTACTATGAATGTTGGTTTTACACTAATGTTGAGGGGGTGTGAAACATGTTCTAGGTATAAGATAATTTTTTTTATCTTCTTATGCTCTTAATAATGATATATTTGGGAGTTTATTCAGCAATGTAAGATGGATTTTGTTAAGAGGGACGATGGTGTATGTGTGTGGTAGAATAGTTGTAACACTTTATTGGATTGATGTAACAATATATAGTGAATTTATTAATATAGTCCAGAAGATGGATTCATTAGATTTGTGGAATGGTAAATCATCTTGCATGAGTCAAATAACATTTACTGGAATGAAGACAATTTGGAATCTAAGGTATGGAAAGTCAAGTGTTTCTGATTCTACACCAAATTATTTTTCCTAAAAGTGTTCCACTAGTAAAGAAAATATTAAAGTTAATGATTGATGTGATGTACTAGAAATATCAGACAACATAGGTGATGTTTTCTTCTCAGGGGATGTTGTGTAGGGGGAGTATTTAATATCTATAGGTTATCATGATTTTGTAGTGATCACTATTATGAGGGATCAAAATGTTATTGGTTCTACTATTGTTTGACTTGATAATTTATATATAGTTATGTTGAATATTACAGTGATTTAAATTATCTTATTAGGGTAGATATTTGTTTTCTATAAAAAATGAACATGTTCGAAATTATATCTTATGCAAAGGGTTTTAGTTGAGGTGATATAAAAAAGGTCACTTTACAATATATATTTTTTGGATGAAAAAATCTTTCTTTTATGGGTTGAAGGGGGATATTTATAATGTCTAACCCAAGATATTTAAAATCTAAAGATAAAGTTATTTTTTAATTTAAAAAGGATGCATATGTTCTCTTTTGGTTTCTCATGTGTTGAGATATTATATTACATATCTTAATTGATTTTTTTATTAAATAAAGGTACAAGTAATTATAATCACATAGTGGAAATTTCATAAAGGATTAATAGAAGAAAATGGAATGTTTTTTTAAAATTCATGGAGGGGGTGTCGTATTGAGAGAGTGTGGGTATAAATATAATTCATGGATAGGTGTAGTAACAGAACAAGTGGGTGTGAATTTTATTTATTATGGAAAGGAGAATAAGAAAGTGAATTAGTTCTATATCGGTGATGTGGTATTATATTGAGATCTTTGAGTAGTGATGTTTTATCATTGGAAATTTTTTAGAGAGGTGAGAGAGGCATATTGGTATGTATCTTTCCTAAAGACTTTTCTACACTGTCTCTGTCATTCATGTTTGGGCATAAACTTTAATTTTTTAGGATCTCTAATTTTAGTTATAATTTTTCATTATTGAACCATGGGTTTTTAATCCTCCACATTAACGGTTGTTTTCATGTAAAAAAATATGAATTATAATTTTAATTTATATATATTAATTAATTTCTTCCATTTTTATTAGGGATTATCATAGAATTATATTGCATGACTTTTTATCATGGTAATGATCTATTCTTCCCCAATAGGTTATTTATCCATATGTAAATTGGTTGCACAAAAATATTTTATAACTAGTAAAAATGACTTGGGTCAGTATGTTAGGAAAGATTCTAAGATTCAACATCTTTAATTAGGTTGTTCTTCTAGTTTGATTTTAGTGATTGGGGTTATTCATACACATTTACCTAAGGATGTTTTAAACATCAAACCAGTGGGAAATGAGGAATGTATTTTTAATGGTATTATATTTAATTTTTGTATTGTTATGGATGAAACCCAGTCTATTGGTTTGAACAGTAAACTAGTGGGAAATGGTTAAGGGTTCTTATATGATACAAGGGATAATTTTAGAGTGCATATGGAGGATTCCCAAGTTGTAAAGATTAATGTTAAATCAGTGGGTAACTATGAAAGTATATTAATTTTTATAAAAGAAAATATAAGGCCATATATGTATCTTTCCCATGTTATAGGTTCATTTACATATTAGTTAAAGTCCTTATATATTTCTATATAATTTTCATATAGATATAGGGTTAATGAAAATATTACATACTATTATAAATTATACCTTATAGTTGAAAACTCATTGAAATTAGTTTTCAAGTAGAATCAAAAAAAATTATTTCAAGGGGTGTGGTGGAAATTATTCTCTATCAAGAATTACAGTTATTGATACATATTTGATTCGTTATACATGATAATGGGGTAGGGTAATTATTCTCTATAAATAAGTGATAATAATGGTATATTTTTTAAGTGTTAGACATGATAATTGTCTAATGATTTCTACTTACAAGGTAGTTTAAAAAGGTATCATAAAAAATTTCCTAATGATGGTTGGAATAATGATAGATTCCATATAAATATTATCAGGTAAACTTTGTTCACAGTTTTTTAGAATTCAAAGATTGGATAAGACCAGACATACCTATC
The DNA here is from genome assembly GCA_963277665.1 of Viscum album. Taxonomy (NCBI): domain Eukaryota; kingdom Viridiplantae; phylum Streptophyta; class Magnoliopsida; order Santalales; family Viscaceae; genus Viscum; species Viscum album. The sequence goes on from OY728123.1 coordinate 1,390,767,133, forward strand.
AAAATAAAACTACTATACTGGAACTTTCAAGGGATTAGAATCCATCAAATAGTTTATTTACTCCATTGATATGGAAGTAATTATAGCCTAAAGTAGTTTTCTAATTTGAAAAATTTCTCACAAGTAATAAAATTTACCACTTTAAGCATAAGATCATATTTCACAGTGCATTCCCGGTTTCTAGGAGTAGGTGGTTGTGTGGATTGGGTATTTTTGAAGAGTTGGTGTTGAATTTATTGTGAATACAATTTCATTGAACCATTTTGATATTTTTTTCCCAAATTTGTGTGAACATGAATGGGCCTTTATTAGTTTATATGGGTGGTTGGGATTGTGTTAAAATGGTATACATTCTATTGAGTGATGCTTTTGAGGACTTAATTTAAGTGTTTGTTTCTCATTTGGGGTGCCTTTAATGAGATAATTTATAGTTCTAAAAATCATGGAGGTTCATTGAGAAACCATTCTTGTATAATTTCATTTTAGGATTAACTTTAACTATATCATTAGATGATTTGGGATACAATATAAAACCATTTACTTGGTTTCATAGATGTAGATTAGATAATGGTATGATTGAATTAGTATAATATTTTTTGGGTTTTATTGAATAAAATAATCCATTTTCACTATTTAGAGTTTCCCATTAGGATATAATATATTCTAATCAATTCCCCATTTGTTATATTTGAATCAATATTATTTCATATGGATAAGGAGCAAGAAAATTTAGTTTCATATTATATAAACCAAGGATCCAACATGTTATTATATCATAAAATCATTATGGGGTTCTCCTAATACCAATATACAGACTAAGATGAGGCTTACTGGAAAGGAGTTGTAGTGGAGGTTTCATGCTATTTTTAATAATATTACTCATCATGTTATGAATCTTAAGGATGATTTGTGAAAATATTATTCATATGATATTAATAATACAATGACAGATAAGATTTCTATTATGGAAAATTATTTCTATGATCTACTCTTTACTGGTGTAGTTTTAAAATTTTCAATCTAGGGAGTCAGAAATTATTGAGAAGGATGAAAAAAAATTATTCCTACAAAAACAATCCTCATAAAGGAGGAGGATGAATAAAATTTTATGTTTGAAAAGTGGTGATGAAATATGGGTTGAATATCCAACAATTATAAATATTGTTATTACAAACTTTTATAATCAACTATTCTATATAGTGTAAATATCCGTGTTTTTTAGTATTGTGAAATTCGGTAGGAATTTTTTTTTGATTTCCAAAGAAGTGGTAGTTTTTGAATTGATATTAGATTAATAATTCCAAGAGTTATAGAATATCAATGAGATATTTATATATGTGGGTTGAGGCCTAAGAGGTTTCTCAAGTGATTTATTGAGCATGAAGATCTTTGGTATGGAGTTGGAAATATCAGAAATAGTTTTACAATGTCACATAGTTACCACATAGTAAGGAGAAATCATGTGAGTAAACCATGTAGTTTGATTTTTTTCTTAGGGTGTAGTGCATGGTTAGTGCATGTTTGTTTAGAAACCATAAAAAACATTCAATTTTAGTTCCATAGGGATCTGAATGGTTGGTTTACATTTTGATCAACCATTAGGCCAAACAATGTAGTAGCTTAGATTTCACGAAAAGGAAACAATTTACCATTTCCCATTCATTCTTAAATACCTAGTGCCCTTACTCCTTCCCCCATGTAAAAACCAGACCAAGTAAGTTTCCTCCACCTCCTTCTCCTTTATTTACCACTTTAGAGGGGTGACATTTGATGCACTTCCATGACAATTCCAAGTGTTTCAAATTTAATTACACCATGATCATAGTGAAATATTCCCATTTTGGTGGGGATTTTATATGGATTGGAAAGTGAAAATCCCCTGAGAATTATCATATCTCATTTTTAGCTATTTCAATGAAGGTATATGTCTATGTTGGGAGTAGACCACACCCCATTGTATGAGTTTTTATTGAGAGGATATTGCTCATTCCTCTTGATGATGATCGATGAATAGTTGGATTGGGACAATCATGGGTGGTCACTAAGATTTCATAAAGTAAAGGACTTGGTATGAGGTAGGATTTCCCCATGTATATACCTATGGTTTATGCATTTGTTTTTATAGCATTTGATATGCACTCTTGCCACTAATCAGCAATCTACCTTAAATAATAATGTAATTTGTTATATTAGAAACCTCATGAAATGAATGAATTGTTAAGGGTAACTATGAACACTTAGACATAAGATTAATGACATAGTCACTAATGAACAAGGTATTACATATAAATATATGATTTGAGATATATATACCCTAGAGAGGTTTAAATTAAATGAAATTGATTAAATATAACATGCCTTACTAATGCTTCCTTGTCCTATCCATGTGGGGTAGATTTAATGGTTGGTATGATTGGACAATGAATATGATATATGGGAACATTGATATACTATATATCCTTTAGGATAATTGATTAGAGAGTGCTAAAAGTGTTCCTCCCCCAAAAGTATGTGAGTACCTGGGTTGTTATACCCAAAGTAGGTTTATGATAGGTTGGGTGAGAGGACTGACCTAGGATGACTTGATAAGTGAGAAGAGAATTATGTCATCTTTCATGTGTGAGGATAGTGTGATTTATCAATGGGGATAGTGAGTCCATTATATTAATTTGGTAATGATGAGGGATTTTAATCCCTATAAGTGACATAATTGGACCATGATATTGGAATTAGATAGAGGTGCCCAGAGAGGGTGTTTGACTTATAATGAGACCCAGGGGTCCTCGATGGGTTCCCTACTATCATGTTGACCCGAGAGTGAAGTAGCGTTAGTAGGTGGGCCTTATATATTTTGTGTGTCACCATAGAACCCAAAATCAATGGTGTGATCTTGATAGGGACGTAGAGATGGGTGTATGTCATGCACTTGAGAGGCTAACCTTGGTTCTATGGAATGGGTTCATCTGGGCAGCTCAGCCATGTGGTGTTATATAGGATGCTTAGGATATTCTCAGAGGATCTAGAAAATACTCCTATCACTATATAGAAAAACTATATTCTTATCAAGGATTCATTGGTCATACCTACATGGAAACCTAGTATATTATTGTGATCTGTATATTATTCCTGATGCTATATAGAATTATTAGGATATTACCTAGGATCATGAATTCATTCCTAATATGATGAGATTCCTAGAATACATATAATGATCTAGATGTCGAACCTGATGTGATGATATTTCTAGGTTATTTCCTATGATATAGCTATTTTTATTGATGTGATGGTATTCCTAGGTTGGTCCCTATGATTTAGATATTGATCTTTATATGATGAGATTCCTAACTTATTCCCTAGGATACATCAATTTGATCTTAAGGTGAAGACATCCCAAGGTTATTCCCTTGGATTTGGATGTTTTATCCTGATATGATGAGATTCTTAGGATACACCATAAGATCTAGAAACTGATCTTGATAACATTATGAGATTTCTAGAATGATTCCTAAGACATAGATATAGATTCAGATACTATATGGGATACCACGGGTAATTCCCAAGATCTAGTACTTTCAACCAATATTATATTGTTATTCTGGGTGGGAATTTACCCAAACCATGGAAAGCTTATCCCCTTCCCTCTAAGACACTCCAACATTAACAAAATCTAGTATAGTCGATCTTGGGTGTCACTATAAAATTCAAGGATTGATGATAGTTATTTTATTATTCATTTACGTTTTATTTATTATTCCGATCATATCACATGTGTATAAATTTATTCATATGTTATGTTTGTGACCTCATTGGTGGTTCCTTGCTGATTTATAGGCACACTGTGCTCTAGAGGACATGGAAATTTTGTACCTGAGAATACTTCAATATTCATAGGTTCAAGTAGGGAAGAGGATTAGGTTTTTATCATTTAGATGGATAGCTTGGATAGAGTCTATAGATAGATGAGATGAGGATCATGGATGAAATTAGAGCATCATTTTTTTTATATCCTTGTTTATTGGTGTACGTGATCATCCATATGATAGATTGGTTAGGATGTATGACTCTATGATAAATTTCATTTATTATAGAATGAATTTTTATTTATTCATCATACACTGCTTATTTTTTATGTTTTTTATCTAGTTATTTGTGTTATTTTTTACTCTAAAATGGGGGTATAGTCTCCCCATGGTACAAATATATCCCTTGCTACTAATTGATAGCCTATAGCGTATGGGGAGACATTCCTAACGATAAGTAGTGGCCACCGGTCAATACACTATCGAGTGGTCTAGGGTGGTGAGGCCTTCTAAAGTTCTATCAGAGTAGGTTTTTCATAATTTTTGGAGAGATGGTAGAAAGGTAATAGGAATTGTTGGATTGGTGTAGCCTAATCCTCTTTGGATGTTATTGGGACGAATGATTATGAATCATAATTCACACTTGGCTATAACTCCATGGGTCGATCTCTGTAGTGATCTCATTGGGTGTTGCAGGGGGTAATGTGCCCCAACCCAAATTTTAGGGCACTATAGCAACTCTGACCAACTATAATAGAGATGACTAGCCAACACTGACAGGGAACTATAGTATTGTAGACATTGGAATAACTACTGCAACGAGTCAAACATTGGAGACAACAGTACTATAGATCTGTGGACTTCCAGTCACCAGCCACTGTAGCATCTCAGACTTAGGTGGTCAGGGAACTATAGTGACGTGAACTTCCAGCCACATTTCACTATATCACATCGTACTTTTTGTGGTTATTGTAATAGTGCTTCATCTTCGTTATTCTAAACTTTTGGGCTAGAGTTTCTCTGTGTTAGAAAATCTATGATACTTATTGTAAATTATGCTCTATAATTTCATAATGAATTTTTTCTACCTATCCATGGATGTGGGAATCATTTCTCAAACCACATAAATATCTGTGTCTTTTGTGATTATTTCTTCTGTCTTTTCTTCCTCTATAAACCTATTCTATTATTTGAAACTCCTAGAATTTTCTAAAAATGAATGCGTTAGAGGTTATGATAGAACTTTGACTGGTGAATCCTATAAACATTTTTAGTGGGAATTCCATGTTACTAGGGATATGAGATTTCTATTCTTGGTTTTTGATGTTACAACTATGGTATTTATTCTAATATGATGCATTTATTTGAGATTATTATTTTGATTTTTTTCTCTTGGCCAATAATATAAATATTAACATTTACATAATTATTATTCGGCATGTAGAACTCATAAAAATTTTACATACTTGTATGTGATTGATACCACTGATGATAGAGTGTTCAACTGTTTAATGTGTTAACAACAACTTGTATTGAATTTTCCTATATAAATTATTAGTGGCATTCTATTCAACTAAAACATGGTATATTTTCCTTTGATGATAGGTTATGTGGATCTTGTGGTGTGATGTTTTCTTGTAGATAAATATGCAGACCCTCTATGTATGGGATGTATAATGATCCATGATAGTTCAGTATTGGAATTGGATACCTTCATGATGGTCAATGCCTTATAGGTAATTATGATACTCATTCCTAATAAGAAATCGGTTCATTTAATTAAATTGTTAACAAAAACCTATATGTTGTTTCCCATATAGATTATTTGGGAAATTATACATAAAATAACCATGAGACCGTGACTTACATGATACATATCGTCTTCGGGTGATGTCATTATATACTTCTAGATGAGATCATGATACTCAAGGGAGTAGTCCTGTATCCGGATTCCTGGTGAGGACCATTACCCTGGTGTAGTTTTATGAATGGGCATGTGATGCCTAATGTGTATGTGTGTGTGTTTAAATATATATATATATATATGAGCCCAACATGAGTGATGACATGTGAATTTCCTTATGATATTCATGATGGGTTCGGCGGAGTTGTCTTGTGAGTTGTGACCTTTATGAGAGATATAATTTATGGACTAGGTGGGAGATCCGAATGACCTTGAGATGTGGATCAGGATATTAGTTATTCAAGTTATATGATTGAGATGTAGGGTATTTTCCTACTACTATAATTTTTTTTATGATATATTTGTGTAATCTGATAGAGGGGTTAACTCAGGATTCAATGTTTCCTTAGTGATGAAATCAGTTTTAGATTCTTTTGGTTTTGATATTGGTAAAAAATATGTGTTATTGGTAATATTTTATAGTCACATCGATGGATTGGGATTTGTTTTGATGTAAAGAACTTGTGGTGATTGAGAATCAAGGTTGGGGTTTCAATGGAAGGATCAGTAAGATGCATAACCTGGTTGAATAAAGATTCAATTTTAGTGGCATGATGAGAGAGTGGATATAATAATTTGGTGATAGAATGATACCTAGAGTGGTGATTGATCGAGTGTTTATTCTTATTAGAAGTTATATGCTTCAATCGAATTGGAAATTAAGCACTGAGGTGCTCTGATAATATAAGCTTGGCATAAGGTGGGACTTGGCCATCTAAATTATTACTCTCATGTGTCATGGTTTGATGACATATGGATCATGGGATCATGGGTCCGGTTCTGTAATTAGGTGTTTAGAGAGCATAGACCTATTGTTTTTGGATTGTGTATGGTGGTTATATGTGGTACCCATTGAGTATGGATTGATATGTGGCTATGTGTGAGTTGAGTATTGATTTTTTTAAAACATTCTTGTGGGGATAGTTACCCAAGGTTTTGATAAGAGTAAGGAATGTTACTCCTAAAACCAATGGTGATACCATGGATGGATTGGGGCATAATGATGTGTCTAACATGATTATATTCATTGAAATGGGTTTATAGGATGGGTGATCATGCCTTCAAATGGGTGACATTTGTGTGATATTGGAATTTATAGAAGTTGTGCTCGAGGAGTAGTATATGAGAATCCATATGTTAGGGAGCTCACCATTATCTATTGTAGGATGAAACAATCATTACAAAGGGAATTTCAATGAATTTCAAGGAATAAATTTAAATGAGGTGGGGATGGAAAATAATGGAAGTTTCATATTGGTGATCATTGTTTTAGTTCAATGGTGTGATTCTTATTGGAACCAAGTATGTTCTTTGATGGAAATAGAGTATGGTTTGTATTTTTGTCAATATTAACATGGAATATCAGAGATTTTTCATGGAAATAGATCTTACATTTCATACTGATATGAACATTCAAGGAGACATCAATTCCCAGTGTTTTCCAAATTTTTGGATCCAAAATTGGATAATGAAGAAAGGTGTTTTTGGAAAAGTAAGTTGTGCACAAGATTGAAGGAGGTTTGGAAAGTTTTGCATAAGGATTTTTTCAAGATCACCACATCAAAACATGGAAAAGAAAAAAAATAACATGAAATATTTATATTTGTTCTAAATATAAAGTTGTGGGGAAGAGACTTATGTTCCCAATGCGATGTCAAAAGGGGTTTTGTGCACTTTTATAGATTCTTAGGCATAGGGTCATCAAGGCCTATAAATAGGAGGCTAACCCCACTCAAGACTTAGAACGTTTTCAACGAAAATAAGGTTCCTATTCTATGTGAAATATTTTTTCATAGAAGATTTTAGAAATAACATCTTGCATGAAAAGTGTTCCTTTAGTCTTTAAAGACCAAGTGAAACTTGTGGTGTGAATGTGAGAAAGATAAGGGTTGCAAAAAAAATAAGGGTTTCGTGAAATTCATATTTTTTAGAAAATCCCAAATCTTGTGTGCAATAGTAGGTGTTGTGTGCAAGTTCTAGTGTGTGCTTCTAGAAATTTATGAATATCCAATTTTATTATCAGTGCTATCAAGTGCATCAATTCTGGACATCTATCCAAGCAGATTCTCATTCTAGATAGAGAAACAGTCTTCAATGAAAATCTATTAAATCGACCTTCAAGTCAATAAACTGATTTAGACTTATCTCAAATTATTAAACCATGGGAGTTAACAAAAGTGTTTTGAGGGACACAGTGTGTTATCCCTAAAATCTTGTAAAGGTAGTGTTCTTGGAATAGAGTGAATGTGTCTGAACTTTTGTATTGCACATCTAGTGAAGAATGTTAGATTTAGGTATGACTGATACACTATCGGTGTATGACCCTTAGAATAGCCCTTACTGGTGAACCAAGTAAAATTGTTTTGTTGTTTTACTGCTTGTGAATGTTTTAATTACTACATATTACCATCAAAAAAGTTTAACAGGTTCCTACCAAAGTAAGAACAATATCTATTATTTTAAAAAGAAAACATTGACACCTAGATTCACCCCCCCCCCCCACTCTCAGGGTGTTTTGGGGCCCTTCAATGATTAGTATACTCCTATGATGGGTAGAATCTTACCAGTTTTGGATGTATAATCATTATGTTCAAAGGGTTTTTGATGCGATGAACCCTATTAGTGGATGTTCATGATGACATCGGGATACCGGTACATGAATAGATTTGATTATTTCTATTTATTTAGTGAATATAATATTTTTTTTATTTATATGTGGTATTAGATGGAGTTCATGCATTAGTATCAATCACATGATAGTTTTGATTTGATAAAAGATTAGCTTGAATTAGAGGTGTGTCAATGCTCGTGGGTAGAGTTTGAAATTGGATTTGGTTAGATAAGGGTACACCCATGGAATTTCACTAAGTGTTGGGTTCATACATTAGTGTGGATGTTTGAATTATCCTATACTACCTTCAGGGGTTGACACATTGGGATTGGGTGTTTGATAGGGTTCCAAAAGATAGAACTGATCATTTTCCATAAAGGATAACTAGAGGAGGTCTGACTAGTGTTTTGTATATGATTGGGTGTGGTGATATGTAAACCACACTGATTGGGTATATGATCCATTAAATATATGTTTTGGTTAGTGATTCGTATCGTTTGGAGTATTATGGATTGAAATCAACCCTTATAAGTTAATACATCTAGTGGTGAGCATCATAATCCAATAAATAAATCAGGGGATTACACTATCATGTCTCAAGATAGATGAGCATATTATTAATTGAATTAGTGATTTGGTGATGATTAATATAAGGTAGGTTGGATTTTGGTTTATAGTGTATCTGAGGTTCAATGTTACGCAACAAAAAAAATTCAATGTTATGTGTTAGAATGTGATGAGTTGATTATGAATTGATGGCCATGGTAGGTCGGGATGAATAACTTTAAGACCACTATGATTTATCTGGGATGAGAAGTTTTATAGTGGGGAGGTTACAAAAATATACAATTTTCTTGGTTGTAAAATTCAAGAGGAATTTGATTTTTTTATTTCCTAAGAAGGTTTAATTTTGAAAAATTGTATTCCGATCATAATTTTGAGAGTTAGATAAAATAATGGATATGATTTTTGATATGGATTGAGGCATGAGATCTATATTAATTACTGAGATGAAAAATTGGATATTCAGGTAATATTTGGAAAATTTGTAAAGGTTTTTTCCCTATCATATAGTTACCTAGAGGTTAGTAGAAACCATGTGAGTATGTAACATATTGTGTTTTTTGAGATTGAAATTTCCAAATAAATTTGAATTTTAAATTAGTAGACGAGTACAATCTTGATTGGAGAGTTATAATGGAAATGTAATGGTTGGTATGCCTCTAAATAATGATTCTTGACATGTAATGATGCTCAAAAAGTATCCCATAGGTTTTAGGAGCTCAGGGGTTTGGAACCAAAAATAGATGTTTTGGAAAAGTGAAGCATAAGGCACATTATTATTGCTAACCATGTGACCAAGCCATGGACCCAGTTCACACAGATGAATAGGCTAAGGAAATTGTGTTGTAGAATAGGGAAACCCATGAAAGTGTCTATAGTTTGATGAACACATGTTGCATGGTTATAATGCAGTTCATTAAGTGGTATACCATCACCGTGTGAGGTTTTTCAACCTTAGATATTAGAGATGCATGATTGGAACATGATTTGGCCAACCGTGTCTCAAAACCATGCAGACCATTAAAAGGGGGAAATTTCCCTTTTACCCTGAAATCTTTAATATTGAACCCATCTTCTTTCTTACTCCTCCATCGCATGATCCAACACTTATATACTCTCTTTAATTTATTCAACCCCATCAAAGGGAGTGTTCAGGATAGCCTTCTATATAGTTTTAAGGTATGATTTCTACTCTGGTTTCCTCTCTTTCTTTCCTCCTCTCTTCATTCTTAATTGACCAATTCTCTTGTTAGGGTTTTAATTTTGGATTTCACTAGAGCATGTTGGAATCATATATTGGTGATGGGTCTTTTACTCTTCCTAGGAGAAGGGTGATCCAAGAGGTCCTATAGACGTCAGTGTGTTCCATTTCATTGTGGTATGTTACTACAGTGAATTTATGAATAATTAAATATTAAAATTAAAAATTGGGTGGTTTTATTGATGTTGTTACCCATGGCTTATGCTCAGTTCATATTTTTTATGTGTCGAGGTTGTTGGTGAGCGCTAGGACACAGTTTTAGTGTTACACAATTGGATGGTGCGGTTTTGATCTTCAAAACATTTTAGATAGTTTTTTTAAGTTTTTATATCTTTTTTAGTTTAATTAATTATTTATAATTTTGATATAATTTATCTGATTCTAATGGTTTTGTGTGTGACAAGGCCGTTCATATCTTTTTTGGGCTTGGAAGAGCCCTAAAAACTACTATCTCTCCTTGGAAAATAAACAAAAAGCTTCCCAATGGTATGCAGGTTTATGCTAGTATGTGTAGGCTCACCCTTGAGGGTGATGCCTCCTATTTAATTTATAATAATGGATGATTAATTAATTAAACTAGGTAACTATAATGGATAAACTATAGGGGTCACTAAAAACCCTCATACTTTAACCTCATGCTTTGACCCATCATGGTTGAGACTTAACCTTGAGACACCAAGCAGCCTTCAGACCTCTCATTAGGTGAGACAACACTTGGTAAGGAAATTTAGCCTTTGTATAGGCCTATATAGATAAACCATAGGAAAACCAGGTTTTATTTTGAATTATAGACCATCTCAAAGAGACTGTGTCACTGAGATTGGGTCATTTTCTAGCTCCTAATGTATTCCTTAGTAATTTGAACTTCTATAGCTAGAAAGGTCATGCTACACTATTCATGATACCATAGAACATGAAGTACCGGTGCTTTGGGTGTTGAACCAATACCACAATTCTAACTTGGTGGATTCCAAGAAGGATACCTCTCTAGTATTTTGACATAAGGGACCCAAATGGGTGCCCAAGTGGTTGATCGACCTAACCTAGTACATTATGGGTTTGGGTAGTGATGGTAGCGAGTGTCACCCTAGAATGTACACCAAATTTGAAAGCCCAAGGGGATGATATAGTAGTGGTGGGTTGAGGAATGTATCAACCCTTAATCATTATTTATCTATTCACATGGTTACTGTTGACACAACTATGATCCCAGATGGGATACTTGGAACTTGGCCCATGGGGCCTGATGTCATATAATTCTATGATGGGGATTCCTAGAGGTACTTATTAGAATTTGGATACTGATAATACATGTTTGACTATTTCTTTATCATGATGAACAGAGGCACTTCATGGGATCCATATTATGATCCTTACTTAACAGTGGAGTTGGATATGGTTCTCCTCATCATCTATCTAAGTTTTTCTTAAGGATGATTATCCACTCTCTGAGTGATTCCTAGGATTCACCCAAGGGTTGGGTCGATGCACCATTACTATACTAATAAGACTATTCTGATATTGGGTTGTTCATACATTTATTGAATGTATGTTGACCTTGTAATTGGAACAATATATCATTACTTATATATCTCATATGGGTCACCCCCTTAGGGATTATCCAAGTTGCAATGTCGTGATTGCCTATAGACCGAGACCTAGAACTCAAACATTGGATTGGATTTACTTGGAATGAGTGGTATGATATATATCTCAGATCCATATTAATAGTATATCCTAATATTACCTAGAATCTATTAATATAGTGACTCTATGTGAGTACGGGTTATCTTAGGGCTAGGGCATGTATCCCTCTATGGGGATGTAGCTTTCTTATATACATTTCTAGTGATATCCTAAGTAGGTATTGTTGGTTAGAATTATAGAAACAATGATCAATTTTATTTTACAAGACTTTAGTGGTATGGAATCTAGCTCAATAATCTATTCACTAGATTTCTATTTGATTGGGATTATAGACCCAAGGATCGACTTTGGATTTTATTATATTCTTTTACTTCTAGTTGTGCCTCAGCTAGGTTGAGCACATTTCATGGGAATTACCTTATGAAAACATTCCTTCATATGATGTATATAATTTAGTTTATTTTCTTAATTTATTATTATTATTGTTATCCTGATTAGTAGTTCACATATCCACACACTGCATTTACTAGATATATATGGGATCATGTTGGTGGTTCCCTACTGATCTCACACCTTGATCAGGCTACCATTACATTGGGGTACCAAAGTAGACATTCACTTGGTTGCAGTAAAAGTAGGGTTAAGTCCTAAGAACTATTGATTAGGATGGGTTATATATGCTTGTGAAAATAAAGTATGTGGTTTGGCTCAAATTTATTTTTATAACCTTGTACTTTTATTTATTTTCTTTATTCCTATATATGTTGTCATCCCATTGGGTGATTAGTTTTTATGTATTACATTTCCATTCAAGACTCTATTTCATTTCATTCATTATTCCGTCATTTTTTATATTTACTACTTCTATTACCTATTTATTTACTTCTATGAATGATGTTTGGTTATTTCTACTAGTTTCCTACTCTGGTGTGAGGGAATAGTCCCCCAACAAACACACCCTAGGTCCTCATTGTCAGTCAGTATCCTCTAGTGTATGGGGAGGCATGATTAATGCCTTATAGAAAACGATATCAATGCACCAATTTAGTGGAATCTAGTGAGGTACATTACAATTTGGTATCATTGGGTGTTTCTTTTCCTATTGTTATAATATTTTAGAGATGGTAGAAAAGAGTATAGCTAATATGTCAAAACCTATGATGGATATCAGATTGGGACATCAAGAACACATGTTTTGGTAATAAGTCCTAGTTTATAGGGTTATGGGATTGCTATTTTGATTTGGGATGTTATAGTTTTATATGACTATTTCTTCAATTGATTCACATGTTGTGTGGAGTTTATGATCTATTATAGATTTATAGCTCTCATCCCATTAGTGAGAGGTCGATGATCAATTTTGAATCTTGGTCAATAAAGGAAAGAGGTTTCTCATGCATCATATTTGGCACATAGGGTCTACATGTTATGGTCATGCTAGTTTTTTATTTTACTAAAATAGAGGATAAATATTTAAAGTGTATTTATCAACATAAATAGTGTTTACCATATAAGTTCTTGGTTTTATTCTACTTAATTGGTAAGATGTTTGTGTGTGTGTGTGTCTTTTTGATGGCTAGCTATGTGGATCTATGCTGATACATTCAATAGTGAGGCTGATGATGTAGCCCTCATGCATATAAGGTGTAGTTAGCCTAATAGATCAATAGGGCACATGGTGGTTGATTCTTGGACCCTTTATATGGGGTGGTTACCTTGGTACATTTATTTAAATTTCTAATAAAAATATTTTTTTTTCTCACATAACTTGGAATTAAATTCTACTTATCGGAACCATGTGAGTACCGTTAACCCTCATAGGATAGTACTGGTAGTTGATTCCTTTCCAGTAGAACTTTTTTGGTTGTATCCTGTTATGTTTCGGTTAACTAAAGATTCATAATAACCTAAATTGAGTTTTACTATCTATATTCATATGACATTTTAACTAACTGGCCTATATTTTTGGTTGTCTAGTCAGATCATCTACTGTGATGTCAAAGAGTGCCTAAATGTTTATAGTAAAATAGAATCCTAGAGAGGTTATTACCATACATTGATTCCAAATGAGTGTTAGTTATTATATTTTTACTTAATATTGTGACCCTATAAGGAGTAATTCCTTATGAGTATGCTTGGAGCGTATCATGTCCCAAGTAGGTCGATGCTTGGAAAGTGACGTTGTTATAGTTTTTCCTCAGTTATAACTATCAAGGGGTTAAAATTAAATGGGTTTCTGATTAAAAAGTAAAGGGTGGTTTCCTCTATAACTTCTTAATTTAAAAGAAATATAATTAGACCCAGATTGATAGGTTTTGAACCTAATAGGTCTATGTTATCATTTCCTCTGATAGAGAGGGTTGAACGGTGTGTTAGATTCCTTTCGTTGAGATGGGCATGTGTATGATGCCTCTTAAGATGTGACCTTGGTGAGAGTTTTGATATAAGGCCTAGGTGGCTTGACCTAGTGACTTTGTTGTGAGCTATGATTGGTACGGCTAAGTGGGATACCTAAATACCCTTAGTTGTGACTCAGAACTTTATAGGTCAACATTTGGTTTAATCAAGTTAAACCCATGAGAGGGGTTTTCTCCTATTTATAGATTCCTTTAAGGTGGTGATCATGGTTGTACCCTCTAGTTGAGGTTGATTCACTGGAGGTGCCTAGGTTCTGCAATATAGGCTGGTTGATTAATTCTATTTCTAGGAAATCACCTAGGGTTGTTGTGTTTTAAGAAAACGTTTAATGAGTATGAATATTTGTTTTCCTGACCCTAATGACCAATAGATTCTTTTTAGCATCTTTTTAGAGCACTGGTGGATTCTTATAATGGGAATATCATCATGTGATGGGTGGTTTGGAATAAATCTTTTCATAGGTGAGGTGCATGATTTTGAAGAGGAGTTCCAAGGGAGATTCTGGCATAATGAAACTGACATGTTGTGTAGTACATCTATATTGGACATGTTGATGAACATCTAATATGATTGTGAGTTTATTGATAATGATTTGGTGTTAAGGGATAATACACATGTTTCATTAGACTATATAGTAGTGGTACATGTCGGTAATGTTTATGACCACTTAAATAATAAATTAGTGAGTGGAAATGTGAGAGACAAGGACATATGGTTTTAACAATTTTCTTAGAGCATTTTTTCCCAAAATTTTTAGTAAAATGGGGTATTTTTATTAATGGTAGAAGAGACATCAAGATCAAATTTGGTACCATGAGCTTGTTGACACATGGTTGGACCTCGACGCACACTGCTGGGAGATGTGGAGTCAGAGGTTGGTTAAGGGTGGGTGTAGCCTGGTTTGATGTGAGTGTGTCTTGGGGATATCAATGCATTCATATCGATGGAAACATAGTGTAATCTTAGACTAGAGACAATAATTCCCAATATCTTTAAATCATCCTGAGTATATTGAGAGAGCATGGTCTATATGTCGAGCTTCTTTTCTTTTTAAATTTATTTTTTTTAATGAAAGGGACTTATTTGGGGTTTTACTCAAGGAGCGGTATAAGGTATACCATATGGTGGGAGTGAAGCATTGGTTGTTAAGGATGGTGACCCTCATGGTGAGTTGAAATTAATAATTTTTTATAGAATCTTTTCTCAGGAAGCAGGAACATGAGATGTTCTGAGTTGGCACTCAGTAGTGAGGGAGTTTCTATATCTGTCGGTGGTTATGTCTAGAAAGGGATGGGGATTTATCTATTTTGATTAGTAGTTTATTTTTCTGTTTCTATAAGGATGAAACTAAGGTGAGGGAGGTATGTCATGCGAGGTTGAGTATAGTCTTCAGACCATTTCTTGGATTTCAGATTCCATAGATAAAGGGAATTGAGTTTTGGTGATGTGTGGGTTGCTAAAGTTGAGTGTTTTTTAGAATATTCATTAGAAGGTGGTTTGACTTGAGTTTCATCTAAGGTTTTGTTGTTTTTTGGTAAGGAACCACATTTAGCGCGACATTGGGATGGGATGGGTGTAGTTTAAATGTCAGTCGTTTATTTTCAAGGAAAATCTAACGTGACCAGAATGAACTTGGTTGATTAGAGTTTGACCATTTAAAAAAAATTAAGGACCAATGGTAATGTCCTCATGTGTGATCTGATAATAATATCAGGAGTGTCTTTATAACCCTAAGTTCATTCATCATAGTAAATTCAATGATGGGTGTATTGTGACTCCGGATTAGACGATATTGAGTAGAGCCTATGGTGTGGAGCGTTGTAGGGCAGTTTATGAAAGAGACAATGACGTGACTATTTCTTGGGTTATACAAGCTTGTGTAAGTACATTCTTGATGTCTTGATAATTCTAATGATTGTTGGCTCATGTTTTTGTGAGTTATTAACTTTGTGTATAAAATGGTTTTAGGTAGCATGTTGGTAGTTGGAGATGCAATGTGTCCGTCTAGAATGATTTCATAACCCAAGTAGTTTAGTTTTTTCATTTTTATATCCAACAAGACTTCTCAGAGATGAGAAGTGTTTATATGTGGATGTTGTAACGTCTCATGTTTTTTTGAGTTGGAAATTTCTAAAGGAATTTGAATTTTAAATTACTAGATGGGTCTATGAAGGTACCGAGGTGCTCAGTGGAATCCACTAGGCCAAGAATTTATAATATTTACATTTATGGAGAATTGAAAAATTGTCGACTCTATAGATTTGGCCCCAGCATGGTCTGAGGATCCTATGTGATTTTAATAGAGAAAAAAATAAAATGAACTAATATCGCATTTTGATTTAATACAGGAATGTTCTTTGCAAGTTGTAAGTGTTTATTTCATAAAGGATCTGATGATGAATCCCTCTAGATCATCTACACATGATTCTCAAATATGTTCATGTTCTATTCATCGGATTATGGGTGCTTGTGCGGAGCTCCTATGATCACTTCGATGCAGCGACGATCACCCCGATCCTCTGTCCTCGATCTGCAAAGATGAACATGGATCATTTTATATAGAGCAATTCTCTCTCTAAGAATCGTGAGGATAGAGAAGATATCAATTCAAACATATTGAGTAGTTCTTTTAGAATAGATACACTCCACTAATATATCGGATCTCTATATTACCTGATGAGGGTTCCTGGCCCCCATGTAATAAATGTCCACTTAATAAGTATAATAAATAATTATTTATGACAAACTAAAAAGTGCTATAGTTATTGTTTATATTATATCACATACCTGTAATATATATTAAATATATTATGTTATAATCCTAATCTATTAACTCGACTCATAACTCCTAATAATATTTAATGAACCTATAATGCTATATTAATATTCATTCGTATAGTATTAATCCTTTTATTTAACCAATCACTTGAAAATAAATGTAAAAAAATAAATTCAACCCAATTATTATTTACTTGAATAATAATGAATTTATTTATTTATTAGTGATTGATAGAACATGGATAACACACAAACTCTATGGTGGGGCCCACCATGTCTTATATTCATATACAACTGAATATAGAAGATTCTCAAATGCATTATTTTATGTGACCCTCTAGGACCTCATCTCAATAGAAGTTAATAACATTTACAGACCAAGATTTGATTCTAGAAACCAATAAAGGCACCTAAAGAGATAAGGAAAAGTAATAGCAATTACAACCAACATAGGAACTCACACTGTGTAATATAATCTCTTTGTCATTGATATCTCATAAAGAAGGATACACACTTATGTCATCATCCTTTTCTTGATTTATTATTTATTGATCTAATTCAAAATACATACCTTCAACTACTAGGGCCATGGATTTATTAAGGTCCTATCATCCTTATCAACTTGGCCCGAGAAATCTCTTCTTTAAGATGAAAACGAAAAATCATATCTTGATCATTCAACCAATGTCATTCCACCAATAATGTACCCAATAAAAAATTACATATCCAGGAATTCATTGGCATGAATTTCACCTTCCAAAAAATTACATTATCAAATGACATGCATTGATAATTATCTCAAGGCAGGAGACCAATACACATGTCTATAGATAGGAAAAACCAATGACGCCTAAAACATTAGGTGTTCTTATTGGTGGGTCAGTCTCCATGTTCTCAACTACTAGAGATCACTAAGTGAAACATTCATGAGAATAAGTCTAAATGATTATGATCCCCCATCACTTGATAGTCCCACATAATTTGTGCCCAATCAGTATAATGTATGTGGACCATATGATATTACTTTAATATTACTATCATAGTATATCTAGGTTCTGATTATATCATGAGATCTTCTATAACCCTTTAATATGACATATAATCTAAATACAATACCATAAATATAGTAGATTTAAGAGTATCAACACTATTAGGAAAATATAATCACATGTATATATATATAAATATATCAAAATGTATAAATGTAGTAGTAAAAAAAGTATATCACCTGTTGGGTCTAGGGAACCCACTTTTAATACTCCCAATTATTATAGATCCATATTTTAACAAGTCTTAATACACTAGATATAAAATGAGAATCATGCATCTATTTATATATGGATTTAGTTAGGGGTGTTCCATGTTGTCCTCTATGGCTACTATTCTAACTGTGAATTCACCTCTATGAGTAAGATCACTCACAAGATGAAACATCTGAAGTATATTCATTGTCCTCTGGTATGACCAAGGATCATTGGCAAGCACAACTGTAGTATTATTATCACAATAAACTAGAATAGGGTCTACATTGCTAGGAAAAACACCAATGTCTGAGAAAATATGCATATCTAGACTACTTACTTTGATTCATTAGAAGCCACTATATACTCAGATTAAGTATTAGAATCAATGATCACAAGTTTTTTTATCTTCTCTAGTTCATTGCACCACCATTCATGAAAAATATGTAGCATGAATGTAATTTCATATCATCCTTATAAGTTTGGAAAATAACATCGGTGTATCCTCTCACTACCAGTTCCTCATCTCCTCCATTCAACAAGAATATATCCTTTGTACGCTTAATGTACATCAGGATAGTTTTATCAGGTTCCCAGTGCAACTCTCCTAAATTAACATGATATCATCCCATCATGATTAATGTAAAGGAAACATAAAAACTATTACATATATTGGAATACATGATAGAACCCACTACTAAAGCATAAGGGATTATACTAATTCTATCAATATCCTCATGTGTTTGTGGACACATTTTCTTAGAGAGATTGATACATTGTGACATGGGAAAAATTTTCTCTTCGATTATTAAATATTTTACCTTTTGAGTACCTTGTTAATATATGTACTTTGACTTAGCCTAAGAATCCTCTGATATTTATATTGATATATCTTGACCCCTATAATTTAGGCCACTTCACCTATGAATTTCATTGAGAAGCATTCATTTAACAAAGTCTTAACTGACTATAGGACTTTCACTTCATTTCCCATAATTGATATGTCATCAACATATAATACTAGGAAAATGATGGCATTCCCATTTTCCTTCTTATATACACAAGTCTCACATTCATTTTTAATGAAACCAAATTATCTTATGTATTTATATAAATTAACATTCCCTAATCATGATGCATGCTTCAACCCATAAATGGATCTTTGAAACTTTCACACATTATTGGAATTCATTAACCAAAAAACCCTTTAGGTTGAGTCATATAGAAGTCTTCAAACAACTTTTCATTTAGAAAAAAAAATTGACTTCTATTTTTTAAATCACATAATCATTAAAGTTTTCCATTATAAGAAATATTATGATGGATTTCAGCATGTATACTGATGATAATGTTTCTTTATATTTTATTCTGTGATTTTTTTTGAAACCCTTCTCTACCAATCTTTCATTATAGGTGTTAAACTTCCCATCCATTTCCATCTTTTTATTGAATACCCATTTCTACCCAATGGGTTTTACATCATTTGGAGGTTCTACTATAATCCAAAATTTATTTTGGTACATGGTATCTATCTCAAAATGCATAGAATATTTACATTTAGCATCATCCTTACCTTATACTCTATCCTTGAAGGTTATAAGTTCATCATCCTCAAGGAGTAATATTTCACCTAACTTTATGAAAAGAAAACTATAATGCTCTGTTTCTTAAACCTCTTGAGTAGACCTACTCAGTTCTTGTGTATCATGAGCCTCTTAATATCCCAATGCCTCTTGTGGATATTGTTCCCATACAAACTCTAGTGAATTTAGAGAATTAACTTCATTAAATTCTATTTGTATCCCACTATTTCAATTGTAAATGTGTTCCCTTTCATGAAATATGGATTTTCTTGTCACAATAACTTTTCTATTTGAATATTTATATAGGTAATATCCTATAGCTTCTTTAGGATAACCTATAATGACACACTTCATTCTTATAGATTCTAATTTTTCACTGGGTATAGTCTTGATAAAAGCCTCACATTCCCATACATGTAAGTGTGACAAATTTAGTTTCTTTCCACACCATAACTCATATGGAATCCCATATGTTAGTTTAGTTGGTACTGGGTTAAGGGTAGATGTTGTTGTCTGCAAATAGTACCCCCAAAAGGATAATAGAAGATCTTTGTGACTAATCCTTGAACTAACCATATATAGAAAGGTCTTATTCCTCATTTCAATAACTCCATTACACTGTAGTGTTAATGGAGGAGTGAGTTGAGATACTATCCCACACTCAATTAAGTGATCAATAAAATCATGGTTAAGATACTAACCACCTCAGTCTAAGAAGAGTACCCTAATATTATTTCCAAGATGGATTTCTACTTCATGTTGGTATTCCTTAAAAATCTGAAAGGAGTCTAACTTATACCATATTAATTAGATATAACCATACCTACTATAGTCATTAGTAAAGGTAATGAAGTATGAAAACCCACCCCTTTACTCAACTAGAAATTTAACACATAAATCATTATGAATTAGATATAGTAATTCTTTGGCTCTCCATACCATCCTAGATTAGGGTCCTTTAGTCATTTTCCCTTATAAAAAAATATGACATACATCCAAGGGTTTTAATTTAAACAAGTCTAAAAAACCTACTTAATGTAATTTCTATAATCATTTATCATTTACAATACCATGATTTAAGTTCCATAGGTGGGTGTTATATGAGTCATTCTTGCTAGTTTTTTTATTAATTATCATCACCGGGTTTTCATGTTCAAGTGTATATAGTACATTGTTAAGATGAAGCATACCATAAGACATGTTATACTTATAAAAGAGACAAAATTTATTTTTGAAATTGAAATAAAATATCATTGTATCCAAACTTGACACTCATATTATGTTTCTAGTGACATAGGATACATAATAATTTTTTTAATACAAGAACCAAACCACTAGGAAAAGTAGGATGATAATCTCCCATGGTAAAGCTACTATAATTGCACCATTTTAATCTAAAAGATAAACTTAAACTTTTTAAATATTCTTTAATCTATATGGATCCTATATATAAACACATATGTGTGAGACACATGTTGTATCCAATACCCAACTTGTAGGCAATGAAAGATTTCATTCAACAAAAAAAATACCTGAAGTAGAATTTCCACCTTACCTATTCTTCCCAGTTATGTAATTTTTCTTCTCAGGACCTTTATTACCACATAAAAACCAGAAAACCTCCTACTCATTTCCATGCCTCTGTATCTTTGTCTTCATTAAAGGATGGTGCATAAGAGTCTTCAGCATTGACTTGTTCTTAGACCGCTTAACCTTTCCCTGCTTTCTCTTTTTCACCATAAGAACTATATAATTTGTGTTCTTCATATCATTATTATCTTGGAGAACTAAATAAAATAGATTTTGGAGTGACTTTGACTTGTTATTCATGTTATAATAAACAATAAGGGTTGAAAATATGGGTTGTAAAGAATCAAGAATTAGATCAGTTACTAGTTCTTGAATAAATTTAAACCCAAGGGCTTCAATCCTCTCAATGTACCCGATCATCTTTAGTACCTGAGGTCCCAATTGATTTTCTTATGATATCCTATACCTATAAAGGCCACTTTAAATTACATAAATTTATTTTATTGCTATCTTCTGATATTGTTCTTGGATATGGGTTAGCATCTTGTAGGCATCCTCATCCTCATGCATTTTCTACAATTTTCTAGACAAGAATGAAAACATGATACACTAATCATATGGTGCATCATCTATATGCATTTTAAATTTTTCTTTATCCTAAATTCTTTCTCCTTGAAGAGGATTAGAAGTAATGGAGGATTCCAACACATAAAGATTCATTTCTTGGTGTAGTACAATGCACAAGCACCAGTACCACCCCTAAATGTTATGGCCAGTTAGGACATTTTATTAATCCATAATTTATTGCAGTGATAATATACTTCTTGTTTCAGTGATTTCCTTTTTGGATCCACAAAAAATAAATTTTAGTGGTCGGTACTTTATCATGATTACCTTTTATAAATTTATTATTAATTAATTATTATATCAATTAAATTTCTCCAACTATTTTATCAAAACATAATAGAACTTACTATTAGATTATAAATACTTTTTCACTTGATTATTCTTCAGGAAATGAACCCTGATACTAATCCTAATAGTATATAAAATTTTTATGTGCCTCTACATGGTGGATTTCTACGTAGGCTCAAGGATGTCCAATCGTATTAACTCATGGTTCCTCTAAATGTTGAGTAAAGTCGCTACTTATTGGAATCACAACTTGATTCCCTTAACTCGTTGCATTTAAAGTGATAGAAATATAGATTTAGATACTTCATTGCAACTATATTTAGTCAAGTCAACCCATTACTCTAATAATAACCCCATAGTAGTAAAAAAAAACTCTCAACTTTGGGTGACGAGCACCCCAAACACCCATTTTTCTCGAATATGAGTAATGGAAGGCATTAGGACTAAATATTTCTTTGAGAGATTTTTTTTTGAGAAATTTAATCCATTTCTATTTGATATATTCAATCTAGGTTGTCATCCTAACACTTGAACATGAAATAGAAAAAAAATACTTTTCACTTTTATGCATTTTATCTTGTTCATTATTTTATGTGATTATGAAATAATCATGCACTATAATAAAATAATAAACAATTCATAAAAGAAATAAATCAACCTAACAGGTCTTGAGCATCAAAATACTATTGATTTATAATGGATCAATCCTGACCTAGGGGGATTTATACCTCAGTTCACTCATGAATTGAATTGCAGCTCACCTCTAATGCAATGTAACTAATTATCATATGTATTACCACCTTGAATTGGTGGGGACCACATCTTAAACTGTCATCATCTATGTACAAATATACTCTCACGTAAGAAAGGGGGTCTAGGGGTGAAATGTACAATAGATGCATTATACATTTATGCCCTTATACATATTTGAATGAAAATAATATGATGCGTAGACTATCATTTAATTGAAAACTTATTACAATCATTTCAAAAAATAAATAAATAAATAAATAATTTTATATCCATACATACATGGGTCAGTCAATAGCTCAAGACCAGACGGTATAATAAATAAATGTGTAATAAATATTAAATTGGGATAAATTTAAATAGTACAAATGTATTGAAATAAATTAAATGGATTTAACTAAATTTAAATAATTAATTTAACATGGTTTCAATTTTTTAATTTAATTTAAAAATATATATATATTAAAAAATTAATTTAATTTACTTCTCAAATTAAATTAATATTTCATATTATTAAAATTATAAAACAAAAATTAATTTCAATTCATTTAAAAATTTCAACCAAGCCCTTAAAACCCAACCTCGGTCCCTTACAGACTAGGTTGTAGCTTTGCTGGCCCATTTGTACTAAGAAAACCCTACGCAGGGGTCATCTGGCCTAACCAGGAATACCCATACCGATTTGTTGTTGGCTCGAACTACCCTGGCTCTTTTTTGGGGAAAATCAGGTCTAGAAAGACCCATGTGAGATGTTTTAGGGGTTTCCTCTGACCTCAATCAGCAACATTAAGAACAACTAGTGGGAGGGAGCATCATGAGGTCAGAGTAGATACGCAATGTCGGAAACCGGGACTCATGGTAGCCATGTGCTCAGTGGGACCCAGTGGGAATAAGTTCCGGGGGTGGCACTTGTCCATATCCAAGTAGGATCTAGCTTTGGTGAAGGAAAGGAAGCTTTAGCACCTGTATTTGGTTGGCAGCAGCATCCTGTGGTGGTGCTCGCAGGGCGAGGTGTCGATGGACCCCCGGTGGCAGGTGAAGTAGGGGATGATGAGTTTCACCGACTTGGGTCATAGCATGACATCAGGAGACCTGATCAGCATTAGGGAATGTGGTGTGACCTCGTATGAGGTGGTGCTCATGAGAACACGGTTTAGTGATGGTGGAGGCCGATCTGGTCTACGAATACTTCATGCGGGACAACGGTGGTGGGTTGGTTCCAATGATAGGAAAATGTTGAAGTGACACTGGTCATGGTAGATGAGGGGTGTCACAGGCTTGGTATCACTAGGTGAGAAGGGCAGCTAATAGAAGGCTTTAACCGAGTGGGAGTGGAAGGCCATGGATGATCAAACCATGAAGGGAAAGTACCAAAGGCCCGCATGGTCTTGGTCTCCACTTTAGTCAAGATACCTATAGAAAAACACTCCTCATTTTTTCTAAACTATAAATTAGACTTTTAGAAATTATAACATTTTATTTTTTTATTTTGAGATAAAAAAAATTAATATAAAATTATATTTCATTCTTCTCAATAATTGGGTCCTCGTTGGAGAAACTCTTGTGACTAGATTCTGGCTGAAGCTGGGATTGATTCTGGTAAAAATAAGAACACAATATATATATAACATGTTCTTCAAAATTAAATTAAAATTAGAAATCATTAAATCTGAAAAAAATTGTTTCGATCCATAATTTGTTTTTTCAAATGGTTGTCTCGAATCGAATTGATATGTGGCCAGATTCATTGGAACCATTTTAACACACTCTACATAAATTTAAAGAAATTTAAATTATATTGGCTCAAAAAAACCACATGAAATTTTAGATAAAAATTTAAGTTACTAGAATTCTCAACGGAAGTTGGTGGGCTGATAATTTAAAATTTTCCAATCATTGGAGTGATGAAACATCATCAACTCCAATGATATGGCCCTAGTATGGTCCAAGTATACCACATGATTTTAATAGAAAAATAAATAAATTGAAATAATACCTCAATCTGATTTAATGTGCACAATTATATCACAAGTTTCTGGAATCTGTTACATGAAGGATCTAGCCTAGAATGCCTCAATATCATCCACACATGCTTCTCAAAACTACGCATGTGTCGTTCGTCGGATTCTGGATGCTAGTGTAGAGCACTGACAATCACTTAAACACAACAATGATCACCATGATCCTATATCCTTGATATGTGAAGACAAACCTGGATCGTTCACTTGATAGAGAAATTATCTCTCTATGAATCATGGGGATAGAGACGATATCAATTCCAATAGAGTGAATAGTTCATTGATAAGTGAATCTCGTAACTTATATGGTGGATTTCCATATTACCTAATTAGGGTTCTCGACCCTCTATTCCCATATCTCGATAGTAGTGAATAAAATTCACCAACCAATAGAAGAGTATAGAAACCCATAATGGCCCCTAAAGAGATAAGGAAAAGTCATAGTAATGACAACCAACCTATAAACACGCATTGTGTAATATAATCTCCTTATCATTGATATCTCATAAAGTAGGATGCACACTTATGTCCTCATACTTTTATTTCATTATTATTTTTTATCTAACTGGATAGACTTAAATTTGACTACCATGTCCATGGATTTATGAAGGTCCTACCATCCTGATAAACTAGGCCCGAGATATCTCTTCCTCAACCCAGAAGAGAAAAATAATATCTTGACCTTTTGACTAATATCAAGCCACCAATGATGTACCCAATACAAAATACATCTCAATTAATTCATTGCCATTATTTATTCCATCAAATTATGCAAACAAATGATACACATTGATAAATATCTCAAGTTAGGAGACAGATACACATATCCGTAGATAGGAAAAACCAATGACACTTAAAACACATGGTGTTTCTTTTGGCAGGTTGGTCCTCATGATTTCAACTACTAGAGATCACCAAGTGAGAAATTCATGAGAAGAAGTCTCAATGTTTATGATCTCCCAACACCTGATAGTCACAAATCATTTTTTTCCTATCAGTATGATATATATGGTCCATAGAACATTACTTTAAGATTACTATCATATTATCTCTAGGTTGTCAATATAGCTTGGGATCTACTATAACTATTTGATACAACACATAATCTATATACATAACCATAAATATATTCAAAGTAGAAGCATCAATACTATTATGTAAAGATAACCACCTGTACATATATATCAAACTGTATACATGTAGTGGTAATAAAAGTACATCACACGTGGGTTATAGGGCACCCACAATCAATAATCCAATCCTTATTGGAGACTCAGAATAGAAATTTTAAGGTTTTTATAGCACTAGATAATGTTTTTAGACATTAAATGAGGGTTGAAAAGTATCTCAGATGATTTAAGAGTGTCCCAGGGGTTTGGGACCTGAAATCAATGTTTTGGAAAAGTGCAGCATTAGGCACATAATTGGTTCATAGTTAGTTATAACTGCATGAACAAGATATTAATCCAATTTTAGTAAGTCATATATGTTTTGAAAATAACATCCCTAATTTTCTTAGAAAACATGGATACGGAAGAGAAATATTCTTGAACTAAAAGAATACAAAAGATCAGTATCACATATAAAAAAATTTCTTGATTTTATTTTAATCAATAAGGGTGGAAGTGGAATCAAAATATTTAAACAAAATTTATAAATATAGGATTATAATATATATGTGGTTAAAGAAAATAATAGAATATGATTTCTCCCAAATGAATGTTGAACATAAGAAATCCTAAAAAGAAATGAGATTGTAATATAAATCATTACCAATTTGGTATATTTAAAATAAAAATTTATTCAAAGAAATAATATGATTAGGATATATATATATATATCATTACTTTCATGAATTAATATATCAAAATTCATTCATGAGTTAGTCATTACACCATACTATGAAATCAATGTGTATGACCTGAAACATGACCCAAAAAAATGAGATTGAGAAAAAAACCCTTACAATTATCATTACTTTGGAAGTGATAATTCATCAATGAAGTGATATGTGAACATATTAAATCAATATAAAATAAGTTAAATATATAATAAAAAAATTTATAGATAAACTCACACATAATCAAGTCATTAAAAATTCAATGAAATATAATTATGACCTAATTAATGGAAATTGAGTTAAAAAACCCTTTACCACTTGGTAACCTTCAAGTAAAATATATTAAAATGAAGTAATTTTAATTGTAAACTAAAATAACATAAACTATGAATTATTAATAATATAAAATTGAAATGTATTATTATATAAATTACAAAAATTAAAGTAGGTTCATAACATTAAATATTTCCTCAATGAAGGGAAATTGAAATGAAATCCATTAGCTCGAGTCTATATATTCCATGTATGTACTTTAAATCCTATATAAAAACATTATATATATTATTTTATTTCATAAAAACCTTTTCCTGGTTAAATAAATATTACTTAAACCTTTAAATTCATTTATTTTAATGACATATTTAATTACATAATTAGTTAACTCAGCTTCAGGTGTTTTGAGGACATTCGGTTCATAGTTTCAAAATGACTTCAGTGTTTTAACCATGGTCAAATGGATCATTATTCCATCATATAAATAATACTAATTATACCATTATTATATTTTTTATACATAAATTATACATTAAAATCCAATCATTAATGGTGGCTTTGAAAAATGAATTATGTTACAAGTGGGTCGTATGTATGCATGAGTAAGGTTTCCATTTTTTCAATGAACTTGACGAAAAGAAGGTAAATATTTTTTTTATATTTAAATAATGATTATTATATCAAATATATCATATTATTACTTTAAATACACTCATATATATTTTCCATGTTATGTGGTTTTGAAAAACAATATGCATCGCTTTGTGGAGGTGGTAATCCACACGTATACACAAACAATGTTATCGTTTTTAAATGTATAAAAATATAAGAAAAAAGATGATATATTATATTTACAGAATTATAATTATTTAATAAATATCATATATATATGTGAATTATATCTATCATTATAATTATCCATGAGATTTAGTGATGTAAAACCAAATACAACACTTCATAGAGGTGGTTTTCTACAGGTATGCACAAATGATGTTCTTCCTTAAAAGAGGAAAAAGATATGAAAAAGGGTTTTGAAATCATGAAAAAACCTAGATACCCTAGTAAACTATTATTAAATCCAACTATAAAACAACATAAAGTGCATTCCCAATCCCCATGCATTAGCAACTATAACATGGAATCATTTCAAACATCATAGGGAATAATTTTTCCCCAAGAACAAACCGTTAACACATAATAGAAAATATAAAACAATAAATGACTAATATGGAAGAAAATACTCAAGGAAAAAAGTACCATAAACAATTATATACATCCCAAAGTAAAACATCATCAAATAAATAAACTCATCAACATCGAGACAAGTCCTCATAAATTTATGCAATTAGTGGATCAAAGTTCCATTGATTACCACCATTACTCATGTCCCATACTCAAGAACACATGAAAACTCTAAGTGGATATTTACCTTTTCATAGAATAGGAAAAACAAAATATAAAAATTCCCAATGGAGAGTTATGGGTATGAGAAAAATAACCTTTCAGGATTCCACTAAATGTTCTATAAGAAATTCCAAAACAAATAAACCATTTCTGCCTTAATTTTAAATAAACTAGGCATGAAAACCAGTTTTCACATTTCAATTAAAATAATCTTTCAATTCAAATAGATTGATAAAATATTGATTTTTTTTAAATGAAAATTTTTTATAAAACAAAAAGGACGTGAATAAAACAATTCTATTGAATAATTTCAAGAATCAACATCAAAACATTTCAAGAAATATTTTTGAAGAACACAACATATTTTCATTCCTTTGTAAATAGGTTTTATTTCACAAATCTCATGACTTTGAAATTAATTATCAAATAAAAAAAATCATGGTTTATAAAAAAATTTAAAATTCATCTAAAATAAAGTGAGATAATCTTGGTTTTAATTATTGGGAAAAGATTTACAAAACCGCATACCTTTAATCACAAGGTGAAACAATCACCTGAATTGGTAACTACCAATGCAGAGTCAAAGAAGAGAGTGATAAATGAAAAGTCCCTGGAGTCCCCATCCATCAAAATAGGGATCAAATACATCATCATCAAGAGAATTCATTAATCTCAAAGAAATATGGAAGAGGATATAAGGAGAAGTATAGAATGATAAAAGTTTCAATTATTATTGAGGAATCAAAAGAATACATTGAATCTTAAATCTGGGAGGAGGAAAAGTTGGATGAACCCAAACACCTATTGAGAGACTACAAAATATAAAGGGTTGGATTAAGTAAAATGCGAGAAATATGGAATAATAAATGGTGGTTCATGACTTTAATTATGGAAAATAAATGACCAAACCACATCCCCCATTACTATGATAAAAAAGTGTAGAAAATAGAAAAACCATGGCGTAGTAAAAGAGGTTACACTGAAGCCTCCCACAGTCTAGCTAGTCCACGAATCCATAACATAGTTCAAACCCCAAATTCTATATAACTAGTTTATGACTACAAAATATCCCATAGACCATGCCACAAAAACCTTAAAAATGGTAGAGGCTCTAAAAATCTTCATTCCATAGTCATCCATTCATGCCATAACTATGTCTGAAATGGAAGTGTAAAAAAAATCATCTATCCCAGGGCTTTATAGTGTATCCATATCCCTATAACAAAATCATACTAGAATTGGAATAGGAATAAAAATTCTCTACATTGTAGACATATTGACAAAACCAAAACCATTCTCTCTAAGAAATAGGACATATCTTCCATTGTTCAACCCCAAGTAGAAACTCCACATTAGTTTCAAAAAATTTATAAAACCCACTACAACATGCAGCCAAGGGAGATCAAATAAAAGGGATGAGAAATAACTGAAAGTATGTAATATGGTATTAAAACCTCCATGTTATAAACTCTTTCTACCCCTAAAAATACAAACTAGAATAATTTATGTCATAGATATTAGGATACTTCTCTCTCATCAGTGCATCATGTTCCCAAATATCATTTGAATCATAAATATAATTCCATAACACTTAAACAAATTTTATAGACTTCTCATGATGAACCTTTTTTCATAATCAATGATACGAACTTGGTGCTTAGTCATGGATAAGTTAGGTTCAACATCAAGTTCCTCTTAGCTAAAAACATGAGATGGGTTAGAGAGATAATTTTTTAGCCACAACATGTGACATGCATCATAAATCAATGTCAAATGAGGTGGAAAATATAAGTGGTAAGCTTCCATTCCAATCTTCTCAATAAACTCAAATAGTCCCACATATCATAGTGCAAGATTTCCCTATTTACCAAGGCATTAGTGACCCAACTATGTTGAAACTCTAAAAAAATATGGTCATCAACCCAGAACAATAATGGGAATCTATGACGATCACCATAAGATTTATTCTAGATATATACCATTACCATTTTATAACAAATCAATTTAATCATAGTCGTCATCTCTTGGACCAAACTGGATTAATCCCGGGAAGCTTCACCAATATCTTCCCAACAAAATGGATATTTATATGGGTAGCCATAAAAGGCCTAAAAGGGTTCCATATTGATATAAGACTAATAAATATTATTATAATAAAACTCAATCAGTCCCAAGTGGATATCCCAAGCTCCATCAAAGTTGAGAACACAAGCACAAATAATGTCTTCCAAAATATATATCTCTAATCTATCATTCCATCTATATGTGGATGATCAGACATTCTCAAACTCACCTAGGATACCAATGCCTCCCGGTGGCCTCTCTAAAAGTGTGAAGTGAACTGGGGATCCCTATCGAAAACTATTACATATGGAACTCCATACAAAATAAAAATCTTTTGAAGGTACAAGATTCCCATGTTCTAAAATTTGGTTGTATCCTGAATGGGTATAAAGTGAACTGATTTGATTATGTGATTGATCACTACCCATATTGAATTCTTCCCTCATGTGGTATGAGGAAACTCAATAATGAAATCCATATAAATCTCATCCCACTTCCAATATGGAATAGGAAGGTGATGATGTAATCTCGATGGTTTTTAGAGCTCAGCCTTGACTTATTGGAAAGTATAACAATGAGAAACAAAATTAGAAATGTCCCATTTCATGAATAGACACTAGAATCATAACAAAATATCATAGAACATATTCATATTTCTAGTTTCTAATTCTCATTAGGAATTATGGAAATCCACCATCACATCATTCCTTAAATAAAAATATCTGAAATACTAGTTCTGGAAATATAGGATACCCTTAAGAGAGAATAACCACTCACCAATGGTTTCTCCACCATAAAGAGAGTCCATAAATCCATAGAACTCATCATCAAGGTGTGTCTCCAGAAGAATCTTCCTGAGACTAGAATAGGTCAATAGAATGCTTTCCAGAACAATATCAGTCTCTTCCCCATGAAATATATAATTCATACGCACAAGGAAATCCATCAGATTCCATTATTCTAGTGGTTATTTCATGTAATGGTCCTAAAGCTTCCATCTCAAGGTATCATAAATGAAATTCTCCTCAATAGGGGTGTACGAAATGATGAAATCAATAGATTTATGGTACTCCACGTATCATCTATGATGAACCTTCACATATTTTTAATAGAAGATATAACTAATTATTTTGTGATTTGAATAAATATTAAACATTTCTTTTAAAAGGTGATACTAAAAAATCAACAGAGTGTGCATCATGGTTGGAAGTTAGAGTTCATGAGTGGAATATTTCTTCTCATGTGTCCGAAGATAATGTGAATCGTAGTCCACCACATGATATCCCTTCAAGAGAATGCATCCAAACCCCATACCTGATGAATGAAAAAAGACTACATAGCCCTACCTAGCCACTAAGAGATTTAACACTTGCAAAGAAGTCATAATAATTTTAAACTCATCAAAATAATTATAAAATTTTATATCCCACAAAAACTTTACTCCTTTTTGATGGAGATCTATTATTATAGAATCCAGCTTCAATAAATCATTGACGAACTAATGATAATACACTGTTAAACCAAAGACGATTTGAATCTCAAAAACATAATGTGGTTATTACCATGACATAAATCCTTCAATTTCTTAATACTGACCACAATACCTTATTTTTAGAATACTTGTCCCAATAACATCACTTTCTAAATCTAGAAATATCATTTTAAAAGATTAGTACAAATTAGATGATTTCAAAAGATTCTCTCAGGTGACACACATAGTCTTCCTTAGTTTTAGAGTCAACTAGGATGTTATCTACAAACACAATAAAGAAACAATTGAGCTACTCATGAGATATGATGTTCATAAATTACATAAAAATTATAGGAACATTGGTTAGACCAAAAGGTATTAGAAGTTACTCGTAATGGACATACCTAATCTTGAAGGTGGTCTTCGGGATATCAAATTCATTAATTCCAAACTGGTGATAACCAAACTAAAGATTAATCTCTAAAAACCACTTCACCACTTTCAACTGGTCAAAAAAATAACCAATATATGGAAATATATAGTTTTTCATTATCATACCATGATTTAGTTTTTATTAATCAACACAAGGTTGAAGTGCCCCATCGGCTTTCATTGAAAAATGAATAGGCACCACCCAAGGTGATACACATGGCTGTATAAATAGTTTCTACACAAAATAATCCAACTAAGCCTTTAAATCCTACATTTTCCATATGGTAAGAAGGGATAGAGAAGGGTTAAGTACTTGGTACAAAATAAATGGATAATTTTACTTCCATTACTGATGAAAAACAGAAAAGTTAGATGGAAACTTAATAGGAAACTCAATAACCAATAGAGTAAGTTCATTTCTAAAGGATTATCACTCAAGATCAAAAAACACATATTTTACCATGACCAATTCCCAAAAAGGTAGTTCTGATCTTCTCCAACTTGTGTCCCATTTCCCCTAGAAGACATGACACACCCCATCAGGGGAATTAAGGAGACCTTCCAGAGATATTAGTAAATATATGGTTTATGGTAAACAAGAAAATTTATCTCAAAAATTACATCAATAGGTTTCAGGTTGAAGACTAGAAAATTATATATGAGTTTGATTTATGATAAATGGAAGTCATAAGAATGGAATCAGATACCCTAATCTCTCTTTATTTCAAGGGGAATAACAATATCCATCACATAATACATAAGCTCTATAGAAAGTTCTTAAAAATACAAAACATAAGTCGATATGAACAAATGATATGAACCTATATCAAATAAATTAGTCACTAAAAATGAATCTATATTGATGGTACCTCTTACCATCATTGGACCCGCATCAACTTTTTTAGAGACTCTTCCACTACAGGAAGAAGCTTCATTTTTAATGCCTTCAGTGGGAAGAAGATAGTTTTAGAAGAATCTATTCAAAACACAATAATTTAAGGTTCTGATTAGATTATGAATGTTAGTGGGGTAGAACATATATTTCATAACTTCTACAGGTGACCTGAGAAACCACATGAACCATAAATCTTTGGTGCCTCAATACAAACCATTTTAGAGTGCCCAATATTTCCCCACTAAAAGAAAGACCACAAGCCTCTTATAGATACCATATAATGTATATATTATTCTTACTTTCAAGATATTCTATTAGAATCATCATACTTCCTATTTAATTTGTAGTAACTAACAAAACTTCCACTAGGAGTATGAGGAACTCCCGTTAACCCTGACTTACCTGCTAGGTCAAGATTATCTATCAACACTCTATCCATTGTGTCAACATAATAATAGATTTTCAAAATGAAAACCTGAGATAAAATATTATATCAAACACCCATTAAAATCATCATGACTTTAGTTTCTCATTTTTAACCACCTTATGAGAAAAATAAACAAGTTTAGCAAAACAATTCATAAATTGGGTCATGATATTATCTCCATGTTGGAGGTTAAGAAACTTTTTATCCTTTTCCAAAACTATCAATTTTGGATAGAAATTCTCCTTAAAAAGAGACATAAAGTATCTCTACTCTAAAAATTATTTTTTCTTCACTATAACCTTTGAGCCCCACAACCTTCTTCTTTGTACTTCAAGATTGAAGGTAGAGAACTTTACTTTTATTTAATAAAGTGTCTCCAAGAACATGAAAAAGTGAATAAATATTTTTCATACAATGTTTTAACTCTCGAGGATTATTTAGGACTTGGAAAGATGGTGTATTTTGGGAAATAAATTTTTTATTATGGTCTCACGATTCATCCCTTAGAGGTTCCAATGTGTAATATTGAATGAGAATGAGAATAGGTTATTATCCCAGATCATGGAAAACATGCACCACTATCTCAAAGAGGTATTAATCAATAGGAGGGTTCACTTTAAATGGTTTATCAACAACTACTTGTTGAGTTTTAATCAAATTTATTCTTGGGAGCAAGGCACAACACAAAATAAATAGGTGACACAAAAATATCAGCAAAGATACTCATATCATCAACTCAAAAAAAGAGATATAGGAATTTCAATTTTATGGGTATAATCCAAAACTTTGGTATTTAAACCTACTCATACCCTTGGGAAAAGGATAAAACCAGATAAATTTATTCCACATCTACAATTTTCCCAAAATCACATGGTGACTTAAGGATATCTACGATGAGAGATAGCTAGGCACTCACTTTTAACTACCCCTAATGTCCCAAAAATCCTACCTCTTATCTACCAATACATATTAAACTATATATCAACTTCAAATAATGATAATCAATCTCCTATGATACCATTTATCCATGAACCAACCTTGATACCTTGATACATTGATACCCAAGCGAGATCCAATATATCCTGAAGGGAATTCCTGATCCCCACATGTTGGTGAATAGCACCTGAAATCATCTCAAACATCAAAGGGAGAATTTTTTCGCAACAATAGCTCATTAGTACATAACAATGGAAGATAAAATTATAAAAATTAGGTATGAAAAACACTCCTCAAAGAAAAAATTACCATAAATAAACAAATATATCTCAAAGTAAAACATCATCCAACAAAGTAAAATGTCAACATCAAGACGAGATCTCTCAACTCCATGAAACTATTGGAGTAAAGATCCAATAGTTACCACCATCGCTCAAGTATCTTGGCCAATAACACCTGGAACCTCCATGAGAAACTTTCCCTTTTCCTATAACTAAAGAAAAAAAATCTACAACTTCCAAAAGGAAAAGGTAGGGTATAAGAAAAACAACCTAGTGGGATTCCACTAAATGTGCCATAAGTACTCCCAAAATAAATAAATCATTTGTGATTAATTTTTAAATAAATAATTCCTAAAAATTAGTATACACATTTCTAGTCAAATCATATTTATGGAAAAATATATTTAAAATATATTAACAAAATCTTAAATGAAAATTTATCATACAACAGAAAGGACATGAATAAAATAGTTTTATAATCACTCCCATGTAATAATCAACTAAAAAACAATAAATATGTAATAAGACCTATGGTTAGTTAGTTTCAGGCTATAGGATCCTCACACTACTTAAACAATCATCACGACTCAGTGTGTGTGTACAATTACATTAGGCTTAGGACATCAGGATAGAATGAATCAACACCCCATCATGGGTAATTTTTCTAAACTAGGTTCAGTTAGAGTTTTTATCATCAATCCATTGTTTGGATGTCAATGTTTTAGAATGATTGTCTCAATCACCCAAAAAACCCATGATCACATGCTATTCAATTAATAAATAAAACATGGAAAAATCATTCATTTTAATTAAATTAATCATTTATAGTTTAAATTACTAATTTCATGTTTCAAAACACCATTTCAATTTCAAAAACCAAAACATAGGTTTCCTCAAATTCATTCCTTTCAAAATCACCTTTCATTTAAAGATACTTTTCTCAAGAATCAACATCAGATCATTTCAATCTATCTTTTCTTTCATCATAATATATTTTAATTCCATTGAAAATTGGTTTTATTTTACAAATATCATGCCTTTTAAATCAAACATTAAATCAAAACAATTCAAGGATTAAAAAATTGAAAATATGTATTAAATAATGAAAGAAAACCATGGTTTCAATTATTATGAAAATACTAATAGAAATACTTACATTTAATCACAATATCAAACAATCGCTCAAATTGGGAATCCCTAATAGGCTGTCCAAGGAGGGGGAGATCAAGGAGAAGTCCTTAGAATCCCAATCAATCAAAACATGGATTAAATCCATCATCATAATGGGGATTCATAACTACTAAATAATGGTGTAAGTGGATAAAAGGGGAATTCTAGAATGAGATAAGATTCACTTATTATAGATGAATAAAATTCCTCCACCAATAATTCAATCCAAGAAGAGGAGTGGTTAGAGGAGCCAAAAACACATTTTTAAAGCCTCCAAAGACACAAGGTCAGATGAATTTGAATGGGAGGAAGTTGGAATTATAAATTGTGGTTTAGGAATTTATGTTCATAGGAAAAATTACCATGATACAACCCCCCCTCCCCTGAACATGGAAAAAGTTATTAAAACAACTATACCATTACGTAGTGCAAGTGTTTACACAACGGCCACCCCTAGTCTAGCTGGTCCCTGAATTTGTGGTGCAATTAATGATCAGATACTATTTATACAGCTTAAGGATATGAAACAACCAACACACCATGTCAAAGACACCCTAAAAATGACATAGTCCCTAAAGGTATGAAGGAGTGAGGTGTGGAGGTTCCATTTTATAGGTGAGGTGGTTTAAAATTTTTAAATACTTGAAACTTTGTTAAATAATATAAGTCTATCTAAATTCAAGTGGTTCCAAAGTGTCATGAATTTGAGTATAATAAGGTTAAGGTTGAAATAAAATAAAACAATCAAATTAAAACTTCTTTAAGTGATATGATTATAACACCTTGATACATTATGATATATTTCTTTTAGAATAAATTTAACTTCTTTGATAGATTGCGATACATGGAACACCAAGTTTAAAAGAAGGGTGATACTCTATTAAGATATTATTATTTAAGCATGCCCGTTATAACCTAGTTATTAAGTTGGTGGGTATGAATAGGAATAAATAAATTATGAAAAATATATGGTTCAAAAAATTTCATTGGTTATCGATTTATATGAAATAAAAAATTATTTGGAAGAAATAGTTGTTTTTTGAAAAATAGTATTTTTTTTCTAAAAAGCGGTTTCATCGTTTTTTCAGCAATTTTGTTAAAATTATTTTTTTCTAATTTTCTAAAATTTATATAAGAAAATTAATTTTTTTTAAATAATCTTTTCAAAATTATCTTAAAGTGAAATTTTTAGAATTTTAGACAATATAATTTTTTTGGTGAAAAGTGAAAATACTGATTTTTATTAAAAACTGCATTGACATTTGAGGAATTTACAAATTAAATTTTATTTCAAAATTATTTTAAAATAAATAGTAGTTAAATTATATTAAAATTAATAAAATATTTTACATTTTAATTAATTATAATATCCAATTATTTATAAAATACTTTATTCTTTTGAAAATATTTCCATTTGAAAAATTGTTTTTCATCGTATCCATGGGTTTTATTTTAAATTAAAATATTCGAATTCTATGAGTTTTATTTTATAAAATGGATTCTAAATTTGGAAACATAATAATTAATATTATATAATATTATCAACTTAATTTTTGAACATAATAAATAGTGAAAACAATAAAAATTAATTATCGTATTTAAGGAAAAGACGGGTTTACCGGGTGGATAAACTAAAAATATAGGGTTAAAAATAACCTAAAACATGTAAAACTTTTCTTATATGAAAATTTTATACCTAATATAATCCAAGAATATATACTAGTACATTTTGGATCCTTTTTCCTTGTGAAAAATTTAGGTATAATTCATTCTTTTCAAAAAATCATAGTATGTCCTCTCCCTCACATATAAAGGCAACCCCCTCTCCCCACTATCCACACTTAACAAGACATTTGGTTTGTAAAATACCCAAAAAAAGTACTTATTTACTTATCTATAAATCTCTTAGATAAATTTTTTATCAGAATTATATCAAAAAAAGGATTTTGGTGAAAACCAAAAGATGGTGTCTGGGAAAGATACAATGTTCTTAAATGAGAATTTTTAATTTTTTTCTTCTCCAAACCCATTAAAATTTTATTAAATAATTATGATATAAAAAATAGTATCTCCCATATACTGATATTTTTTTATATTTATTTTATAATCTATATCATTCTCTTATTCCATCAAATGGGAAATTAAAATACCCAAACAAATTACTTATTTACTTATCTATAAATCTCATAGATGACTTTTTTTTATCACAATTAAATCATAGAAATGATTTTGGTGAAAACCTAAAGAATGTGTCTGAAGAAGAGATAGTGTTCTTAAATGAGAATTTTTATTTTTATTTTCTTCTCTAACCTCCTTAAAATTTTATTAAATAATTATGATATAAAGAATACTATCGCCAATATACTGAGATTTTTTTATATTTATTTCATAATCTATATCATTATCTTATTCAATCAAATGGGAAATTAAACCATCAATCATGTGTATGGAGGACTACCACATTGTGAGCTGATATAATTCATTTTATATCACCACCTATCATAGTTAGATATAATGAAAAATTTAATATATATATATATATGATATTTTTAACATATTTATATTTATATAATTATATTATCACATATACCTTATTACATTCCATTTTTTTGGTGATATGATAATGTTGATCATGTGTTTGACAGACTACCACCTCACGAAGTGATGTGATTTGTTTTTCACTAATGCTTTACAGGGAAGGTAATAAAGGATAAATTTAATGAATATATTTGATATATACAAAATTATATTCATTCATTAAAATTAATATACCATATACTTCCTTACCCCTTCACTTATTTGGGGAATGATATCATCGCTCATGTGTATTTACGACCTTCCGTCTCCACAAAGAGGTGCAATTCACTTTCCCAAGTCTGAAATTCATGAATGATTATAAAAACGTATCTAATAGGTAAATATTATATTTATCAAATTAATATAATTATAGCTATTATGGATCCATATCCTACCACAAGAACCAAAACTTTTATGAAAAAACATGCATGAGAAAACCAGATAATTAACACCCGAAACAATGAAAATAATGGAATATTATTAACAAACAGGTGTTAAAATTTTATAATAGGATACAATATTATATTATAAACATGAATATGGTTTTTTTATAAATTAGTAACTTTTTTTAAACCAATTTAAATTATGTAAATGTGTGCTCAACTAAAGGGAAGTGTGAGGTAGGGGACTTCGTATTAATTTTCGTTCATTAAGGCATATTGTAATATTATAAACCTAATTTCATTTATATGGTGTATATAATTAAACTTTTACATGTAATATCATAAATAATTCCTACTTAATGGAATTTTATGTTTCAATTTTAATTATTTCATCCATGTATGTTTGACATGAAATTTACCAGTTGATAAAGAATTTCATAACTCAATTTATTTTCATTGGGTTATATTACTTCATCATTGTCTTTTATATTTTAGTATTATTTATATAATGAATTTTTATTATCATATATTGTATTTAAAAAATATATATATTTATTTAAATTTTATGTGCACAATCAACTCATTGATTAATTATCACCCCACCATTATGATCATTTTAATAGATTTTGTCTCAATTTCTATTTTATTAAGACATATTTGTTAATATAGTCCTATTTACTTTTATGTAGTGTATATATTACCCATTTTATGTATTTATAATGAAAAAAAATATTTATTAATGATGATAAATTTTTCAATACAAGTTTATTCTTTCAAGTGGTTTCAATTTTAAAGTTTCCAAATAGGTAAGAACCTATTTTACAATCTCACATTATTTTGGGATTAATTTTACTCTTGTTGAAGGAATATTATCATTTATTCATCATTATATCAAATAATTATATTAAATATCCATATTTTTTATATCATGGGTATTTTTATTTCCTAAACTTTATACCATTTGAACATATGGTTTTTACTTTGAAAGTTATTACATTAACTGTGGAAAAAGTGATAAATACACACTCTTTTCTCAATAAAAATATTTGATGATAAGAAAATTATTCATAAATTAAATTAATAATTTTATGTATGAGGAAATATTTGTACATATAGTGATGGGTGCACCACATAATTATATATCTCCTAGATATATCGGTAGGTCTCATGATACAAATTAGCTAGCCAAATTAAATGGTTTTTACACATATTTTTAAATTGTATTGTGAAAGGTCTTGAAAACAGAGGTATCATGATTATTGAGATCATAAAATCAAATAATTATGTATTTCCTTCACTGAAAATTCATTTATTATTATTATCATTTATATTTTCACATTCATATTATCTGTAGATGAATTTAATTTTTTGTTTATTAAATAAATGGAATGTATTTTTAGTTATATAACTTACCATACTAATCATGACTTATGTAATAATGATATATAAGTTATTGATTAAATGAAATGTGTGTTAGTTATTTATCTTTCTATATTGATTATTCATAATATAACCATTATAATTATGTTATTAATTAAATTTAATGTGTGTTTAATTACTTACCTTATCTTATTGATACTAACTTATTGATTCATCATAGATTTCATTATATGTAACCCTTATTTATCATTTGAGATAACCCTTATTTTGTTTCACTTACTTAGTATTTGAAGAAAAATACATTAAATAGTTTCAAAGATGAAGATCATTTTCTTGTGTTATATATTGTATTTTTTTCTATTACAAATGTAAAATGGTTATCATGTATGTATGTAGTTCTCCAGCCTATTAAAATGATCAGTCCTTTGGGATTTTTCCCCTTGTAGATATGTCAATGTAATAAAGTAGTTGTATGATCTGGGTTATAGGATTTGGGGTTGTTATAGTTGGATTCAGAAGAAGTTTAATAGAAAATCTGGAAACTAGATTAAGGAAAACAAAGATTATGGAACATAACCCTATGATAGAATTTGAGGATAAGTATAGAAGAACATCCTAATGTTTTGGTGATGAGGAGATTTTTTTTTAAAAAATATATATATTTCTAGATACTACAAGTAGTCATGGTTCTTGAACAGATATACATAGGGGTAATAACTCTAAAAAGGGTGTGTTGTACTTGAATGGAGCATTATATGGTACACAAAAATAAGCCTTACTATGCACATGATTTGACACTCTCAGGGGATATGCTTATTATAATTCACATTTTATTTACAAACATTTATAAAGGATTTGGAAATAAATATATCCCCAAAGAATCGATTTTTAAGATTCGATGATTAAGAATGCATAAATTTTTTATCTATGTTAAGTGTTACACTAGATTTAGAATTATACATTATGATTTAAAATTCATAATTTTAGGAACTAATCCTATATATTTCATTATTTTTAAATATATCCTCAAAGAAATCAGGGTATCAATACTCATGGACAATGTAGATATTTCTTAGTTGAGAAATCTAATGTATCCAGTATTGGAAATGATTAGATCGTGTCCACATTGGGGAAGCTGGCTAAATTTATTACAAATAAACTTTCTACAATAGAGTAACCTACAATACCATAGTGTGAATCTCATATTTTGGATCACATTATGTGATACAATACCCCCTCATTTATTGGTACAACTAATCTAGTGCTAGCTGAGAAATGGATTAAGTCCCTTAATAAGTATCTATTGACTTGGGATGTGATGAAAAGGATAAGGTTACACTTGTAATGTATTTTCTCAGAGTTGATGCTGGAAATTGGTGGTCATTGATATAAAATACTAGGGAGGATAAGTAAATATAACACTTATAATGGATCTATTTTAAATAAAAAATATTCCATAAATATTTATCTCATGATAAACAAACTGAAATGAAGATAAAGTTTCTTATCTTAGATAAAAAGAGAGAATAAAGTATTACAGAGTATGAGGTTGCCTTTAAAATATTATCCAGGTATCTTATATATTAAATATTAAATAAAAAATAAAATATTAACTATTTATTTTAAATTATTAACCCAACTATCCGAAGGGCACTCGTCTCCCAAAAATTTTCATCATATGATGAAATAGTTTTATGTTCTATCAAAATGGTGAAGTAATTTTCTAGATCCTATATGTCTAAGGGAAATAAATAAAATAAGGGTTTAACTAGGAACTATGAAAAGGTAATGTGTCAAAGAAGAAGAATAGAATGAAACAATTCTAATTTTTTGAAATCTTTGGAAAGAATCATCCTCATAATTGCTTGAAGGGCCTGAGAGCTTTTTATAAGTGTAGAGATAAGGGTCATTGAGATAAAGAATATAAGGGGAAGAAAGAAAAAACTACAATATATTACTTAAAATGTAAATAAATGGGGCATGATTCAAAATAATTCCCTAATTGACAAGTTGATCTACCTTATAAGAGGACAAGGGGGTAAGTCCAAGCTTATATGATCACTATAGATGAGCTGGAAGTACCCAATGATGTGGTGGAAGGTACTTTAATCAGAACCTAAAATGTATCCAATTATTCATTTTATTATGAATCTTTGAAATCCTTCTATATCTTATATGTTTTATAGTAAAATTATACATTTCCTTATAACCATAATAAGGGATTTATTAGTGAAAATTTTTAGTGGAAGTCTCATTGCAATAAGGATGTGTTAGGAAGTCCACGTTATGAAACATAGACATTCTCTATTTTTTGCCTTTATTATTATACCAATGATTGAATTTGATATAATCCTTAGAATAGACTGTGTTTAAGATACATCGATTATGTGAAAAACTATATTTTACAGTTTACATGAAAATTTAAGTATTTCAAAAAATTACCAAAAAAATATCCCTTGTTAAATTTTGATGTAATGATTTTAAGAATAAAATTAATTTTA
Organism: Viscum album; assembly: GCA_963277665.1. Taxonomy (NCBI): domain Eukaryota; kingdom Viridiplantae; phylum Streptophyta; class Magnoliopsida; order Santalales; family Viscaceae; genus Viscum; species Viscum album. Next base: position 1,390,810,246 of record OY728123.1, read on the forward strand.
TAAAAATAAATTTCTAACATAGGTAATTTTAATTTTTAATATAAAAAATTAATATTTTTTATGAAATATTTAAAATATAGTATATTAAAATTATGCCTATATTTTCTTTGAGTTTTTAATCCGGATAATTAATTTTTAGTAAAATAATATTTATATTTACTTATATTACTCATGATAAGTATTATTTATGTCACAATTTATTATTTTGAGGTTAAATTACTATTCCAACTTTCAGGTTACTATTTACAATGGTCAAGTTATTATTCTCAATGGTCGGGTTACTATTGTAATGGTCATATTACTATTCCAATGGTCAAATTACCTCATATATATACCACTAAATTCCTTCATTCATTATTCAACTCAATTAATTCAATTTTATATATTTCCATTTTTTATAATGTTGATTGGTTTAAAAATATTTTATTTATTTTCTATATTTTTGTTCATGGGAGGGATGATTATAGCTGATTGGGGTGATTCATATTTTCCCGTTGTAGTTTTTTTAGTTGAAAATTTTTCCTCTAATAATAATTGAAATTTTAATGGTTTTATTCATTGAGTAATTTAATTATTTTCAAGGATGAAATAATGCATTTTTCTGTTTCCCTATCAGGTGTATGTGTTTTATATTATATAATATAATATAATACACATTCATTTTAAGAAACAAATATCAATTATAAACTCTAGGTTTTTACATAATGGGGATGAATATGACTAAACATGTAATGACCCATAATTCTTTCGATAAAAATTCCCTTCTTATGTTTATCCTATCATAGGATATCCTTTACCGCCTACTTAACAAGAGCATTAATAGTAGAGAAATCATGCCCTACCAAAGGAGTATGAGATCTCAATCTATCTCGCACCATATGTTTGCGGATGACACCCTCATCTTTATGAATGAGGGAAGGATATCTATCTGAGGTTTGTTCAAGGTGGTTGATATATACTGCCACTGGAGTGGCCAGGTCATCAACAAAGAGAAGATCCACTTATACATCTTGAATCGATGTATGCCCAGCCAGATCTTTACAATCTAACAAATCCTTTACATGCATTGTGGGATCATTCCTAAGGAGTACCTGGGGGTCCCCTATCTCTAGGATGACTATGCATTGGAGATTTTTATTTTCTCATCAGTAATATTACGGACATAATTCACAATTAGAAAAAATTGTTTTCTATCTTTTAGGGGGAACATAGACCTTATCAACAACATGCTTCTAGCCACTCTCGTTCATGCCTTATCTTCCATAAAAAAATAAAAAGTTTTCATTAAAAGCAATGAAAATATATTATCCAGATTTCATTTGGGATCTAAAAGCAAAAGGTAAATTCCATTGGGATTCAAGGAGGAAAGATTCAAGACCTACCATGGAGGGTGGTATCAATGTATGAAGCCTAGAAGACACTCTCTTTTACATGCAATATAATATGGAATGGGAAGTTCTAGAGAAATGCACCCTTTGGTGGAAAACCATGTACAGTTCTGTAAGTAGGAATTAGAATGGACCATAGGGGAAGAACTCTCTATTTTGGTCCATCATCACTCCCCTTATATCTGATCTTCAATAGTACGCACGTTGGATCATCGGTAGGGGAGATATGTCCTTTTGGTACCACAATTAGGTGGGATAGGCTATTGGATACCCTGGTTTCCTCATTCGCAACATCTTATTTCGCAAATCCAGCCTCTATCCGGAGTTCATCAAGGTCATGTTGGCTGCTAATCAGCAAGACCTCTTCAACCTCGTCGATCTTTCCCCTGAACCAGACATTTGAATTTTTACTCCCTATTCCATAGGTGACTTCATTTCTAAGGACTTCTGTCTCACCCGGGACTTGCAAGAGGGTGTTGACGTCTGGAATGATATACTGTGGAACAAATTCATTCCTACAAAATACAAATTTTTATCCTGAAGGATTATAAACAAAGTGGTCCTGACAGATGAAAACATCCAACGGTGTGTATTCTGATGGTTTCACATTGTTCATGTTGTAGAAATAGAAAAGAGGAGAGTGTATACCATCTCTTTTTTAGGGGCGATTTAGATTCTGTAGTATGGGGTGCCTTTGGGGGTTTACTTCCATTCTGGACCCTAACATGGACGACCTCAACTTCATTGATCAGTGGTACCTTGGCGTGGATGTCAAGGGTATGGAGAATCTAGCACGTACCATGATCCTTCATGCAGGTTTCTGGTGTATTTGACAGGCCGGGAATAAGGCAAGGCGTGAGGGAATTATCTCATCTAGAAGAGTTATTGTCAACAGAACAAAAAAAATTCTTGATATGGAAAGGCTCACCAACAACTAGTGGTAGGATCCCTACCTGGGGTGCCTTCAATAGAGTTCCTCCCTCCCTCATCCCTATTCTAACAACATCAAAGGCCAATGGGACATATGGAACCCCCCCCCCCCCCTTGAGGGGCCTCAAACTCAACATGGACGGGTCGTGCAGTGTGGGGGTGATCTGTGGCGGTGGGGTTGTTCATGACTCCCATGGATCAGTTTATTTGGAATTCTCTGCTTGGATGGTCCATGGATCCTATCTTTAGGCCGAGGCAAATGCAATGTACCAGAGTTTAAGTTTGTGCATTCAGAAGCACATTCCCATTGAGGAGGTGGAAACTGATTCAAAAATACTCCATGATGCACTGCATGGCCTTTTCCAATATCCCTATTCTATCACCTACATTACAAGGAAGTGCAGAGTAATTCTCAAAAACACCATCAAATTGTTACACTTATGGCAAGAGGGTAACCATGTGGAAGACTACCTAGCATCTACCAACATCTCTAGTTTATATCCAATATGCATTCATGATGTGTACTCACTAAAACCTGAGGGGGTGAACTTGGTTAAAGGGGATGCCCTTGGCCTCCATTTCTTTCGTTCTCCTTAGAATCAATTTTCATTATTTTCCTTTGAATAATAAAAATAAATATGATTATGGCAATAAGTAAATGAATATTTTAAAAATTATTAATTAAGTGATGGTATTTTTGTAAGTCATCAATATTTAATTACAATTTTATAATTAATAAAATGATTTAAAAGAGAATTTATTTTAATAAAATGTATTTATAAATTAAAATTTTGATGTCTTATGATTTTAGGATAATTTTATGAGACCTTAGTTAATTTTTTAATGTGTTATAAAATCAGTTATAAATTTAAAATCTTTATTTTTCAAGTAAAAAATAGTTTTAATTAAAAATTAAATTTTTTATATTTATAAAATTATTTTCATAAAATGGAGTCAATTTTTGAATTCTAAACATTGAAAAATGGTTAGGGTGAATTTTTTTTATTTTTCTAAAACACTTGAAATTTTGGTGAATATTAAAATATAGTAATTTATGGTATAAATACATTATTAGTTAAATAAACTATTCCTTGAGTCATGAATGTGATAATAACTATAATCTACAAATTAGCTTCATTATTTTAATATAATTTATGATAATTCACAATCTATTCAAAGTCTTGACCCAAAATAATAAATAAATGAATTAAATATTCAAAAATCACTGCTCCCATCCACTATAAACATCTCCCCTCACCACCACTTATCTTAAAAAATATAAGCCTTTAAGGTTGTAAACATTTTGTCTAATAATTTCCCCAATCCCCTCCCCCACTCCCAGTATTTCTTGGTCTTAACAAAATACCAAAACCAATCCCCTTAAGAAGATTATCAAGGAGTATTTAAGAGGTAAAATCCTCCTCCATTTCCCTTTAATTTCATTTCAAGTTCTTTTATTTTATTATTATCTCATAACCTCCTCTGTCAAAATGAGCATGATAACTAAAATATCATCTATATACTATATCATGTTAATGGTTTATCCTTCTTCAAACTTCTTTCTCCCTCTCTTTTATTTTAAAAATTACATTATAGTCCGCGAGGTGTCGATTTACAACCTTTGTGGATGACGTATTTTCATTAATCTATTTATACCTCAGGTATTCTAATGAAACAATTTTTATGGTTAAAATAGAATATAATATATGTATTAAAACATCTATTATGTTATTTAAGTAAAATATTTACATAATACTCAATAATTAAACAAAATGAGTTCGTTATGAACAATAATTGTTGTAATAATATAAGTGATTACCACTAAATATATTATCTAAGGATTCATCGTCATACTATGTAACCAAATGTTATATATAGCATCCCGCCTTTTTATCACATAAACTTTCATTACATTTTACAAAACCGGGGATCTTTAAGGTTTAGTGTCTTGGAAACCAGGAACTTAAAACATGAAAACATAAAAGATTCTTCTTAAACACTTGAAAGGCTTCTCCTCATGTTCATCCTAGGTTCATTACTACATATCATAACCTAGGGACATACATCAAAAGAAAGGGTGAGCAGAAGGCCCAGTAAGGGAAACAAGAGAAACATTTTACATGTGAACTTGAGATACTTCAATAAGGTCATGAAAAAAACATTAAGGCATTAGAAAGAAATCATGAGGCATATCATAATAAAAATAACATTTTTCATAACTTGAATATGTGGATGAAAAATTTAATATTGACAATCATTTCGTTTCACCAAGGTCCATCCCCAAGGTTTCATTAAAAATTACCAAGGTTATTCACCAAGGTATCAGTCTAAAAAGTCTTCTCTAGAGATTAAGTCTTTACCCAATGCATTGGAGCGTTATCTGGGCGCACCCTTGACATGTCTTTATTATCATGTGAGACACATATATCATCATCAATAATTTCATAAACAACCCATATATCATAAAATAAATGGGTTTCATTTCATAATCATAACGTTTTAAAAACTTCTTTAAAGACATGATCTTTATGTCACTTTAAACCCACAGAAAAGGGAAGGCGGGTTTCATGTATGTAAATCCCAAAATTTAAAATAGAAAATTTTGATATATATGTGAATATACCTGTATACATAAGATCTTTGAGTATTCACTTAATAACATAAAATAATTTGAAGATAAAGAGGGAGGCATTTTGAGACGAAAACTATGTAGCATAACGTCTATGATACATGGTTTTAGAAAAAGTTGGAAAGAGAGGGGACATGGGTCACCCACTCAAAAATGATACATAAAACAGTAGGGGAACAAAATATAAAGTATTTAAGAACATGGTAATGAAATTTTAATGATATACCATTTGAAACGAAGAACATGAAAGGAAGACAAAAATAAGATTTCTCTTATGAGAATTCGGCAGCCTAACGGCGTCACTTAAAACTTCCAAAAATGGATTGATGATATCAAATACGGTCTCTCATCATATGAACATAAATTATAAGTATTATAGATATATAGATCATACCCCAACATAATAAAAAAAACTTGAAATACTTGACATGAAAATAGATCTTAAAAATGAGAAGGGTAAAAGAACCCCTTAGAAATTCGACAGCCTAACGGCATCACTTAAACATCAAAAAAAAAGAATTGACGAGAACAAATAGGGTCTCTCATCATATGAACATACAAGATAAGTATAATAGATATAGATATCATACCCCAATATAATGTAACTTGAAATACTTGACAAGAAAATAGAACTTGAAATGAGAAGGGTGAAAAAATCCCTTAAACATTCAGCAGTCTAACGGCGCCACTTAAAACTTCAAAATACTGAATTGAAGAGATAAAATGGGGTCTCTCATCATTTGATCATAAAATATCAGTATGATAAATTTAGATATCATACCCCAACATAAAAAAAGGAACTTGAAATACTTTACATGGAAAATAGATCTTGAAAAATGAGAAGGGAGAAAGAATCCGTTACAAAAATTTCGGCAGCCTAACGGCACCACTGAAAACTTCAAAATACTGAATTGAAGAGATCAAATTGGGTCTCTAATAATATGGTCATAAAAGACCAGTATTATAGATATATAGATCATACCCCAACATAACAAATAGGAACTTGAAAGAATTGAAATGAAAGTAGAACTTCAAAACGAGAAGGGTGAAGAACCACTTAAAAATTCGGCGGCCTAATGGCGCCACCTAAAACTTAAAAATACTGAATTGAAGAGATAAAATAGGGTCTCTCATAATATGATCATAAAAGATCAGTATGATAAATTTAGAGATCATACCCCGACATAACAAAAAGTAACTTGAAAGAATTGACATGAAAGTAGAACTTCAAAACGAGAAGGGTGAAGAACCACTTAAAAATTCGGCAGCCTAACGACGCCACTTAAAACTTCACAAAACGAAATAATGAGAGTAAGAGGGGATCTCTCATTATATTAACATGAAAAGGTAAGTAAGATGAGTATAAAACAAAATCCTTTAACATAAGAACATGGTGCATAAAAGAAATGGCATAAAAGAGATTTCTTGAAAAGAAAGAGAGAGGTCTGATCCGTTACCTTAAAACGCAACTCTTAAAACTAAAAGGTTGGGACCTTGAGGGATTGGGGGCGCCTTGGGAGGACTCCTTGGGAGGTAATGAGACCAGAAATTAGTTGGGGGAGAGTGGGGAGTCGAATGGATGATAGGATGGCTTGGTATTTATAGGGAAAGTGAGGGGACAATGCATTAATGGCCAAGGGACACCTCATTAGTGGTTTTGGCAAAACCATGGGCTTTCCCATGGTATTTGCCCGTGGTATTGGCCACTCGGGACACCTCATACCTTATCTTACTATTCATAAGTCGACCATATTGATTAAATACTTAATACATCATTTAATGATGTCATTAAACACCCATAACTTAAAAACTGTATTTTCACTATTCATCGAAACTTTCTCAGAATAATCCCAAAATTTCACCTTAACCAAATATCAATGCTCTGATTTCAAAAATGAACTTAATTTTATAAAAATAATTTTCTAAATATTTTTAATTTATTTTTAAAATAAATACACTATTCACCAAAAATTCATTTTTTCAGAAAAAAACGCCAAAAATTACCATAACATAATATCGGTGCTATGAGTTCAAAAATGAAATCCATTTTATAAAAATAATTTTTTTAAATATTTTTAATTTAATTTTTAATTAAAAAACACAAATCTCTCGAAAAAACTAATACTTGAATAATAATTTATGAAATTGTTATTTAACCATTTTATTGAATCACATTACTTAATCAAGGTGCCTAGATTATATTAATACTTTCATTAAGTGAGATTACTAATCCATTTGGACACATTACTAATCCTAATCATAAAATCTCTATTCATAATTTACTATTCATCAAAAATTAAGTTGATCTTATTAGACTCTAAATTTCGTACTGAGCATAATTGTAGAAGACCATTTTTTGAATATCATTACACATTTTTAATTATTTAAGGTTTACATAAACATTTTTAAAATATCATTTTTCTAAAATTCATCAAAAATATGCATACTATATTTATCCGGTCATTTGAAAATTCATAAACTTCATCATAAGAAGAAATCCCAATTTTTTATTTAAAACAAAGGATTACACAAGGCAGTTATGGTCTCCTTACATAGCCCCTTATAACACCAGCATAGGACCTAAGTGTAAGGTGTGCTAAGGTGAGAGAATCTGAGGGAGGCTCGGCTAAAATTGCACGAGTAGTAATTTCTATCAGTTTGAACTTCTCGCAAAGGCGATTCCATTCTAGCTTCACACAATGAAGTTCATCTTGGGTTTGATCCAGAGAAAATTCAAGTGGTGCTACCTCCTTCCCAAGTTCTGTTAGATGGGCTTCGATCGGTCCAAGAATACTGGGTGAGGCCGTCGAATCTTCTTTCTATAATAACTAACCAAAATTACTTGTATTTAGAGACAATAATCAAAACGTTTAGTTTCCAGGGGTCATATTGACCAATGGTCATATAATAGTCAAAACCCAATGGTCTCATTTTAATTATACTCATGTTATCAAATGAAATATTTTTGTTGAGTATAAAAAAACAAAATAAAATAACACATAAAATTAGGAAACAAGATTTATTCAAAATTTCGGGTCGTTACAATCTTCCCCCCTTAAGAAATTGCGTGTCCTCGCAATTTTTAAAATTAGGTTTTGAAATTTCATTGAAATTCCCACATCAGAAAAGGAGTCAGTAAAACTATTACTTTAAAAGAAAAAAAAGTTAAGTACAATGGTCACCCGAGTTAGCCCACACTAGGATTCCATGTACGAAAACATGGACATGGAGGAGAAAACAAAGGGTCAAGTTCTAAGGGAGAGTGATAGAAAACATGATTAGGAGAAAGTTAACCATAAGAAAATCCCAAACGTATGATGTGTGTAAACGGTCTTTGATTACCCAGTAGTAAACGTAAACCAACAACGTTTTTGTTTTACGTTCCTTTTCATAATTTTGAGGAATTCATTTACAACATAACACAAAAACATAAGAAAATATACCTATCTTCATGTAGAGTTTCATCCTTTAATAATTTTCTACCCCAAACTAATCTTTTCTCTAAACTATGAGCATTCAAAACTACTTGGTCTCATCAAAACACAAGAATCATCTTCTAGAGAATCACATAATCCACAAAATATTAACTATCTATTTCTTATATCTTTAAACATTAACCCAAAAACAGAAAGGCTAAGGTAAAACAACTCTTCAAAAAGAAATAATCCCATAGGAATGGAAACTACTTTTAAATATTCAAAGTTCCATGGTACTACCCAAAGTTCATCATAGTCCATTCCATAAATAACGGTCCTTAAAATTCCTCAAAATAAACCAAACTAAGATTGAAACCCAAATACAAGAAGGATTTGATAACATAGTCTTCCAAAATAAACTTCATTGTTCATCTCCAAACAACATCAACCACTCCTAACATCTTATAACAAAATTATATAACCTAAACATATTTTACCCAAGATAGGTTAATCATTCCCATAAGTAACCTAAATTACTATAAGTCCACCTTAAATTCATCGATTATTCAAAATATAAGTCAACCTTAATACTCAATGAAAATACCGTAGTAATCTATTTACCTCGAATCTATAGGGTCCCAAAAATAGTGAACGTCTTCCAAAATAATAATCATATTTTAATCCCCTAACCATCCCTGTCATATTAATACGACAATCGTCGCATTTCCTATCACATTGGTTATTGGGACATGTTCTTCCACTTCCCACCATTAACTAAGAAGAGAAATCATAATTAGGGGCTTAATTACTTAGCCAATAATCATGAAAAGGAACTGAAAGCATATAAGGATAACTTGTAGAAGAGAAGTATACCCTAACTTGTGATCCCCTACGTTCCCATCTAGGTTATCCATGATCATATATTCTTATGTGAATCTTTATTTTATTTTATCTTTGTTCCTTTAAAAATGGTTCATACTAAGCTTATGAATTTACCAAAGCATATCCCCTGGGAGTGTCGTAACCAAGAGTGCAGCAAGGCCTGTTGTCGTGTACCAGTTCCCGTTTGAGTCTAGCTCAAAGAGGTGTTTTCGGGTTTTACCCCTATGTACATCTGTGCCAGAGCCACCTCTACCTGCTTGTATCTAGACAGGGATGTATTTGCTTGGCAACCCCTTACTCAATACTCAACAAAATACCAGGAAGGTTTCCTATATTTAAACTTTTATATAGGGTTCTTCCAAGAGTTTTCATATCCTAATTTCCACAAATAACTAAACCATCCTTTGATACCAACTATAGCATCCCGCCTTTTTATCACATAAACTTTCATTACATTTTACAAAACCGAGGATCTTTAAGGTTTAGTTTCTTGGAAACCAGGAACTTAAAACATGAAAACATAAAAGATTCTTCTTAAACACTTGAAAGGCTTCTCCTCATGTTCATCCTAGGTTCATTACTGCATCTCATAACCTGGGGACATACATCAAAAGAAAGTGTGAGCAGAAGGCCCAGTAAGGGAAACAAGAGAAACATTTTACATGTGAAATTGAGATACTTCAATAAGGTCATGAAAAGAACTTTAAGGCATTAGAAAGAAATCATGAGGCATATCATAATAAAAATAAAATTTTTCATAACTTGAAGATGTGGCTGAAACATTTAATATTGACAATCATTTCATTTCACCAAGGTCCATCCCCAAGGTGTCATTAAAAATTACCAAGGTTATTCACCAAGGTATCAGTCTAAAAAGTCGTCTCTAGAGATTAAGTCTTTACCCAATGCATTGGAGCGCTATCTGGGTGCACCCTTGACATGTCTTTATTATCATGTGAGTCACATATATCATCATAAATCATTTCATAAACAACCCATATATCATAAAATAAATGGGTTTCATTTCATAATCATAACGTTTTAAAAACTGCTTTAAAGACATGATCTTTATGTCACTTTAAACCCACCGAAAAGGGAAAGCGGGTTTCATGTATGTAAATCCCAAAATTTAAAATAGAACATTTTGATATATATGTGAATACCCCAGTATAAATAAGAGCTTTGAGTATTAAATTAATAACATAAAATAATTTTGAGATAAAGAGGGAGGCATTTTGAGATGAAAACTATGCAGCATCATGTCTATGATACATGGTTTTAGAAAAAGTTGGAAAGAGAGGGGACATGGGTCACCCACTCAAAAATGATACATAAAACAGTAGGGGAAAAAAATATAAAGTATTTAAGAACATGTTAATGAAATTTTAATGATATACCATTTGAAATGGAGAACATGAAAGGAAGACAAAAATAAGATTTCTCTTATGAGAATTTGGCAGCCTAACGGCATCACTTAAAACATCCAAAAATGGATTGATGAGATCAAATAGGGTCTCTCATCATATGAAAATAAACGATAAGTATGATAGATATAGAGATCATACCCCAACATAATAAAAAGGAACTTGAAATACTTGACATGAAAATAGATCTTGAAAATGAGAAGGGTGAAAGAACCCCTTAGAAATTCGACAGCCTAACGGCGTCACTTAAACTTCAAAAAAAATAATTGACGAGATAAAATAGGGTCTCTCATAATATGAACATATAAGATCAGTATGATAGATATAGAGATCATACCCCAATATAATTTAACGTGAAATACTTGACAAGAAAAGAGAACTTGAAAATGATAAGGGTGAAAGAATCCCTTAAACATTCAGCAGCCTAACAGCACCACTTAAAACTTCAAAATACTGAATTGAAGAGATCAAATGGGGTCTCTCATCGTATGATAATAGAATATCAGTATGATAAATTTAGAGATCATACCCCAACATAAAAAAAGGAACTTGAAATACTTTACATGGAAAATAGATCTTGAAAAATGAGAAGGGAGAAAGAATCTGTTACAAAGATTTCGGCAGCCTAACGACACCACTTAAAACTTCAAAATACTGAATTTAAGAGATCAAATGGGGTCTCTCATCATATGTTCATAAAATATCAGTATGATAGATATAGACATAATACCCCAATATAACAAAAAGGAACTTGAAAGAATTGAAATGAAAGTAGAACTTCAAAACGAGAAGGGTGAAGAACCACTTAAAAATTCGGCAGCCTAACGGCGCCACTTAAAACTTCAAAATACTGAATTGAAGAGATCAAATGGGGTCTCTCATCATATGATCATTAAAGATAATTATGATAAATTTAGAGATCATACCCCAACATAACAAAAAGGAACTTGAAATAATTGACATGAAAGTAGAACTTCAAAATGAGAAAGGTGAAGAACCACTTAAAAATTCGGCAGCCTAACGATGCCACTTAAAACTTCATAAAACTAAATAATGAGAGTAATAGGGGATCTCTCATTATATGAACATGAAAAGTTCAGTAAGAGGAGTATAAAAGAACATCCTTTAACATAATAACATGGAGAATAAAAGAAATGACATAAAAGAAATTTCTTGAAAAGAAAGAGAGAGGTCAGATCCCTTACCTTAAAACGCAACTCTTAAAACCCAAAGGTTGGGACCTTGAGGGCTTGGGGGCACCTTGGGAGGACTCCTTGGGAGGTAATGAGACCAGAAATTCGTTGGGGGAGAGTGGGGAGTCTAATGGATGAGAGGATGGCTTGGTATTTATAGGGAAAGTGAGCGGACAAGGCATTAATGGCCAAGGGACACCTCATTAGTGGTTTTGGAAAAACCATGGGCTTGCCCATGGTATTTGCCCATGGTATTTTCCACTTGGGAAACCTCATACCTTATCTTACTATTCATAAGTAGACCATATTGATTACATACTTAATACATCATTTAATGATGTCATTAAACACCTGTAACTTAAAAACTATATTTTCACTATTCATCGAAAATTCAACTTTCTCAGAATAATCCCAAAATTTCACCTTAACCAAATATCAATGCTCTGATTTCAAAAATGAACTCCATTTTATAAAAATAATTTTCTAAATATTTTTAATTTATTTTTTAAATAAATACACTATTCACCAAAAATTCATTTTTTTAGAAAAAAACCCCAAAAATTGCCATAACATAATATCGGTGCTCTGAGTTCAAAAATGAAATCCATTTTATAAAAATAATTTTTTTAAATAATTTTAATTTAATTTTTAATTAAAAAACACTATTCACTCGAAAAAACTAATACCTGAATAATAATTTATGAAATCGTTATTTAACCATTTTATTGAATCACATTACTTAATCAAGGTGCCTAGATTATATTAATACTTTCTTTAAGTGAGATTACTAATCCATTTGGACACATTACTAATCCTAATCATAAAATCACTATTCATAATTTACTATTCATCAAAAATTAAGTTGATCTTATTAGACTCTAAATTTCGTACTGAGCATAATTGTAGAAGACCATTTTTTGAATATCATTACACATTTTTAATTATTTAAGGTTTACATAAACATTTTTAAAATATCTTTTTTCTAAAATTCATCAAAAATATGCATACTATATTTATCCGGTCATTTGAAAATTCATAAACTTCATCATAAGAAGAAATCCCAATTTTTTATTTAAAACAAAGGATTACACAAGGCAGTTACGGTCTCCTTACATAGCCCCTTATCACACCAGCATAGAACCTAAGTGTAAGGTGTGCTAAGGTGAGAGAATCTGAGGGAGGCTTGGCTAACATCGCATGAGTAGTAATTTCTATCAGTTTGAACTTCTCGCAAAGGAGATTCCATTCTAGCTTCACACGATGAAGTTCGGCTTGGGTTTGGTCCAGAGAAAAGGCCAGTGGTGCTACCTCCTTCCCAAGTTCTGTTAGATGGGCTTCGATCGGTCCAAGACTACTGGGTGAGGCCATCGAATCTTCTTTCTATAATAATTAACCAAGATTACTTGTATTTAGAGACAATAATCAAAATGTTTAGTTTCCAGGGGTCATATTGACCAATGGTCATATAAAAGTCAAAACCCAATGGTATCATTTTAATTATACTCATTTTATCAAATGAAACATTTTTGTTGAGTATAAAAAAAACAAAATAAAATAACACATAAAATTAGGAAACAAGATTTATTCAAAATTTCAGGTCGTTACATTATATATAACCATTTACACTTCTATATTTTAATTAATAACATATAATTCCAATTTTAGATAATTATACCCATTCCACATGAACTTCCATACTCATATACAATTATACTGATCGTGAAAACCAAGTAAACGTACTCTCCTGAGCGATAAAATTGTATCTTATAACTCATCAAAAAGGAAATAAATTAACTTAATAAAATTATAATAAATAAAATACATGAATAAAATTTTCTTAATTAATTAATTAATTAATTAATTTCATTATCCATGACATTAAGGTCAAGTGCATGACACATTTAGACATAAGGTGAGAGATACTACCTGAACCTTCATTTTTTTCTTCCAGGTTATTATTTCACTACTTATACGCCAATGTAATGATTATTTATTTTTGTTTACTTCTTATATTTTATTTATATATGTTCCAAAGTCATATATCTAGATTGTTATATCTTTCTTTTGTGGGTAATACTTTTTTTACAAGGTTCACTTTCCAATTCTTCTCGATGTGCAAGCCCGGTTTAAGGGAACGACTCAAATTCTTACCTATTTTCAAGTGCACCCTAAAATCTATTTTATGCCACCATTATTTTCATAAAATCACTAATTTTATTTTGGATAAACTATCTAAGTTCACTTTTGGTTTTATATAAAGTCTTTTCTAAACGAACTCTTCTTTGAAAAATAAAATTTTATTTCCCTCAAGAATTCCTCAAAGATTTTATAAGAGTATTTTAAACTATTTCAACACCCTTTTTGATTATTATATTTAATTAGGATTAATATTTTATGATATCATATACTATATTTTATTAAATGGTTGATTATTATTTTGACTATAGATGTTCTATCTTGATACCATTAACCATATTACTTTGAATGCTCGGTTATTATGCTTACTTATTGGGGAATGTTATTTACATTTCATATGTTAGTTTCAATAGGAATGTATATGTTGATTATGTTTCACTGCTTTAATATGAGGAATGAATTAGACTTATTAAGTGTTTTTTGGGTCCCACTATATCCTCACGGTGCATCGTTAGGTCTCATGAGATAAACTAGTTTGGGTATGGGCTAATAAGTTAAATGATTATGTATGGTGTCTTGGAAAAGGTCTTGACGGTATGTTTATGATGTCCCAAATTATTCATTCCCACATTATGAAATTATTATTTTATATTCCATGTAATTATTAGACTAGTATAATATCGATGGTTAAGTTTCATTCTTTTAAGAGCATTTATTGTTCTTTATTTAATCAGTTTTTATTCTTACTATATTATGCTCAAGATTTTGTTTTAAGAGGAAGTGTTTTTAGCTATTCACCTTGACAAATGGTTTATTTTTAGCTTCTTTTGAATTATTTACACTACTGAGCATTATAGGTCACCACTTTCTTATGTTTATTTTTTTCCCAGGATTCCAAGATGAATTTTTCTGAATGACGTGAAAAGATAGACTAGAAGAATAAGAGTGTCCCAAAGGATTTTCTATGATTTATTTCATTTAAAGTTGTAATGTTGAACTTATGTATGTATTTGGTTCTCAAAATCTACTAAACTATTTATTCCATCAGGATGTGTCTTCCTTGTTTATATACCAATCTAATAAAGTAAGGCACCGACTCCAGGATACTTGAGTCGGGGTCCTTATAGTTTTTATCAGAGGAGGTTTAGTAGAAACCTTGGAAAGTAGATTTAGAGAACATATATTAGTGAACATAAACCTAAGATATAATTTGAGGATAAGAATAGAATAACATCCTAGAATTTTGGTAAGGTAGATATTATGTGGATCTTCCTAGATATACATCCCTGTCTAGATACTATAAGTGGATGTGGTTTTGGTACAGATGTACCAAGGGGTAACAACTCCAAAAAGGTATCCCAAGCTTGACTCAGGGTAACATGGTACATGACAATAGGCATTACTGCACACCTGGTTTTACACTCATGGGGGATATACTTAGGATAAGTAAAATTTTCTATACAAACCATTATGAATGATTTAAAAGTAAATATTTCCCCAAAGAAACCATTTTTATGATAATGAGAATAACTATGCATATAATTTAAATTTATGTTAATTTTTTTGAAAGTTTGAGATTATACATTATGATTCATAACCCAGTCTAGTGTATTCCATTAGTTAAAAATTCTACCTATTGGAAGGAATGGAAACTATATCAATGCATCTATCCCATGTAGGGATTTCCCTTTTATAGAAGATAGTGATGTCAGTATTGAATTTGTGGATTACAGTTTAGAAATAATGCCTAGAATTTATATGGTACATAATGTGTTCCACGTCTCTTTATTAAGGAAGTACATTCCAGACTAAACACATGTACTCGCTTCTGAAGGAATGTAATTAAAACCAGACTTATCTTTATATGAAGATCCTATCTGGATTTTGGGCACTAAATAATAGGTGTAGAGGAATCCAATGACTCATCTCTTAAAGGTACTTTGAAAAAATCATAAATTTGAAGTGGTGATGTGGAATCCTGAGGAACTTATGATGAAGAACTACCCAAATCTTGTTATAAGGTGACATTCTAAAAATTTTGAGGAAGGAATTATTGTAAGAGGGGAGAACGTAATGACCTAGAATTCTATAAATGAGATTTCCCTTATATTGTTTATTTTATATAGTATACTTCAAATAAAATCACTTATAAAACAAAATAAAAACTTTATAAATGAATAATGTATGAAATAAGAGGTATTTTTAGAAGTTAAGGAACATATACTAATTAAATAGTAACTTGACCTTAGGAATTGTAATATAACTTTTATGAATAGTAAACTGACCAAATGAATAGTAACCTCACCCATGAAATTATATATAAAAGTTATGGATATTATAAATGCAATTATGATATAATTATATCATAGTGTTAGAAAATGAATATTTTAAAAATTATTAATTAAGTGTTACTATTTTTGTAATTCATAAATTTTTAATTACAATTTCATAATAAATAAGATGATTTAAAAGGAAAATTATTTTCATAAAATTTATTCATAAATTAAAATTTTTATGTATTATGATTTTAGGATGATTTTATGAGACCTTAATTAATTTTTTAATGAGTTATAAAATCAGATTTAAATTTAAAATCTGTATTTTTCGAGTAAATGACGGTTTTAATTAAAAATTAAATTTCTCATATTTATAAAATTATTTTTATAAAATGGATTCTATTTTTTAATTATACACATATAAAAATGGTTAAGGTTAATTTTTTGTATTTTTCTTTAATTCTTGAATTTTGGTATTTTTCTAAAATAGTTGAATTTTTAGTGAATAGTAAAATATGGTAATTTATGGCATAAATACATTGTAAGTTAAATACACTATTACTTGAGTCATGAATTATGTAATAAAAAAATCTAGGACTTTTCTTTAATTATTTTAAAAAGTTTGATCATAATTCTCAAACTATTCATAGTCTTGAGCCAAAATAATAAACAAATGAATTAAATATTCAAAACTCACCCCTCTCCTCCACTATAAATTCCACCCCTCACCACCAATTCTCCTCACACCTGTAAGCCTTGAAGATTTTCTAATTTCTACCCAATAATATCCCCAATCCTCTCCCCCACATCCATGAACTCTTTTTCTTAACAAAATCCCAAAACCAATCCCCTTAAAGAGGTTCTCAAGTTGGAGTATTCAAGAAGTAAAATCCTATTCCTTTTAATTTCATTTCAAGTTATTTTATTTTATTATTATATCCTCACATCCTATATAAAAATAATAATTATAACTTTGGTATCATTTATGTACTATAATTATATCATGTTAATGGAATATCCTTCCTCAAACTCCTTTATCTCTCTCTTTTATTTTAAAAATGAAATCATAGTTCGTGAGGTGTGGATTTACAACCTTCATGGACAATGGATTTTTGTTCTTCAATTTAACCTTGAAGGATGGTAATGAAACCATTTTTATGGTTTAAAAATAATATAATATATGTATTAAATACTTTTTTATGTTTTTTATGTAACATATTTAAATAATACTAAATGATAAACCAAAATTTTTTCTTTGTAAACAACAACCGTCATAATAATCTAAACGATTATCACTAAATGTTTTATATAATGATTCATCCTCATACTATATAACCAAATGATATATATAACCATTTAAACTTATGTATTTTACTTAATAACATGTCATTAAAATTCTAGATAATTGTGCCCATTCCACATGAACTTCCATACACATATATAAGTGTAACGATCGTGAAAACCAAGGAAACGAATGCTCCTAAGTGATAAAATTGTATCTTATAACTCATCAAAAAGACTATATAAGAACTTAATAAAATTATAATAGATAAAATACATGTATAAAAGGTACTAAATTAATTAATTAATGGATTTAATGTTATTATCTAGGATATTTAGGTCAAGTGCAGAACACATTCAAACATAAGGTAAGATATTCTACCCGAACATTCATTTTTTTCCTTCAGGTTATTCTTCCATTATATTTAACCCAATTTAATGATTATTTATTTTTTTTAATTATTATATATTCTTTTTATATATTTTAAATTCATATATCCAGATCATTACATCTTTATTTTATGGGTAATACTTGTTTTTACAAGGTTCCCTTTTCAATTCTTCCTGATATGTAAGCCCGGTTCAAGGGAACGATTCAAATTCTTACCTATTTTCAAGTGAAATCTATAATTAATTTTAATACGCCATTAGTTTTATAAAATAACTCATTTAATTATGGAAAAAATATCTTAGTTAACTTCTGGTTTTATACAAAGACTTTTCTAAAAGAACTCTTATTTACAAAATAAAAGAGTATTTCTTTCAAGAATTCCTCAAAGATTTTATAAGAGTATTTTCAACTATTTCAACACCCTTGTTGATTCTTATGTTTAATTGGGATTAAAATTTTATTATTTCATATACCATATTTTATTGAATGGTTTATGATTAGTTTTACTATGGATGTGCCTTCTTAATACCATTCACTATATTACTCTGAATGGTTAGTGATTATACTTACTGGTTGGGGAAAGTTATTTACATTTAATATGTTAGTTTCAATTTGAATGTATATGTTGATTTTGTTTCACCCATTTCATATTTGGAATGAATTGGACTTAGTAGGTGTTAGTTGGGGCCTACTATATCCCCTCACTACATTGGTAGGTCTCATGATACAAACTAGTTTGGGTATGGGCTAACATCTTACATGATTATGTATGTTGTCTTGGTCGAGGCCTTGATGGTATGTTTATGATGTCCCTAATTATTTATTCCTTCATTATTAGATTATCATTTGATATTACATGTGATTATTCTACTAGTATAATATTCATGGTTAAGTTTCATTCTCCTTTGATCATTTATATGGATTTATTTAATCATTTTTTATTCCTACCATATTATGCTCAAGTTTTTTGTTTTAATAACAAGTGTTTTTAGTTATTAACCTTGAGTAATGGTTTTTTATTTGCCTATGAATTATTTCCCATACTGAGCATCATAGGCCACCCATTTCATATGATTATTTTTCCCCAGGATTCCAAGATGAATTTTTATGAATGAAATGAAAAGATAAACTAGAAGAATAAGAGTGTCCCAGAGGGGTTTCTATAATTTATTTCATTTAAAGTTTTAATTTTGAACTTATGTATGTATCTGGTTCTCCAAAGATACTAAAATATTCAGTCCTTCATGGAGCATCTTCCCTGTTTATATGATAATGTAATAAATTAAGGCACCAACTCCGGGATACTAGGGTCAGGTTACTTACAAAATAAATTATTAAAAATTATTTTTTACACATATATAAAATGAATTGATTGGTTTTTAATTTTTTAGAAATGAAAATAAAATCATTTGAAGGTAAAAGATATATTTTTCTAAAAACTTGTTTTTATGCACGTAATGTGTTGTTATCTTAAGAAATTAAATTAATCTATAATTATGAATGATTTAAATGAAATTTGTAGATTATATATGCAATAAAATGTTTTAACATCCACATAATGATTTTTATTTGGAACAAAATAAGAATTAATCAATTTTTATTCTTAAAAATGCATTTTATCAAAAAATGGGTTTCATTATGTTTTTCATGGTTATTTTAAAAGTAATGTTTGTAACATATATAAATTGAATATTTTAAGATTAATAAAATATTTTTAATCATAATAATTGGTATAATTTAATATATTCAACTTAATTTTTTGTCGTCATGAATAGTAATCCTGATAAATATTTTTCACCTCAGTAAGTACAAAAGTGGAAAAGCTAAGATAAAATTATGGGGAAAAGCTTTTAAATATCTCTAACAATTGATTTTATCCAATTAGATGAGATTTTTTCCAAAAATATATGTTTAAGGTGTAATATAATTTATTTTAAAATATTATTTTTGAATTTGGGAAACCATTTTTGAATTTTTTTTTTAAGATATGTTATATTTTATTCAAATTTAAATCTATTTTTTGGAATTTTCATTGAATGTCAATGTTTTATGGTTAAATTTATTTTTGGATAGATAAAAAGCCTAAAACCCTACTTTTTTGTTAAATAAAAAAAATTCATGAAAACCACATTTTTATTAAATTTCAATGTATGCTTATTTTTATGCATAAATAAAGTATTTTTCTAAAAACTATTTTCATGTGTTTTTTATTATTATATTAAAAGTAATTTATACCTAAAATAGTTATTAAATGTGATAAAATGGATTAATAATGTAGAATCATCATATCCTATTTTTTTATAATTCATCTTTCAATTTTGTTTATATAATTATGTTATCATCGTAAAAAGTTAAATTATAATGGTTAATGTAAAAATGGGTTTAATGTGGTTTAACATTGTAATGAAGATTAAAATGTATCAAAAAATTGGCCAAATGTTATTAGTCGAGTGTATTTTGAACCTATAACATCATATATTTTAATTTTTAATTCCTTTGGATCAATTTAAATGATTATTATAAATATATATATATATATGATATTTGATATTTTAAGTAATTTCAAGTGTGTACCTTCCCTCACTTATAATTGGAAACCCCCTATGCTTCTATTTTCACAAATTTTGAGCCTTATATATCATAAAATCCAAACCATAATACCTACCTTTCTTATTTCCATATATCATAAAGACTAGTTTTTCTAAAATACCATCCTTTTGAGGCTTAAGGTGTAAGCCAAAGGTGGTTTCCCAATGAAGATTTATAACTCTTAACTGATTACTTCAAATTTTATTTCTTGTATCTTGGTGATTGTAATGTTATAAATTTAAGGAAATGAGATAACATTCTAAGGGTATGTTACAACTATTACCTGTACCAGAATGGAAATGGTATAACATCACCAAGGATTTATTTTTTGGTCTCCCCAAAACATAAAATAACATAATGTTATTTGAGTTTTAGTCAATTTTCTTACAAAGGAAACACATTTCCTTGAAATTATATAATATTTTTATCTTTATCATATTTTATATATATTCATTAAGGAAGTGGTAAGGTTTCATAGAGTACTAATTTCTATTGATTCTAATCAGTGTCTATGGTTTACCTCGATGTTTTGGAGAGGCCTTCATCAGACATTGGATACATAATTTTGTTTTAGTACAACATATCATCTTCACATGGAAGGTTAGTTTTAGAGGACAATTTGAAAAATAGAATATATATTGAGAGAATATTCTATGTATTTTAATGGTGGTTAGGATAAACACCTTTATATAGTCATTTTTTATTACAATAATAGCTTTCACTCAGGCATTTAGATGCCTCCTTATGAATCCCTCTATAGAAAGAACTTCATAAATCCAACATATTGGGATAAAGTTTGAGAATTAATGCTATTGGGACTATATCTAGCCTAGGAAATTTAGTACAATGTTATATCCATTTAGCAGCACATCAAGGTAGATCATATTCAATATAGACATTATGCTAAAAACATTGAAAACTTTAGAATTCAAAGTGGGTGAAAAGGTATTTCTATTTATATATCCTTGCTGATTTTTTGTCTTTCAAGGTATCCCTATAATCCCCACTCAAGGAATTTATTACTCTTGGATCCCTCCCCTAGGTAGCACTAATTATGTTCTAGGTGATGTTATTGGGTTTCATTTCTATAAACCTCCCTAAAGGTCTGGCTCCCCCCCTTCCATTCTTTATTCATATTCTTTCCTTTTGATATGGTATAATTATAAAAATTGGTTAGTTTAAGAAGGTTATAAAATTTGGAAATAATGTGAAGTTAATCTATAGATATATAGATCCCTTTTAAATTCATGATCATATTGGGATGATTTATTATCACTTGGCACTTCTACTGAATCTCCCTCATGTTCATGATATGTTCCATGTATATCTTCTGAGGACGTACATACACGATCATTGACATGTACTTAACTCAGAGATCATGCCACTAGAGAAAGATATATCTTATGAGGAACAACCAGTGAAGATTCTAGATCAAAGAAATAAAGTTATATTGAACATTACCACTCACCCGATCAATGTTTCTTGCTAAAACTATAAATGTGAAGAAACTATGAGGGTGTTTGAGGATGTGATGAGGATGAAGTATCCTTAGTTTTTTTGTATTAGATTGATGAAATTCAGAGGTAAAAATTCATATAATGGGGGAATAATGTAACACCATGATATTCTATGTTATATATATTTTTAAATAAATATTATTTATTAGATATACTTACTTATACACAACACTCAGATTAAACAAACCAGTATCTACTATTAAAATATTATTATTAAATGTAACAGTTATTATGGGGTCTTTAGATTGATGGGTATAAATATGAATAACTAAATTATGAAAAATATTTATTTTACACATGAATAAAATGAATTCATTTTTTATCAATTTCTTATAAATTAAAATAAAATCATTTTGATGTAAAATAGATGTTTTTATGAAAAATGGTTTTTATGGACACAATATGTTTTTGTCTTAAAAAAATAAATTATTCTCTCTTAATGAATTATTTAAATGAAATTTATAGATAATATATTTAATAAAAAATTAGAATTCATCTATTGGTTTTTACTAGGCATGGAATAAGAACAAATCCAATTTTATGCTTAAAAATGCATTTTTTTAAAATGGTTTTTGTTGTGTTTTACACACTTATTTTAAAATGAGTTTATACCACATATAGAAATATAATATTGAAATATGTATTACATATTTTGAATCATTATAATTAATATAATTTAATAGGGTAAACTTAACTTTGAGTCATTATTAATAGTAACCATGGTAAATATTTGTCACAACGGTAAGGATATACTAGGAAAAACAAGGTCAAAACTATAGTAGAATGCATGAAAATTATACTAGTGAATGTTTAATATTTTCGTAATCATTAGGAAACACAAAATAATTTATTTTTATGTCATTATATTTTATATTTCCAATTCATTAATATTTAAAATATGTATGGCCTACTAAATATATGATGACAAATCCAATTGTACCCAAAGTAGCATGAGTATCAAAAATTTATCTAAAATTATTTTTTAGGAAAAATGATTTTGAAATCTCAATAAAGATATATGGTACTTGTAAAGTGGATTTTCCCAAAAAAAATGACTAGATATATCAAATTTTATATCATAAAATAAATGTGATGGAGACACTATGACATTTGAATAAAATTCCAAATGAATGTTAAATGTTTTAGTGATGTTTATATTTCTAATTTTTTACCTATTTCTAAAGTATTATATGTTGATGGTTTAAAACACAATCTGATTATTATTACATATTGATGTGATAAAGGTATGTTTTTTAAAATTAAAAATTAAAAATTTATTGTTTTAAAAGATGATTATGTTTTCTTTTATATTAAATTAAAGAAAAATATTTACTCCATTGATTTTTATGAACTAACAAATCAAAATGTGAATTCTTTGAATGTTTTTTTACATAAGATAGTTAATAGAATTGGGGAATTGGTTATGAAAATTTCATTTTACTATAGAATTTTTCTAAAAATCAAAAATCTATGTATTTAAACAATTTTAATGTTGACAGAACTCATTTATGTGATTCATGTATGAATGTAAAATAGATAAAAGAAAATTTAAGATTAATTAAAGATGTTAGTTCTGTAATACATCTCGAGCGGGTTCATTTTGACATAATCAAACATATTAAAATTAAAATTATCAATGTTTTGAAATATTTTTTTATTATTATAGATGATTTTAATTGATTTACATATATATATTTTAATGCACATAAAAGTATGACTTTAGAAAAATATTACACTAAATTAGTTCAAAATGATAAAGTTTATTTAGTATTATATATTCATAGTGATATAGGAGGAAATTTTAAAAACTAGAATTTTATTTTTTTTGTGAATAGAATGGCTTTTCTCATAACTTCTCTACCCTCAAAACTCCTTACAAAAATCGATTTGTAAAAAAGAAAACCTAATTTTTTCAATAAATGGAGAGAAATATTCTAAATGAGTAAAGATTACCTAAATATTTTTAGTCTGAAGCTGTGAATATAAATTTTAGGTTTCTAAAATAACTATTATTATTCCAATTTTATATAAATCCATTATGAATTATAGAAAGGAAATAAACCAAAATTTGGATATTTTAGAGTTTTTTATTATAAAGTCTTTAACCTGAAAACTAAAGATAATCTAGATAAATTTGATGCTAAATAAAATGAAGTAATATCTTTAATATTTTATTTTAGTAGTAAAAATTATTGAGTTTATAATAAAACATCTATTTTTTTAAAAATACAGTCACATTATGTTTAATTAAATAGATTTAAAAGATTAATCATTTGATGAAAATCAGATTGAAGAAGATTTTATAGATTTTATTTTCACAGTAGATGAAAATATATAAATGAATAAACATATTAAGGGGTAGAATTACCCACATCACAACTCTTGGAAAAAATTTAAGATCACCCTATAGATATAAATATTGGAAATATTTACCCTAGAGTCTAGAATATAAATCCCTTAAATAATTTTGTTTCTCATTTTGATTCTATTTATGATTTTGTTCTAAATTATATTTCAAACTCTTTAAGATATAAAAGATATATTATTTACTATACAGGAAGAACATATCCATTTTTCTAGAAATAATATTTTTGAATTGGTTATTCTACCTAAAAAAACATAGATTATTGGTACTAAATGGATATTTAGAAACAATCTTGATTAATCCAGGTATATTGACATAAATAAAGCAATATTAATTTCCAAATTTTATAATTAAGAAGAAGGAATATATTATAATGAATCTTTTTCACTCGTTTAAAGATTATAATCTATTTGAATTTTATTATCTTATGTTACTCATCATGGTTTTAAACATTATCAAATGGATGTTAAAAGTGATTTTCCTAATGGATTAATTTATGAAGATGTTTATTTTAAAAAATCACCTTATTTCTAACATGAAAAGAAACATGATCACGTTTAAAAAAAATAAAAGGCACATTATGGACTTAAACAAGATCCTAAAGTATGAAATGAAATATTACCTCCTTTACATTTGAAAAATGGTTTTGTAAATGGTAAAGTTTACCCTACTATTTTTATTTAAAATATTCACCAGATATATTTATTATTAAAATTTATGTTAATGATATTATTTTTGGATCTTTTAGTGATTAGATATATAATGAATTTTTTTAAGGACCAAAAAATTTTAAATGAGCCTTATTATAACATACTATAAAATTTTAAGTATTGTTTTACTTTTTTATTATGATTTTTCCTATATAAGTATTTAATATTATTTTGAGGGATAGTTGAAGGGCTTGTCTGCCTTCACTGTGCTAGAAAACGGTTCTTGAATGAAGTCTGGATGGGGAATTTAAACCTAGCGTTGTATGGGAGGAAACTCATGGTCTTTGTTGTGTTAATAAATAAAAAAAATTGTAATTAAATAAAGTCTAACAGAAGACATTAAAATCAGTGCTTCATGGGAGTCAACCCATGCTTCTTTGTTTTCATTTTTGTACTGTTTTGTGTTGAATATTTGCTGCTTTGTTATCTTCCATATGCTCTATATCTACATAATTTTTGTTCTTGGTTTACATACTCTGTGTTTCTAGGATGATGTTGCAGTGTCATTTAAGGAGTGGAATTCCCATGCTGAAGGAGTAATAGAAAATCTAGTCAGGGAAGTATCTTTCTGTTAATTTTTATTTCATTATTCTTCTCCTCGATGCTTTTTGAAAAAATTCTGCTACATATTTGTTGAAAATCTCCTGCATACCTTGTATATATTAAAAAACTTTTACTACATGTCACTAAGTTTTATTAAAGAAATCTGCATGTGCCTATTGTTGGGAACTAAAATTCATTGTTTAAAACCCATTTACTGCATGAAATTAAGTGTGGGGGGTACATGTTTGTTGGTAGTTGTGTTTTTTATAGGAACCGATTAGTCTATAGGGTGTTTAGCATGAATCGTTCTGCTATATTGAACATCCATTTGAATCATACTTTGTTAAAATGCTTACACGCAATTAATTGTGCACCCACACCTTATATGATACTTTTGAGCTATAATGGAAAATCTTATTTACTGGACTTAAATGATAATGCTAGTACTTTCCAATGAACCTACTTTTAATTTATTCTTTTTGGTGAACAATATATTTGAACTTTATTGCGACCCTTTAAACATATCATAAATCTACTTAATTGAAAAAAAATTAAACCTTAATTGTTTAATTTTTCTTCTCCAATTTGAAAGTCAACTTTGGGGAAAAAGTTGGATTTTAAGTGTGGAGGAGGGGGTCAATTTTTTACTGTGCTAAACTATGCTTAATTAAAAGCCCATCATTCCCCACTACAATTCAAAATTTCTTGTAAAAAATGGTTAAATTGTTTTTCAAAATTCTAGCATAATTTTAGGCTTTACTCTGTTTTAAAATGATTTTTTCCTTAAGACAAGTACCTTTTTGGAATTTATTAATTTATTTAAATCTAAAATTAGTGATAATGGATGATTGTTGAGTGGTCTTGCTTAGTGTTATAATAAGATCTTAGTTTAGGACTACTTTTGAGAGTGATATGGGTTACCTATTAGTAGAATTATGTACATAATCCTTGGAACTGGAAGTTTGAATTGATCCTATGGGACACACTTCTGTGTTATTTATTTTAAGTAATCATATTAATGAGCCAATGTAAATGGTTTCTATGTAAATCTTTTGAAACTAGAGTAGTTTGCGCATCTGGGATCCCACAGTGAGTCTCTGAGACCCTAGATGTTGGGTGTGTTTCTGTTTACTATAGGCCCTCTGTACACCTTAAATAAGTGCATATGCACAGTGATTAACACAATGATACATGGCTTAGGAAAAATAAAATAAAGTGTCTAGGGTCAAAAATGAGTTCATTAAGGTGAGAGGAATGATGAACGCCGAATGAAGAAGGGGTCAACTGGTTTATATGGAAATCATTTAGGTTGTATCAATATGGTGATTCAAAAATATATTTATTTTTGGAACCTAAGTGATGAGTCAAAATATAAAGTTCCTTCTGTTAAGTTCTTAATTCCACATAAATTTTACCTCTTGTCACCCTCAGACCTTGGACTTAAGTCTAGATTGAAGTGAGTCACTAATAAGTATCACATATGAGGCATGAAATATTCATTGCTAGATGATTCATAGTTAACTTGATTACCTTATGAGTATTTGTTCTGGGCAGGACTTGTTCTGAAAAATTCATTTTTAAAAGACTATTGACATGTGTTCTGTCTTTTTTTTCATTTTGATGGATATGTTACATTTTGAGGAAAATCATGAATACCATTTTTCTATTATCAATGATAATAAAACATGGAATTGTTTGAGGACAAACAATGCTTAAGTGTGGAGGAATTTTATGTGGCCTTTAAAACTCTTGTTTTGCCACATATTTTTAATTAATTTTTTATCAATTTAATTACTTATTTTAACACTTTTTTATAAATTATGGTACTTTTGTATTCTTTATAACTAAATTTATTATTTAATCAATTTATATAATTAATAGTTTAATTTAAGGTTTAAATTAAATAATATATTTCTTACTTTAATTTTATAGTTTAATGATTTTTTATTTAGCTTGGTAGTTTCTGTTTGCAAATTTTAATAATCTAACATTAATTAATTAATTAATTCTGCTTTTGCACTTAGATAATGAAGCTTTAATTTAACATTTCTTTTATTAAATAATAATTAATTTAATTTAATAGAATCTAAATATTTTATGTCATTTATTAATTCATTATTTATTAATTTAGTTTCATAAATGTTCTTCTCTGGTTTAATTTCATCAACATAATTAATTACAAAAAATTGATTAATAAAATAATATTTATCTTATTTTTTAATTAATTTAATTTAAAACAGTTGTCTTTTATAAATAATTAAACATTTTTTTATAATTGTTTTAATTTAATATAAACTTTTAATAATTTAATTATTTCTGAATTCAATTTTTAGTATAGTAATAATTTAAGTTATGCGAATTGAAGTCATTAATAATTTAACTTAAGTTTAATTGGTTTTATAAATTTATTAAAGTTTATGTTGTAATTAAATTTTCAATTGTTTTAATTAAGTTTTAGTTTTTATTAATTATTTTGTTCTTATTTTATTTAAGTTTTAATTTAATTTATTTTCTCTGTTTATTTTGCAGCATCGCGTCATCACAGCAACTGATTCATATCACTTTTTCCACTGGTTCCATTTACTGTCTCACCGTGTCACTGCCACCGTAATTTCCTCGCACAGTCTCACCGTTCGGTTATGGTGTTTTAGTTTTTCCACAATCTTCTCTTACTCAAAGACTCACCGTTTCCAGTTTCATTTTTTTGGCATTGTTTCCCTTCCTTTTCATGGTTCCACTGTTAAACCCTTTCTTTTGTCTCATCGTTCCATTACGATGCCTCTTTTTTGCGACCATATATCATTTATACCTCCACATCAAATTTCTTTCCTAGTCTCACCATTCCACAACCTCCTTCCTCTGCCTTGCCACCATTTTATCCCCTCAGCACATCTTATTCTCCTTCTCACTGCCCTGCAACTCACTAATCTACCACTTGAAATTTCATTCTCAAACCTTACTTAAATAAAAATTAGTTTAGACTTGCACAAGATCAAGTCACCCAAATAACCCTAACAGCCTACAATTTCATATCAAACACACTCAAAATATAAACCATAGTTGAGTCATGCCTACTGTAGATTCAAGCTAGTGCACTGCCCCACTGCCATGGAGGTTCGCTGGATTTTGATTGTGGAGGAGGTGAGTTGAAGGGAGGTTACACGCTGGAGCCGACGAGATCCACTATCTACACCGCATCACACAAGTCTGGATTAGCGCGCTACATTTTCCATTGGGATATATTGTTCGCCACCACTGGAGTAGGAGATCCTCGCCTGATCTTGCTATTGAATACCAGAGGAGTCTGGATTGAAGAGCCATGTGTTGTCACGAGCAGATGAGTCCTTATGAGATACCGTGCTGCGTGAAGAAGAGCAGGTTGCAGGGAGTTACCAACATTATGGATACAGCCGCCACTCCAGAGAGAAGTCGCCACTTTGTGGCTGAGTAAGGAGGTCTCTCCGGAGGGAACCTCTACAACGTGGAAGTTTCTGAATTACCCAAGAAACCCCTTTCCTCCTAACGCCGAAATTGGGGAGATTAGGATATAAATAATTAAAAATAAATAAAATAACAAACAAAAAAATAAATGAATAAAAAAAATAAAAATATTATTTATAAATTAATGATTTATAATAAATTAACTAAAATATTAAACTAATTAAACTAAATTGTAATTTAATTTAACTTTTTTATAAAATAATTATTATAATTAAATTAATTAATTAAGTTAGTCTAATTTAATAGTATAATTAACTTATAATTTTAACATTAACTATATAATCAAATAAATAGATTCAAATTAAAAACTCAATAATTTTATAATAAATTAATAACTATAATATTAATATTTACCAACTTAAGTATTTGTTAATTAACTTTTTAATAAGTAATTTAACATTAAACTAAACTTACCTTAATATATTAATTATCTTTCTTTGCATATTCATTTATTTATTTTTCCGTTCTAACTATGCAGGTTCATTCAAGAAATATGAAAATGTCCAGATTCACTTAGCTAACTCAGTGGTAGTTAGTTACGTGAGAAAAGCTAGTGCGACGTGTTTGTCGCAAAAAAAATGCACGTGTGAAGTGAAACAGGAAAAGACGAGTCCAAGTTGTTGGAAGTGAGTGGTGACATGTAGTAGATGACAGTGGGGTTTTAAAAGGAAAATTAGCGGAAGAATTTTGGGGAGATTTTTAGAGATTCTCATTCATTCCAAAAACACACTAGATGCAAGGAGGGCGAATTCATTCGATCATTCACTCAGAGCAGAGCAGAGAACCTGAAGCACTTTTCGGAGAGCCATTTTTCAGAATTATGATGGTCATGAGTAGCAGCAATTGATACTATCAGAGGGAGTTTTCTTCCTCTGTTCTCTTTCAATTCTCTTCCTCTGTAATTGAATGATTTTAGTTTACAAAATAGAGATGATAGGATAAATACTTCTGGTTCGGGTTTTAATTTAATCTACTGGTTAATCTTTCTTTTTCATTATCTTTATCATTTTAAATGTGATCATCATTGATTGTAAAGATCAGTTATGATTGCATTCAATTGAAACATATCAGTAATACTTAATCTTGGAATTCCACAATGAACTGGTGAGTTTGATTGTGGAATAATTCCTTTAATCATTTGAATTGAAATTAAAACTATAGAACATACGATGAGTTTGTTTTGTCATCTTTTTCAAACCTGAATGTTCATGTTGATTAATCTAGGAGTGGAAAACTCTAAAATTGGTCATATTGAGTGATTCATCTACTGGAGAGGGAAATAAATCACTCTTTTCAGTGATATTTTTGTAAATAATATCATGAGAAGAAAGGTTTTCAAAACCAGTAGAGTTGATATTTTCCATGGATGTATTTCTCTAGATTATTCACTCTTCAGTATTTTATTTCTCTATTAATTACTGTTTGTTCCTTGTTTTTATACAGTTTAGAACAAAAACTAAAAAGATTTGTTGTTTCATTTGTGCCTTATAAAAACAAAAACTAAAAAAATTATAGAAAAATAGAATCTCAAACCCACTTTTGACAACAGTGGGGTCTTTTTGTTAGTTTTTAGAGGAATAGTGGTCAAAATTGCCTTCTCTGTGGGTTCAACCCTGCTTTCCACGTATACGGTAATTAGTAGGATTATAAATTTTAAACTTTGACTGGCTTCAACGATGGTTCAGGTCAAGTTTTTGGCACCGTTGTCGGGGAAGGCATGAGCTATTACTATAAAAAACACTTTAAAAATCATATAAAAATCTAAAAAAATTGGAAAAAAATGGAAATTGTTAAAAAAATCAATTTCACTTCTTTCTGAATTGAAACTACTAAGTATTGTCTATTGTTGTTTACATGTGCACAAGAACTTCTGGTTCTATATTAGAGCCTCTAAACCTTGAATTAGATAAATATCTTGCTACTCAAAGAAAGAAGAATAAAACTAAAATGGAATACTTAGAAAATAGAGTTCCAGCACCTAACAACTATCAAAATCAACCAAAACTCTTATATGAAAATAAAAGGCCTAGGATGAGGGAGTTCCAACTTCCTCAAGATTCAAGAAATCCATCATCCATTAGACTATCTCCTAGGTCCAGAAATTATGAACTTAAAAAATCACACATTTCTCTTTTGCCTACTTTTAATGGAATCTCTAATGAGGACTCCCTTGCCTTCATTAGAGACTTCTACACCACTGTGCAGCAATTACCTCTTCTAGGACTCATATAAAATGAACTTAGAATGAGAGTCTTTCCCTTTTGCCTTAAATGGAATACTAGTAATTGGTTTCTGATTCTAGATGAGAACATTTTTGAAAATTGGGATCAAGTGTATAAATCTTTAATTATGAAATTATATCCCCAGAGATTAAAAGGTGAACTTAGAACTAAGATCAATAGTTTTTATCAAGAGGATGGATAAGCTTTTCATGAATCTTGGGATAGATTTAGGGACCTACTTTGGGAGTGTCCCCATCATCAAATCCCATCTCACCTTCTTATGGATACCTTCTATGAAGGGTTGTCCTCCTCTAGATAAAATCTAGTTGACCAAGCTATTGGGGGTAATTACAATGATAAGACAGATGAAGAACTTAGACAAATATTTAATAATCTTGCACTAAATTCACAACATAAAAATGCACGAAGAAAAAGATTCAATAGGAATTTTAACCCAAGCATTGGTTCAATGAATGAAATTCAAGATCAACTTGCTAAAATCCCCAACCAACTTCAATCCTTAATGAACCAGAATTCAAAACAAATTTTTAACCAACCTGGCTACCGAAATACCAACCAATATTTAATAGAACAGTGTGTCCAGTGTGGTATGTTTTGGCATACTAAGAACTTTTTTCTTAACTTTGATATGCTAGCCCAATAATAAGAAAATTCAAACATTGTTAATTATGGTCCTAGGGTGCCTCTTAAAGAAGATCCATTTTCAAATAATTACAACCAAGGCTATAGGAACCATCCAAATATATCTTGGAAAGATCAAGGCTTAATAAAAAAATCCATTGCCCCTAATTACTCTAATCAATCAAGACCAAACTTTCAAAATCCACAGAGGGGTGAGTCTTTAAATGTACAAGGAAACAATGATAATCACATGTCTTTTAAGCTTGATCTAATCTAAAAAAATCAACTCCCAAGAAGAAAGATACATGACTCAGTTGTCCAAACATCAAAATAAATATGAGTCTGATGAAATGAAAACCGATGTTAGAATGTAGAACATGGAAACATAGTTAGGTCCACTTGCTAGGGATTTTTCATCTAGGAAAAAAGGTAGACTTCCAAGTACCACCGAACTAAACCCTAGAGAGAATTCCATGGCTGTTGTGAATAGTAGTGGGATTAATACTCAAACTGTTGCTGAAAAAGACCATGAAAATGCCCAAAATGAAAATCTGATTCAATCTGGTAATAAGAATCTACTTTGTTCACATGATGGAAATTCACAGAAAAGCAATGTAAATGATCTAAATCTGAATTTATCACCTGAAAATCAAGCTGAAACTTCATCTAAAAATCAAAATAATAAAATAAAAGAAATATTTGAGGAATAAGTGAGGAATATACCTACTATTCTTAAAAAAGATTCCCCACCCATCCCTTTCCCTGAGAAGCTGAAACCACAATGTAACACCAGGGCTGAACTTCTTCAGTTCCTTGGTCTCCTTTCTAAAATTCATGTGAACATTCCTTTCATTTAATCCTTAATTAAAATCCCATATTATTTTAAATCTCTTAAAAATTTTCTTAAACAAAAAAACACTAGAATAATTTGCTACTTACAGCCTCACTGAAGAGTACAGTGCTATACTCCAAAATAAAATCCCACCTAAACTTAAAGACCCAGGTAGTTTTTTCATACATTGTATATTAGGAAACTCTGATCAACTCAACTGTTTGTGTGATTTAGGTTCTAGCATTAATCTGCTCCCATAGTCACAGTTTCAATAGTTGAGGTTGGGTGACCTTCAACCCACCACAGTCATACTATAGTTAGCTGATAGATCATTCACTCATCCTTTGGGTAGGGTAGATTATTTTCTAGTTAATGTTGGGAAACTGTTTTTTTTCCTACATACTTTTTAGTCGTAGATATGGAATGTGATCAAGAGGTTCCCATCATCTTGGGTAGGCCCTTCTTGGCCACATGTGGCACTGTTCTTGATGTCTCTAAGGGTTAATTAATCTTTAAAATTAGAGAACAACAATATGAGTTCAATGTGCTTAAAAATGTTAAAGGGCCAACTTTTTATGAAACCCATTCAATGGTAGAGTCCTTAGAAGATGAGTACTCAACTGAAAATATTGATGAATCTGAAAATAAATCCCCTATTGAAGAAAATAGTTATGAAGCTAAAAATATTTTTAAATCTGTTTTAGAAGTTGAAAATATTTCTCAATCACTTAATCTGGAGAACTTTCCAGAACTGGACAACTGTCCAGTTTCTACTGTAGAAGGGTCCTCTGTTTCTGAACTTAGGAGATTTTGAGTGAATTTGAGGGTGTTTATGTTAACACAAACCTTGCTGAACAATTTTATGATATTGAGGGAGAACTTATAAGAGAATTAGATGATTTTTATCTGATTAACTTATTGAATTATAATCTGGAAAATCTGGACAGTGTACTGCCCACTTAGGACAGTAGCACTGTTACTTCTGAATCTGAACATGAAATTGAAAATCAGTCATCTTTCAATAATCCATACAAAATATATTTTGAAGATCTTGGACCTCTCAAGCCTAAGAGTCTTCCTTCAAGTGTAGAACCACCCACTCTTGAACTAAATCCAATCCTTGCTCATCTTAAATATTTATTTCTGGGTGAGAACTCCACTTTTCCTGTAATAATTTCTGTTGAACGAAATAAAAACCATGAGGAAAGATTGTTAAGAGTGTGGAAGAAGTTTAAATCTTCCATAGGCTAGAAAATAGTTGATATCAAGGGTATTATTTCCTCATTTTGTATGTATAAAATACCTATGGAGACTAACCATAAGCCTAGGGTGGAATTTCAAAGAAGGTTGAATCCAAATATGAAATAAGTTGTGAGAGAAGAAGTGATTAAACTACTGGAAACTGGAATGATATATCCCATTTCTGATAGTACTTGGGTCAGCCCTGTCCAGGTTATCCCCAAGAAGGGAGGTTTCACTGTAATTAAAAATGAAAAAAATGAAGAAGTCCAAGTTAGGAAAGCCACAAATGGAGAGTTTATATAGATTATAAGAAACTTAATGTAGTCACTATGAAGGACCATTTTCCAATTCCCTTCTTGGATCAAATACTTGAGAGGATTTCTGGAAATTAATTTTTCTATTTTCTGGATGGGTATTCTGGTTTTAACTCGATTCTTGTTGATCTAGAGGATCAATAAAAGACTACTTTCACATGCCCCTTTGTAACATTTGCCTATAGACAGATGCCCTTTCGGTTGTGTGGAGCTCCAGCTACCTTTCAAAGGTATATGATAGCTATATTTTCAGATATGATTGAGAGAATCATTGAGGTTTTCATGGATGATTTTTCTATTTTGGGTAGTACTTTTGATACTTGTCTTGAAAATCTTGAGTTAGTTCTAGAAAGATGCATTGAAACCAACCTTGTTCTTAATTAGGAGAAATGTCAATTCATGGTTACAGAAGGTATTGTTCTTGGTCATAAAGTGTCTAAGAGAGGTCTAGAAGTTGATACTTCTAATATTGATGTTATTCAAAAACTACCACCTCTTGTAAATGTAAAAGGTGTTAAACGTTTCCTAGGGCATGCCGGTTTCTACCAAATATTTATAAAAGATTTTTCCAAAATAACTAAGCCATTATGTTCTTTCTTGGTTAAGGATGCACCTTTCAATTTTGATGAAAATTGTTTGAAATCATTTAATCATCTTAAATAGAAAATCACTACATCACCTATCATCACTGCACCTGATTGGAAACTACCTTTTGAACTTATGTGTGATTCTAGTGACATGGTTGTAGGTGATGTCCCTGGACAGAGAAAATATAGGAAGCTACATGTGGTTTATTATGCTAGTAGACTATTAGACGATGCCCAAAGGAATTATTCCACCACTGAAAAAGAATTCCTAGCTGTTGTGTTTGCTCTAGAGGAGTTTAGATAATGTCTATTAGGTTCAAAAGTCATCATTTTCACTAATCATTTTTCTTTAAAGTACTTTTTGTCTAAGAAAGAAACTAAAACCAGACTTATTAGATGGATTTTGTAGTTACAATAATTTGATTTAGAGATTAGGGATAAACATGGAGCTGAAAATCTAGTTGTTGACCACTTATCTAGGTTTCCTATTACTCAATATAAATCTGAAGATCCTAGTAAGATTAACTCTTCCTTTCCTGATGAGAAGCTGCTTACTGTGTCAATCAGGAAATCTGCTTGGTTTGCAGATTTTGCCAACTTTCTTGCAGTAGGTGTCTTTCCCAAAACTCTATCCAATAACCAAAGAAAGAAATTCATTTATAAACTTAAATACAACCTTTGTGATGATCCTTTTCTGTTTAGGAGATGTTTTGATGGTATTCTTAGAAGATATATACCTAAGGAAGAGATGATGCCTGTCTTAGAAAATGGACATTCTTCACCCTAGGGAGGTCACCATGGAGGTGAGAGAATAGATCAGAAAGTCTTACAATCTAGTTTCTATTGCCTACTCTTTTTAAGGATTCTAGGAGCTTTCTGGTTGGTTGTGATAGATTTCAAGGGTTAGGTAATGTGTGTAGGAAGCAGAAGTTACCCCAAAAAGGAATTATGGAAGTTGGAATTTTTTATTTTTGGGGTTTATATTTCATGGGTCCATTTCTATCATGTCATGGTAATGAATATATTCTTTTTGATGTTGACTATGTTTTGAAATGGGATGAGGTAGTGGAACGTCCTAATAATCAATCCAAATCTGTAATAAAATTTGTTAAGAATAATATCTTTAAAATATTTAGAGTCCCAAGATCTTTTATCACTGATAATAGAACACACTTTAAGAACTATAAATTTAAAGCTTTGATAGAAAAATATGGTTGTGTTCATAAAACCGATACTCCTTATCATCCACAATCCAGTGGACAGGTGGAAATTTCAAATAGGTAACTTAAACAAAAACTTGAGAAAACTGTGACAAACTCTAGGAAAGACTAGTCTCTTAAATTGGATGAAGCTTTATGGGATTCTAGAACTGATTTCAAAACCCCAATAGGTATGTCTCCTTAAAGTATGTTGTTTGGTAAATGATGTCATTTACCTGTGGAGTTGCAACATATGTCTTATTGGGCAGTTAAGGCTTTGAACTTTGAATTTAAGAGTGATGGTGAGAGAAGGTTACTTGAGTTGAGTGAACTTGATGAGATTAGGAGAGAGAGTTATGATAATTCAAGAATTTATAAAGAGAGGACTATAATCGTTCATGATTCTATCATACAAAACAAAAGAGTTTAAACCTAGACAAAAGGTCCTTCTATTTAACTCTAGACTTAAACTCTTTCCTGGGAAGCTGAAGTCCAAGTGGTCTGCAACTTTTACTCTAGTGAGAGTGTTTAAGAATGGAGCTTTATAAATTATAGGTGAAGAAAATAAACCCATGTTAGTCAATGGTCAAAGAGTGAAACTTTATTTTGAGGGACATTTAAAGGGCTTGGATGCCTTCACTGTGCTAGAAAACCTGTTCTTGAATGAAGTCTAGCGGGGTACTTTAAACCTAGAACTTCATGGGAGGAAACCCATGGTCTTTTTTGTGTTAATAAAAAAATAGTAATTAAATAAAGTCAAACTAAAGACTTTAAAATCAGTGATTTATGGGAGTCAACCCATGCTCCTTTGTTTTTATTTTTGTACTGCTTTTTGTTGAATAAAGTGTTGCTTTGTTGTATTTCATATGCTCTATATCTGCTGAATTTTTATTCTTGTTTTACATACTCTGTATTTCTAGGATGATGTTGCTCTGTCATTTAAGGAGTGGAATTCCCATACTCAAGGAGTAATGGAAAATATAGTCAAGGAAATATATTTTTGTTAATTTTTATTTCATTATTCTTCTCCCCAATGCTTTTTGAAAACATTCTTCTACATATTTGCTGAAAATCTATGGTATATCTTGCATATATTAAAAAACATTTGTTGCATATCACTAAGTTTAATTAAAAAATATGCATGTTCCTGTTGTTAGGAACTGAAATTCATTGTTTAAAACCCATTAACTACATGAAATTAAGTGTGGGGGGGTACATGTTTACTGTTAGTTTTGTTTTTTATAGGAACTGATTAGTCTATAGGGTGTTTAGCATGCATCTTTCTACTATATTGAACATCCATTTAAATCATACTTTGTTAAAATGCTTACACCCAATTAATTCCTCACCCACACATTATATTCTACATTTAAGATATAATGGAAAATCTTATTCACTGAACTTAAATTATAATGCATGTACTTTCCAATAAACCTACTGTTAATTTATTCCTTGTGGTGAACAATATTTTTGATCTTTATTGCAACCCTTTAAACATGTAATAAATCTACTTAATTGAAAATATATTTTGAACCTTAATTGTTTAATTGTTCTTCTCCACTTTGAAAGTCAACTTTGGGTACAAAGTTGGATTTTAAGGTTGGGGGAGGGGGTCAATTTTTGACTGTGCTAAACTGTGCTTAATTGTAAGCCTGTCATTCCCCACGACAATTAAAAATTTCTGGTAAAAAATGGTTAATTTTTTTTTAAATTATTGCATAATTTTAGGCTTTACTCTGTTCTAAAATGAGTTTTTCCTTAGGACAAGTACCTTGATGGATGTTAATAATTTCTTTGAATATAAAAATTGTGATAATGGATGATTACTGAGTGGTCTTTTTTAGTGGTATAACAAGATCTTTGTTTGGGACTACTTCTGAGAGTGATATGGGTTACCTGTTAGTGGAATTATGTACATAATTCTTGGAACTGGACGTTTGAATTGATCCTAGGGGACACACTTCTTTGTTATTTATTTTAAGTAATCATCTTAATGAGACAATGTAAATGGTTTTTATGTAAATATTTTGAAACTAGAGTAGTTTGGGCATCTGGGATCCCATGGTGAGTCTCTGAGACCCTAGATCCTGGGTGCGTTTCTATTTACTATAGGCCTTCTGTACACCTTGAATAAGTGCATATTCATAGTGCTTATCACAATGATACATGGCTTGGGAAAAATAAAATAAAGTATCTAGGGTCAAAAATGAGTTTATTAAGGTGAGGGGAATGATGAAGGTCGAATGAAGAAGGGGTCAACTGGTTTATATGGAAATCATTTAGGTTGTATCACTATAGTGATTTAAAAATCTACTTATTTTTGGAACCTAAGTGATGAGTCAAAATTTAAGGTTCCTTCTATTAAGTTCTTAATTCCACATAAATTTTACCTCTTGTCACCCTTGAACCTTGGACTTAAGTTTGGATTGAAGTGAGTCACTAAGCAGTATCACATATGAGGCATGACATCTTCATTTCTAGATGATTCATAGTTAACTTGATTACCTTCTGAGTATTTTTTCTGGGAAAGACTTGTTCTGAAAATTTCATT
The DNA here is from genome assembly GCA_963277665.1 of Viscum album. Lineage (NCBI taxonomy): Eukaryota > Viridiplantae > Streptophyta > Magnoliopsida > Santalales > Viscaceae > Viscum > Viscum album. The sequence continues at coordinate 1,390,849,006 of OY728123.1, forward strand.
TTTAAAAGCCTATTGACATGTGTTCTGTCTTTTGTTTCATTTTGTTGGATATGTTACATTTTGAGAGAAATCATGAATACCATTATTCTATTCTCAATGCTAATAAAACATGGGATTCTTTGAGGAAAAACAATGCTTAAGTGTGAGGAAATTTGATGTGGCCATTAAAACTCTTGTTTTTACACATCTTTTTAATTTATTTTTTATCAATTTAATTACTTATTTTAACACTTTTGAATAAATTATGGCACTTTTGTATTTTTTATAATTAAATTTATTATTTAATAAATTTATATAATTAATAGTGTATTTTAATCTTTAAATTCATTAATTTATTTCTTACTTTAAATTTATAGTTTAATGATTTTTTTTATCTTGGTAGTTTCTGTCTAAAAATTTTAATAATCTATCATTAATTAATTAATTAATTCTGCTTTTGCGCTTATATAATGAAGTTTTAATTTAACATTTAATTTATTAAATATTAATTAATTTAATTTAATAGAATCTAAATGTTTGATTCCATTTAACAATTCATTATTTATTAATTTAGTTTTATAAATGTTCTACTCTTGTTTAATTTTATCAACTTAATTAATTACCATAAATTTATTAACAAAATAATAGTTATCAGATTTCTTTAATTAATTTAATTTGAAATAGTAGACTTTTATAAGTAATTAAACATTTTTTTATAATTGTTTTAATTTAATATTAACTTTTAATAATTTAATTATTTATGAATTCAATTTTTAGTATAGTAATAATTTAAGTTATGCGAATTGAATTCATTAATAATTTAACTTAAGTTTAATTAGTTTTATAAATTTATTAAAGTTTATGTTGTAATTAAATTTTCAATTGTTTTAATTAAGTTTTAGTTTTTATTAATTGTTTTGTTCTTATTTTATTTAAGCTTTAATTTAATTTATTTTATTTATTTATATTTCAGTGTCACGGTGTCATAGAAACTGATTCATATCACTTTTTCCACTGCTTCCATTTACTGTCTCACCATGTCACTACCACCATAATTCCATCTCACAGTCTCACCATTCGTTTACGGTGTTTCAGTTTTTCCACTATCACCTCTTACTCACGGACTCACCATTTCCATTTTCATTTTTTTGGCACCATTTCCCTTCCTTTTCATGGTGCCACTTTTAAACCCTTTCCACTATCTCACTATTTCATTATGGTGCCTCTTTTTTCGACTCTATATCCTTTACATCTCAACATCAAATTTATTTCATAGTCTCATCGTTCCACAACTTCCTTCCTCTGCCTTGCCACCATTTCATCACCTCAGCACATCTTCTTCTCATTCTCACTGCCCGGTAGCTCACCAATTTACCACTTGCAATTTCATTCTCAAACCTTACTTAAACAAAAATTAGTTTAGACTTGCACAAGCTCAAATCAACTAAAGAACCCTAACAACCTACAATTTCAGATCAAACACACTCAAAATATAAATCATAGTTGAGTCGTGTTATTGCAGATTTGAGCTGGTGTGCCACCCCATTACCACGGAGGTTCACTGGATTTCGATTGAGGAGGAGGTGAGTTGAAGGGAGGTTACCCGCTGGAGCCGACGAGATCCACTATTGATGCCGCATTGCACAAGGTTGGGTTAGCACACCGCTTTTACCGCTGGGCTCTCTTGTTCACCATTGCTGGAGGAGGAGATCCTCACCTGAGCTTGCTACTGAAGACCGGAGGAGTCTGGTTTGAAGACCCATGTGCTGTCACGAGCAGAGGAGTCCTTCCGAGATACCGTGTTGCCTGAAGAAGAGTAGGTTGCAGCGAGTTACCAGCACTTTGGATGTAGCTGCCACTCCAGAGCGAAGTCACCACTTCGAGGCCGAGCAAGGAGGTCTCGTCGGAGGGAACCGTTGTAGCACAGAAGTTTGTGAATTACCCGAGAAACCCCCTTCCTCCTAGCACCGAAATTGTGGGAGATTTGGATAGAAATAATTAAAAAATAAATAACAAACAAAAAAATGAATGAATAATAAAATAATAAAAATATTATTTATAAATTAAAAATTTATAATAAATTAACTAAAATATTAAACTAATTAAATTAACTAATTAAACTAAATTGTAATTTAATTTAACTTATTTATAAAATAATTATATTAATTATATTAATTAATTATGTTAGTATAATTTAATAGTATAATTAAGTTATAATTATAACATTAATTATATAATAAAATAAATATTTTTAAATTAAAAACTAAATAATTTTATAAAAAATTAATTATTATAATATTAATATTTTCCAACTTAAGTATTTGTTAATTAACTTTTTAATAAGTAATTTAACATTAAACTAAAATTACCTTAATATATTAATTAAATTTCTTTGAATTTTCATTTAGTTATTTTTCCGTTCTAACTATGCAGGTTCATTCAAGAAACGGGAAAATGTACAGATTCACTTAACTAAGTCAGCGGGAGTTAGTTACGTGAGAAAAACGAGCACGACATGCATGTCGCGAAAAAACGCACGTTTGCGGTGAAACAGGAAAAGACGAGTCCATGTTGTTGGAAGCGAGCAGTGACATTCAGTAGATGACAGTGGGGTTTTAAAAGGAAAAGTAGCTGCAAAATTTTGGAGAGATTTTTATATATTCTCATTCATTCCAAAAACACACTAGACGTGAGGAGGGTGAATTCATTCGATCATTCACTCAGAGCAGAGCAGAGAACCTGGAGCACTTTTCGGAGAGTCATTTTTGGAATTCCGAGGGTCAGGAGCAGCAATAATTGATGCTAGTAGAGGGATTTTTCTTCCTTTATTCTCTTTCAATTATTTTTCTCTATAATTGAATGATTTTATTTTACGAAATAGAGATGATAGGCTAAATACTTTCAGTTCGGGGTTTAAATCAAATCTACTGGTTAATCTTTCTTTTTCCTTCTCTTTATCATTTCAAATGTGATCGACATTGATTGGCAAGATCAGTTCGGATTGCATTCAATTGAAACATATCACAAATACTTAATCTTGGAATTCCACATTCAATCGGTTATTTTGATTTTGGAATATTTTCTTTAATCATTTTAATTGAAATTAAAACTATAGAACATACAGTGAGTTTGTTCTATTATCATTTTCAAAGCCGAATGTTCATGTTGATTAATCTAGGAGTGACGAACTCTAAAATTGGTTGGCTTGAGTGATTCATCTTCTAGTGAGGGAAATAAATCACTCCTTTTTGTGATATTATTGTAAATAATATCATGAGAAGAAATGTTTTCAAAACCAGTAGAGTTGATATTTTCCCCATACGTATTTCTCTAGATTGTTCACTCTTCAGCATTTTATTTCTCTGTTACCTACTGTTTTCAGCGAGTTTCTTGTTTTTATATTTTTTAGAACAAAAACTAAAAATATGTGTTGCTTCATTTGTGCCTTATAATAACAAAAATTTAAAAAAAATTATAGAAAAATAGGAACTCAACCCCACTGCTGACAACAATGGTGTCGTTTTGTTAGTTTTTAGAGGAATAGTGGTCAAAATTTCCTTCTATATGGGTTCGACCCTACTTTCCACGTATACTGTAGTTAGTAGAATTATAAATTTTAAACTTTGACCGGATTCAATGAAAATTCAAGTCAAAATCTTATTTTTAAACTATATGTATAGATATTTTTATTTAGGAAAGTTATTTCAAAAAATTTAATGGCATTTTGAAACATTAATGATATCATTTCATGTGAAAAACATTCATTTAAAATTATGGATGTTTAACATATTTATATGTATGGACATGTACTATATATGTCACTAATAATCCATGCATATTTTTAAAAAAAATTGTAATGTGGTTCATTTTATTCCTATATGTATATATAAACACATATTTGTAAGTATTCGTTGTCATATTTTCAAAAGTTTATAACTATAGTAAAAAATAGAAAAACATTCGAGCTTAAAATGTTTTCTACAAAATTGGGCACTTTGAATTTGTAAACATGATAGGTATTTGAGAATTAAACCCAACCCTCAAAGATGGGTAGGCTCTAAAAAACATTTAATGCTCCAAGTGGCCATAAGGTTTTGTTTTCTAATCATGTGAAGTATTTTTCAGAAAAATCATTGGATAATTTTATTAGTAAAAATTATTTCTAAGTAGGTTTTTAAAAGATATTATGTTTTGAAATAATAGAGGTTTTCAAAGAACCGTGTATTTATAAAACTTATTATATTTTAAAATGAAAGAGGTTTTCAAAGTAATATTTATTTTTAGTTTTTTTTAAATATTTTCTATGGTTATATATTTTGAAGACCCTAGAATTTTATTTTTGAAAATTATTTTATTAAATGTTTTAAATTTGATATAAAATAAAAAAATTTAAAATAATTTTTAAAAATTATTTATAAATGGATTTTCACTAGTTTTTAAAACCCCTTACTGGAAAATTTTATACTCACCCATTATTTTAATAATATTTTTCATAAGATCTTTAGAAGTTATAATGGTGTTTAGGTTTGTTAAGGAGATAACACAAGAAAAGTGAAAGTAGCTATTGATTTTAAATTATTTAAACTCTAAAATATTGTAATGGTTTATCTTTTTCCTACAAAACCTATACAAGAAAATATCCTCATATTTGTAAATGAATGTATATTTTTTCATCTCTTATATCTAAAAAATATAATATTTCTTTACCAAATCCAAAAGACTAAGTCTCAGGTCATTACACTTGGTATCAGAGGAATGGTTTGAACAACTTTGGACATTAGGAGTTTTCATTCTATGATAATCTAAAAGATTAAAATTTCTATTGAGTTTCTAGATAATTAAATTTTAGGCAACTCCTTAGAATATAAAATTTTATTGATCATTGTTTTCAAAATTCTAAAAATGGAAATTCTGAACTTTTCTTAGGTACGATGAAATAATTTCAATATAAAATTTCATTTTATATGTGGTATAATATAACATCCCAAAAACATTTAAGCATAGTTTTGTTTTTTTAGTAATTATTTTTAATAAATAAGTATTTAATGTTATTATTTTGTAATATTTTTCCATAATGATTGGTAAAATACTAATTTTATATTAAAATTAACAATGTAATGTATATTAAAAAAATTAAAATTTTCATTTTAATTTTTGAGTAGTATTATATTTCACTTATATAAAAAAATGACAAGTGTATATAATATATATTTATATATATTATCCTTTTAATAAAATGTTAAATATATGGTTAGTATTATTTTTTGTTCTTGTAAATATATAAGAATTTATAAATATTCATATATATAAAATATGTTAATATATATACATATTTGTGTGTTAAACTTAAATAATATCCATGAATTTATATATACATATTTGTATGTATATATATATATATATAAATGTGTAATTGATATTAAAATTTAAGGTTATGTTTATATATATATGTTTGTGTGTGTGTGTGCATAGAATATATATATATATATATACACTAATATTTTTTGTATATATATATATACACATATATAAGATGTTGATTGTATAAAAAATAATAATATAAATATATTTTTATGTGGCGCAAGAAAATTATTTTTAAGAGGTTGGTTGTATAAAAATAATAATATATATATATATATATGGAACTTGAAGAAGGAAGAATTAAAAAAAATAATGAAAAAAAAAGAAAATAGTTGGAGAGTGGTGTGTGATGTGTGGTGGAAGGAACCCCAAAAGGTTAGGTGTGTGAAGAATATGGAGTAACCAATATATATATGTGTGTGTATGTGTGTGTGTGAGTGTGTTAAAACATATATACATATTATATATATATATGTTTAAATATATCTTAAAAAACATGTTATTTATATGTTAAATATATATTCATATATTTCTATGTTAAAATATATATGTGATATATATATATATATATATTTGTGTGTGTGTGTGTGTGTATGATAGAATATATATATATAGGTGTATATAAATATATATTTATATGTGTACATATATATATACACACACACTTAGAAATTATGTAAAGTAATAAAATAAAATAATGTGTGTGTGTGTATGATGTGTGTGACATGTAAAGGAAGGAAAAAATGAGAAACATTTTATATATATATAAACCCATTTTTAACATATATATATATGGTACAATTTATATGATATATAGATATATATAATTTATAAATTTTATATTAAATTATAATTGTCAGAAATATATGTTATATATATTATATATATGTTATATATGTTATATTATATATAGAGAGAGACACTATAAAAAAAGTTCCTTAAGGGTTAACGAATAAAAAAGAGAAAACTAAAGGAAAAAAATAATTAGAACAAAATATTATTTAAATTAATGGGAAAATATATATATATATATACAAAATCACCAATATTTGGAAGTCTTTACAAATAGTGTTTAAAAAATAAATAATTTAAAGATTTGTTACACTTTTGAGACTTATAAATAAGAGACATTCCCTTAGTTTTCTATATCCAATGATACTCTTCGAGATTCCCTAAATAAAAACATGCAAGTTTATCTAGTGGCCTAGATTGTGCAGGGGTTAGTTTAATCTTTGGGGAAGTAGGTTCAACACAGTTTCGAATATGTTAATCCGAGATATGCCTAGTTAGTAGTTAAAGTAAGGGGGTATATTATTTTCAAATTATAATAATATTGTTTTTACCAAACTATATATCACTATATTTAAAAAAAATATTTTACAAAAGGAAGATATTTTAAAATGATTCTATTTTTTAAGGCCATGATTATTTTCAAAAAACCTCTTTTTATATAAGGGACTTATAAATTAAAAAACATTTTATGTAAGGGAGTTATTTTAAAAGAATTATATTTTTAAAAAGCTATTATTTTATGAAATTTAGTATTATTATTTTCAAAATACAATTTCCAAACTATATGTATAAATTTTTTTATATAAGAATTTTATTTCAAATATTTCAAAGGTATTTTGAATTATTAATATTATCATTTTATATGAAAATTTTCATTTAAAAATTATGTATGTTGCACATATTTTTTAGTATTACCTTGCACTACATATTTCACTAACAATCTATGCATATTTTATAAATTTTTATCACGATGTGGTTTAATTTATATATATATATATAAGTATTCATTGTCTTGTTTTCAAATTTTAAAAAAACCAGTGAGATCAAGATCAAAATATTTTTTTTTAAATTTGGATCTTGGATGTTGTAAACATGATATGGATCTAGAGACTGAACCCAACCCTCTAAGATGAGTTGGCCTCGATATCCTTTAATGCTCCAAGTGGCCACTAGGTTTGATTTTATTAGCTTTTAAATTATTTTTATGAAAATTTATTGGGTGATTTTATTAATAAAAACAATTTTAAGTATGTTTTAAAAAGATATTCTATTTTTAAATGAAATAGGTTTTCAAAGAACTATGTATTTACAAAAGTTATTATATTTTTTAAATGAAAGTGGTTTTCAAAGTAATATGTATTTTCAAATATTTTTGAAAAACATTATTGTCTATAGTTATATATTTTGAAAACACAAGAATTATATTTTTTGAAATGTATTATTTAAAATAATTTATATATTATATAAAATAAAATGTTTCTGAAAGTATTTTTAAAAATTATTTATAAAAGGATTTATACTGGTTTTTTAAACCCCTAATTGATAAATTTTATCCTCACCCTACATTTTAAAAATGTTTTTCACAATCTCATTAGAAGTTCCAATGGAGTTCAGATTCATTAAGAAGCTAGCGTGAGCAAATTCAAAATAGTTGTTTATTTTTAATTATTTAAACTCTAATATGATATAATGGTTTTTCCCTTTCATCCAAAACCTATAACGCAAAATATCCATGTTTTTTTAAGGAATTTATATTTTTCAGTTTTTATTTTTTAAAAAAAATATATGGTATTTCTTCAACCGGATCTCAAAGAGCTTGTCTTAGGTCATTACACTTATGAGAGAATTGAAATTATTTTTAGGAATTTATATATTTCAATGAAATGATGGATTTTTTTTAAATAAGTGTAACTATTCTAAATAATGTTTCAAAATATTTGGACTTTGTTCTAATTAATGTTTACATAGCCCTATGATTACTTCTTGTATATTATATGCTAATGTTACTAAAAAATCAATTAATATTAATATTTCAAGTGGAATGGTCAATAGTTTTCTATTTTTATCTACTTATTGACTAGATATAATTTTTTCTATAATAATGTGTGTTATATTTCAAGGAGAACCTAAATAAATTCACTTGAAAATTTCTAAAAGGAAGATTAAATATATTAAATTTACTATAAATATTGGTTAATTTTATCATGTTGAAACTTATTTTGAATTAAAAATAAATTTTTGTTTTTTATTTTAGAGGATAAAAAATTGATTGAAAATGTACTGCTGTCATGATTTATTTTTTAGGAAAAGTTTTAGTTTCATAGGGTTTAAATAAATAATTATTAGTTGATTTATCAATAACAAAATTATAATAAATTTTTGTTGTAAGCTATTGTGATAAGTATTTATAGATTAAAAATACATTATCTGGTTTTCATATTCATTTTAAAAAGTTAATTATTATGTTTACTAATTATTTTTTATTTATTTATAATAATCATTTACATAATTCAAGAACTAAACATATTGATGTTATATATCAATTTATTCGAGATCATTTTCAAAAATGAGATATCACTTTATAATATGATTCTATTGATGACCAATTGGTTTTTTTTACTAAACCTTTGAATACTATTAGGTATAGAATTTTTATTTATAAACTTATCATGATATAAGTATGGTTTAAATAAATTATATTTTGTATGAATATTAGTTCATTATTTTCATTTTTTCTAATAGTCTTTTGGATCTTTTGTAGCCTTGTTTATTATTTTACAACATTAGTTCAAAAATTTTATAATCATGATTATATTTATTTCAAGTAGAAAAGGATTAACTATGAGATAAATTATCTCATTCTTTTTATTTATGTATTTCCTCCATTTTAATTTAACATTCAAGTAATTATAAATTTAGTAAAATATATCCCATTTAATTTATTTTAGTTTAAACACGTTAATTATTTACAATTTTTTATTTTATTAAAGAAAATAATTCACATTACAAATACTTTACTTTTTTATTATTATAAAAGGGGGAGAATTTTCATGTTTTAAATTCTTAGTTTTGTAATTTTCAAATAGGAAGATTGTTAGAGTTATTATAGTAGTTATTTTCTCCAAATTCATTTTGTTTTGATAATTATAAAAAACAATGTTTTTTTGTTTTTAAATCTATTTTAATTATAATTTTATTTTCTATTTTGAATAATACACTACTTATTGAAGAAAATAATGATTTTTAATTCAATATTTTTTATTTTTTATTTATCATGTATTCACTCATTATTTTTTTACTTATTATATATTTTCTCTTTATTCGTTATTTATTAATTTTTTTAATATCTATGAAAGTAAAATGTTTATCACTTATAATTGATGTGTTATGATTTAGACTTTTTTCTTTTTTTGGTACAGTGATATGTCCTATTAAAATTTATTAAACCCTTATAAAATTTGAATAATCCTTACAAAATTTGTTTTTAACAAATTCAAGATTCTAACTAAGTATTTTAAAGTCCTAATTTTTTTTGAAAGTGTTATGAAAATTTGTAATTACTTACAAAATAAAAAATATAACTAAGTTTAAAGTATTATAAAAATTTCTAAATAATTTTGGAATCAATTTTAATATATTATAAATTTTGAATGTTTTTAGAGTTTTTAAATTCATTAGAAAAATTTATGTCATATGTATTTTGAAATTCTTAAAAAACTAATATCTTACGAATTATAAAAGTCCTATAAATTTTGAAAGTCCTAAATTTTTTGAAATTATTTTTAAAAAATATGTCTTTTGATTGTTTAAAGTCTTCTGAAAACCTATAATTACCTTACGTATTCCTTTTATAAAATTTATCTTAAGTTTATTATTTTAAAATTTTTAATGATAGATTTTATTTATATTGCATATAGTTACTACTTAAATATTTTCTTACATTTTATTTTTTCTTTTAGAATTAGGCATATTAATTTACATCACATATAAACCCCTATTTAAAATTTTATTACATATGAGATACAGTTTATTATTTATTAAGTGTTAATTTATAATCATGTAATATTTATTCTTGAGACGATTAAATAAGGATTCTAAATGTATTTATTCAATGGGATTTATTTAAGGTTTACATTATGGAAAATCAAAATGTTTTAATAATTATTTTTTTTAAAGGTACGATCTTTGTTATTTTGATATAGGGATTAAAAAATGTTTTGATTTTCAAGAAATTATTTTTATAATGATCGCAGAAATTAAAAGAAAGTGGAATTTACCAAATATGAAGTAACTCATTGATTAAATGTGTATATCTGTATATAAATATAATAAAAAACTGGAGATCATATATATTTGCACTACATAATGTGTCATGTTCATTTAATACATGGTACAAAAATGTGATAACTACTATTATTGAATTTTTAAAGGAATTTTATATTATTCTGGGTTTTTTTGAGTCATTACATTGTATTTATTGGGTGTTTACTAGTTTGAGAGAGTTTTCATGTTTTGATTTTTTTGAATTTTTTTATAATTTAAAAAAAAATCTTATTTTGAATTATTTTTAAAATTTATCTACTATTTATAAAGTAATTTAATTGATTTAGGATGTTATTTGGAATTTTATAAAATAATAATAAAGTCTATTATTAATTAAATATATTTTTGTTTGATTAAAAAAATAAAAAAACTTTATATTTTATTTCCCATTAGAGAAGCCTCATCCATGTGTAAATGTAAAGAATTTTACCTTTACATTGTCCATTTTGAAAATATATGAGAAGGTAGTTTTTATTTTCCATTAATTGTATAAGGGTAAAACCATAATTTTCATTTTTTATATATAAGTAAGTTTAGAATTCCTTTATGATATAAAGGTTTCTTATATCAGGGTCCTTATAAAATTTTGTTACATGAGGATAAATATATTTACCATTATACATAGTGCACCTTTCATGGGAAGGTCATCTGAAATCCACACAACATAAAGATAAAATGATTTACCTATACACAAAAACCTTCTATCATGTGTATCTATCTCACATTACGGTAGGTCAATTTTCCTTGCATGTAAGTGACATAAATCATGTTTAAAGGTTTTATAAAATTTTACATAATGGTAATCCAAACTTGTGTTGAGTAAAGTTAAATGATTTTACCCTAACACCAACCCCCTAACTTGTGCTAAGGTAACTGTATTATCCAAATTTACTTCCCCATCTTCCTATAATGATCTGAAAACTTAATTTTAAGTTGAAAATGGATGATTTAAACTAGAAAACAAGGTAAATAAGTGTCTAAAATCCTGGGATAATAATATTGTTATTATTATTTCTAGAAATAAAATATCTGAATATATGTTAGTATAATAATATAAATAATGGTATTCTAAAATAAATTTATATTCTAATATATGAAATTATAGAGAACATATATTGAGTTTAAATCATTATATTATTCCATGGAAATTAATAATATGTTTCAATACTATAGTTACAGTAACATAAATTCAAATTTATGAATTTTAAAAGTTGTATTAGGTTTTTTATTGGACCTTCTATGTGTGTATTTTGAATTTGATTCTATCTCTCTCTTTATTCTTCCTCCTAGTTTTCATTCAAAATTTGTGCAACTATATATGCACACTTGGGAGTTTATGGGTGTTTCAAATCAAGTACCATAAAATATCCTCAAGAGGCCACTCGATGTGGTTCCCTTATGGGGATATGGATTTGTAAACTCTTCTTTATCCTCCTTCATGTGTGCAATGTGTTCTCATTTAATTTATAGGTAGGGGTAATTTACCTCTCTATATTTTATATCTGACTGACTGCAAATCATTTTTTTCATTTTTAAAAGCCGGTTTATGGGTTATTGATACCCAACAAACAACCACAAACACAAACAAGTGAAACTTACACATCATAGTAGCCAGACTCATCACCGCACCCCAAGTAGGATCCATCATCTTCAGTGGCTGATTTCTAGTCTGGAGACCTCCAGAAGCTAGCACTTTGAACCTGACTCCTCAGCTGCTCCAGAGAAGGTTGCTCTGGAGATGCCTTTTCAACAACGCTACCCTTTATAAAGGCAACAATAACCACACTATTCTGTTTAGAAGCCGATCTAGTTCGCATCGGCCATGATAGGTAAGTGTAATCCTTTCTTGGACTTCTTTTTAGAGTAGTATATAAAGGTACTTCCGTTGTAACCGTCTTTTGATTCCCACTTTGCACCACATCACTGAAAGGCCGGCCAAAGGGCCCGATCTCTTTTCCCTTCCCTCCCCCTGAACTCTTAGTTCCAAACTCAGCTCTCACGTCCAAACTAGTACCAGTCGACATAGAAATAATCCCCATCCTCTGTTTCGGGGTAACACTTTCCAGCAAATAAGGCCATATCTTCTCAGTAGTGGTTGCCTCCACATCCGAAGTGCAGGTCTCCTTCCCCATACCCAGAAGACCCTTTGGTGTTTTCACACTGTTATCCATCTGAACATTAACATCCTTCACCATTCCATCCTCCAACATGCAAGGCGAGGGATCATTAAACCGGTTGCTAAGGGTGAGGAAAGGCCTAGCTAAGGGATCCAGTCCCTGAGAATTTTTAGCACAGGCCAAAAAGATCACCTCCGAAGGTCTGGCACATCTCTCCACCTCATTTTGAAAAGTGTCCCTTCCCCCAGAGGAGAAATTAAGGATCTCCAAACTGAGTCTCGTCCTGCTGACAACATCAGAAACCCGCGGGATCAACTGCAGCCTCAACACTCCAGCCGCCTCTGCATCAGGGACCTCACCACAGGTCACCTGCTTGGAGAAAGAAGGCTTGTCCTCCACCACATATTTATTCATAAGAGAAACCTGCCCTCCATCCATCAAACCCAGAACATTCTGACCATGATCATCAAATTCTGGTTTCTTGTTGCTTGGAATCTCCTCTAACCTTTCAGAGACCAGATGTACACCACACTGGTTCTTTCCAGTTGTTGACTGCATAGAAGACATCACATCCTTATGTGTCTCATAAATGTGAGAGATTATCTTAGGAGCCATCCCCATATCACCATGTACCGAGTTCTTCATCATATCATCCCTCACCCTCTTACCCTTAGATCTCGGCCTTCCTAGAGGAGCTCTTCTTCAGTAGACCTTCGAAGGATGTCCCAACCGCTTTCAAAAGGAGCAGAAGTCCATAAAATTCTCATATAACACCTTCTACTTGCACCTGTACTCCTCACCTATGGTGATCTATACAAAATCGAATGGCAGTTGAGAGACATCTACTTCCTCACAGATCCGGGGATTAACCGGATGACAAAAATCCACGGTGTGGTAGTCAGCACAGAGAAACCTTCCAACCATATTACAAATCATCCGAAGAATAGTGGGATTATGAAATGGAAGAGGAAGTTTAGGTAAACTAACCCAGATTTCCATTGACAGAAAATCACGCTTCATGTGAAGGTCAAAAGACCATCGAAGGAGGATGAAAGTCATCCCATTGCAACTATGCGGATCCCTAGACCAGGCTTGAATGAGATCTGCCTCCGATTCGAAATAGATCATGATCTGGATACTGTCAAGCAAACCGACCACATCCCATTCTTGAAGATCCCAAGAGCTAAACACCATCCTGTCAAAAGCATCAACTGAGGGCAACCTATGAGAGAAACAGGCAACCAGAGTGAGATTCAGGAGCATCGAAGACTCTAAGAACTCTGAGTTCGAGAGCTGAATATTAGGGTAACCGTCGAGAAGCTCTAGAGCCTTGGGGCAAACCGAAACATTGGGGAAGGGAGGCAGAAAATTAGGGTTTGAGAAAGGTCAGAAGAAGCTGGGGGCCTCCCAAATCGAGGAATCCCCCTCCCCCGTGAGGGGGGGAGGGACCGGTGTCGAAGCCACTTTCTATACTATTGATTCATTATCTAAATATTATATAATTTAATTGGGAATAATTTTTTCTTGTATTAGATAAATATTTTAATTGAAATCTATCATTACCATATAGTAGATTGATGTTTTTATTTCAAAATATTGAAATCACATGAAAATTATCATCATTATTAATATTTTATAATCTAAAAATTATCATAGGGGAGAGGAAGTGTTATTTCATGTACTTTAAATGGTTATTTTATAACATGTAATTATAGAATGAAAAATAAATGGGTATATTTTGTTCACATGTGATTTATGCTATATTGTTGATGCCTCTCAATATTTACTTGATAGTGTGTATTTATTTTCAGTGGTGGTTGTTATTATGTATCATAGTTAATATGCTTTAAATTTTATAAAAAATTTAAATATAGAATGATGAAACTATTTAATTAAACTTGAATGAGTAAATTATAAACTTTTACTTCATAGAAATTATTAAACATGGAAGTTATTCTTGGATCATGTTTATAAATTATTCTAGTTATTTCCAAGTATTTATTCTAGGTTTCTTATTTTTTGGTACCTATGAAGATTAATTGGTTAATTTAAGATGTTAAAAAATAGTTGTTTCTAAATATAATTGTGTGGGACTGAGAGAGGCCATATTTTTTTATTTAAGGCTTGAATGCCTTGGTTTCAGGTCCTTAGTCACCCCTTAAAATTTTTTACTAAAAATTGTCATTTCCTTTTATCAATGATCTAATATATCATAATATTGTTGATATTTTCTGTGATTCCAGTGATGGAAGGATTGATCATATTTTTATAAATGGAAAGAAACTTTTCTGATGTTATATTAATAGATGAGGTCGGTGATGGCAAGGAAAAAATTATTCTATATAATGGTGTTAGGGATGAAACTAGGGTGATTAAGAAAATATTACATATGGGATTTCTCATTGATTATATGGTTTATGTTTACTTTTGAGAGATGTATTTCATGATATCTTATTTCTTGAAGATTACATTTAAAATTTTTGGTTGGATGGATATTTATTATTATTGATCCCAAATTCAGAATGGTGTTTGAATATATACAATACAAGTTCATCCTTACTTGTGGTAGGTTAGGATGGGTCCTAGAGTAATTGGTAATTATTAAATTTACATGAATTAATAAATAATAGGGTTGGTTCTTGATAAATTTAAACATTGATGACATACTTGAGAACAAGCTTCATTTTGGTGTTGAAGGCACTTGGCATGGATGAATTTATGTATTAATGAATTATAAATAATTAGCAATTGGTTAATTAAAAGGAAAATTATAAAGATTTATTATGATTACTTACATACTTACATGAGTCATAAATATTAGTTATAGTTGTGGTAGTTGGGTTATTATGAGGGGTGCTAGCTAGATCAAGTATAAGGTAGGCAGTTTTACACTGAGTAGTTGTGTGATATGCCTATTTATATATTTTATGATTTATTATACACCATACCCGCATTAGTTAGGAAACCAAAACCTAAATTTTTTGGGTAGTTTTTTTTCCAACATCTTGGTTGGGGGAACATATAGTTAACTACCCTCTCTACCCTACTCTCTATTTTGTTGCAGTACTTTGTGCGGGCATACGCAGGATGTGATGGATTGATGTGTAGGGTATAAACTCACATGGGTTGTGATTACTATCAGTTTTACCATACGTGTATGTGTATGATGTAGTGGATAGAGGTTATATCATATACATGTACTCCATGTTTAATGAATTTTGTTATTATAGGTTTATCCTTTATGGGTTATAATGGATTAGAATAGAGCAAGATACACAGGATATAGTGGATTTTAGAAAAACAACCTAGTAACTATATGGAGGACATGGATGTTATGTGATGAATGGGGTACAGAATGAGATGATGATCAGTTGAATGGGATGAAAAATGTGATATGAATAACCTATATTGAGGCATGATGATTCATAGAAGAGATGGGAAACAAACATATGGTGTTAGTGAATGAGAGTGAAACACCAGTGGGGATGTGGTGTGGGGTACCCTTATCATCTATATATTCTTTGATTATATGTTACCAAATTTTGATTATTATTGGGTGAGTCCACTATAGTGAGGCTGGGAATTCAGTATACCTGATTTGGTAAGGAATTGGTTTAATTTTTCTATTCACTAATCTTTAGTATGACTCTTTCACGTTTTTCATGAGGTTTTAGGGGAGTATCATACTAAGCATACAAGTTATGCTTACCCCAATATAAATAAACTATTATTTAGGTCAACATGAGCTGTTTGGTGATTAGGTTGGATGTTACTAGATTGGAGGAGTTATTTAGCCACTATTGGAGTTGCTGGTGTTCATGGTTTCTTCCATAGGATTTTTTTCATAATTAGTTAAGATGTATCAATTTTGTATGAAATTATCTCTGTGTATTAGTACCTTTTCCTTTTATTTATTATTAGAATGTGTTTTTTGGTAGTTTATCTATCTTTTATCAAATTTTATTCACATTAAGGGTAATTCATCTTGTTCATCTTGAGATATACCATTTATGCTTGTAACACCCCAAGATTTTATGGGATGATATTTTTAAAAAAAAATTACCACTTTGAAAAATTATGATGCAAGAAAGCCCATGATTTTAAAATAATACTATGTTCAACATCTTACATTAAATAGAACATCAAGCTTAAAATAACTATTATAATATTATTATTTAATTATGATAGTTATCACCTAGACATTGGAACATAGGGAATGAAAGAGATAAACTAAATTATGAAAATATAGTTTAAATTTGTTTATAAAATTAATACATTGTTTACCAATTAATTATAAATTAAAATAATAACCAATTAAACATAAAGGATGTGTTTTTATAAAAAAAAATAATTTTTTATACACACAATGGAATTTTAACTAAATAAATTAAATTAATAACTATTAATGATAGATATTAATGTAATTTATATTTTATATATTAAATTAATTGTTTTTTAATTTATTGATTAATTTTAATATGCTTAAGACAATAATAAAATCCAATTTTAAGCATAAAAGTTATATTTTACTAAAAGACAATTAGCAGACTTTTGATAACACACTTGCTTTAAAAATAAATTTTAACACATTTTTAAGCTTTATTTGAAAGAATAAACTTATTTTTTGAAAAAGGAATAAAAAAATTATCTTAGGGTTATTTTTTATTTTTTCAAAGAAGTTTCATATATTTTATGAATAGTGAAAAATATAGAATTTTAATTAAAAAGTGAAATTTCTTCTTATTTATTTATATAGTTAAATTGTATTTTAAATTGGTTTTCAAGTATAATTATTTTAATTATACATAAATAAATCCAATATAGGTCATTTTAATCAATTTCACATTGAAATTGGATATAAAAACCCTTTCAAACATTTGATCTTTTTAGAGTAAAAACATGATTTTTCATCATGTCTGTGAGATTAATTTTAAATCTAACTTTTCCAATTATGTGAATTTAATTTGGTAAAATAAATTCCATATTTTTAATTCTAAGTTCTAAATTAGATTTTAAGTTCAATTTCATTTTTATACATAAAAAAGATATCGTGGTAAAAAAAATTACCATAGTATAGGTAAAATAATGACAAGGGTTAAAAATAAAAGGTAAAAGATTAACATACCTAAAAGTTAAAAAAATTAATGTTTGGTTGAGGTATTACTAAAACCTAAATATCCTAAAAAATAATTTAAAAAATCATTTGTTGAAATTAATTCCACCTAAATGTGTTTCTATTTAATTATAAAATAATCATTATTTAATCGCATAAACCCACCTCTTCTCAAGTTTAAATATCACCCCTCACCACCCCATTTCGACCTAAAATCCTTGAATCTCCTCATTTATCTTAATAAAAGTCTACTACTCACTCTCCCAAAATCCTAGTTCTTATGGTCTCACCAAATGATCAAATCCAAGTTCCTCAAGGGTCTCTCAAGGAGGTGATATTCAAGAGGTAATTTTATCAAAACACCTTTGTTATTTTTCATTCTTATTATACTTTATCCACATCCATTTCATCAATAAAGGAATAATAATTTTGGAAAAAATTACATACGTTAATTTTATGTTTATAACAAAACATATTATATCCATCCTTTTTATTACCTTCTCTAATTCAATAAAATGAAACTATTGTCTAAATTATTCCGCTTAATCGCCTTCGGGAATAATGTTTTTGTTATTTTTCCATTACCACCTTCATGATGGGTCATAAAAATATTTTTCTGATTAAAAAAGATTTAATTATATTTATTTTAACATATTTAATGTTATGTAACTAATATATACTCATAATATTAAATAAAACAAAACTAGTTGATGTTTTTCAAAAAAATGGTCAAAATTAACTAAACAATTATCATTAACATTTTATTAAATGAATCATCCACATAAAGGAAATAAAAATGATATATGGGACCAATAATAATTCTGTAAGTTAGATAATACTATTCCATTCCAATTCTAGAGTTATAATCCAATTTTACAAGAGCATCCATAATTTTACACAAATGAAATGATCATAAAACCATGAAACAAACAAACCTCAAACCATGAAAATAATGAAATATTATTAATTGATGACTCTTAATATGCTATAAAATTATAAAATAAGGTATTTTAAATTTTAATATAGTTTTTAAATGAGTTACTATCATTATTTAAACCATTATACAGGAGATTAAGGAATGCTACACTAAAGGGAAGCGTGAGGTAAGGGTTTATTGTCTCACTTTTTATCTCTATGTGATATATTCCCTTTCAGTAGTAATTTATTTTTTGTGGTGTATATATACTAAAATTTGATACTAAATACCATTTAAATATTTATATTCATTTTATAAAAAAATTAATTCAATAAGTACTACTTTATGGGTCACACGATTTGATAGATTACAAGTGGTAAGCGAATTCTTAAATCAATTTCCATTCATTATGTTAGACTACCATTTCAATCAATATGTAATACTATGATTGTGTGTTAAATAAATTTTTATTATATTATGTTTCATTTACACTTTTTTTATGTGTATTAATATTTAATACTCATAACTTATTCAATTTATTAATGCTCACTTCAATGATTTGATAATTTTAAGGGGATTTCTAGTCTCAATTTTATTTTTTTAATACTTAAACCATATTTACCATGAGTTTATTTTGAAGTGGTTTATATACTACCCATTAATGTAATATATTATCCTTATCCTTAAATTTAAGAGTATTAACACATCCATTTTATGATCTCTCTTTCATGGGGTTTACAGTTCAAAAATTTACAAAATCGGTAAGGTAATTTTATCTCAAATTGGATTCTTTGAAACACATATTATGTTATGTTCCTACATTAATTTAAAATGTGTATATACTTCCCTTTAACATTATGTATACTTAATATCCTTTATTTCATGATATTGTAATTTTTAGGTAATTTTATCTTTGGTCGCAAATTGTTTTATTCAAAAAACCATGTTTTATAAAAATGTTTACAAAAATGTTTTTAAATGATCTTTTAAGTGTTAAAAAGGATTTAAAATATGATTAAAATACTTTTAAAATATTAATTTATAAATTTTTATAGGTTATTTTCATAGAAAATTTTTATTAAATGTTTTATTATTTAAAATTCATTTTTCAAAGTGAAAAGAATATTTTCCTAAATATTTTTTTAAAAAGACCCTTAAAATTTATTTTCTATATAAGATGACTTTCATTGGTGTTTATCATGCCTTACTAGGTATATTTTCCAAGGATACCATTTTTATTCTTTCTATTATTGTTTTATGTTTATGATATAATGATGTTTTTGAATTTCAATTCTTATCATGGGTAACACTTATGATTATTCCTTATATTTGATTCTTTATATGGAACACATATTCATGGACATGTTGTAATGGATGCAAAAAAATAGTACTTAAATTCAGGGGGTAATGTTTTAGTATATTATACTTCATGCTGGGATAGGTAGTAAACCTATTTCCTTTATGGGACCTTGTCTACCAGGTGATATAGTCTTGGCAGTTATCCTTAAATCGTGTTTTTTCATGTTATATGTTATTTTCACAATTCCATTTTTTATATTATGCTCTGATTTCTCATGTTCTTTGATTATTTTATATCTCATTTTTAATTAACATCCATGTTTTGTTTCAAGACTCATGATTTTTACTGTTGATATATATGGTATAATTTTCAAATTTTGTATTCATGATCACTTACCCTTATTCTCATCTTATGCTTTAATATGATCATGGTTTGATTACTCTTTTGTTTACCCTTAATAAGTATCTTATATAGCCATTATTTTTTATTTTATCTAGGTTATGAGGAAATATTTTAAATGAATATGTCTATAAGGATTTCACATGGATGATGTTGATGACCTATTGTAAAAGTTGAGTATAGTAGGAGATAATTTTGATACCATTTTTTATAAATCCAAGTTGTTAAGAGTGTGTTTTTATTATAAACAACTCTAAACCTAAATAGTCCTTGTCTATATAAGTGATCCAATATTTGTATTTGATGTTGTAAGTTTTTTTGGAAAAAATTGGGTAAAATTTATCAGTATCAAAGTCAGGAATGTAATGTTTTTTCTTTTAGCACCAGATTCAGAAGTGGAGATTCTATGATATTATAGTAGGTATCAGATCAGGGTTTAGACAACTTTAGATATTAGGATATTTTATTTTATGGTATTACTAATAGTTATAGAAATTATCATAGGTTTATAATTTTCAAGTTGATCATAATATCAGTGTCTTAGAAACCCCTTTGTGGCATTACGTTGTGAAATTTTATGGTGAATAATGGTATTTTTAGAGACATTAATTTCTAAGGTAATTGTGGGTTCATACTTTTTTAGATGGAAAATGAAAGGTATTAGATAACCATTGAGGTTAAAAAAATATTAATGTTATTTTTGAGGATGTTTCTCACATTTGTGGAATTTTATAAGGATTATAATAATATAGTTTTATAAAAAGGACAATATGAATTATGGGTGACAACCCGTCACATATGGAAAGGTATCAGGAATTGAACCCACATCTAAAGGATGACAAGGGTGCATTGACTACCACTAGCCTACCTAATTTCCTAGTAAGTATAATATTATTTTCTTTTATTTAAAATATCTTATGGATAAAGGTTAAGTTCATTTTGGGTAAATAAGTTTTATAGATAACCATGGCATGGTAAATGATTTATTGATTATGTGATTAATGTTATTTCATAATATGTTCACAATTTTTGGAACCCTATATGATTAAGGTAAATATAATACTATAGGATTTTATTTGAGGAATAAATTTTGATTTATATTTTGGAATAATATATTATTTTATTGTGTCTTTATGGTGATTCATATTATTTATAGAAATGGTTATCATATCTATGAGATTATGTGATTTAGGGAATTACATTTTTGGTATGAGACATTATGAGTGATTGATGTTATTTTTGGATAATTATTAAAATTTACCTAGAAAGACTACGTGATCAAATAATTTTGATTTTTGGGTTTAAATATTAGTCTAGAATAGTTTTTATGAATTTTCAGGATAGTTATTTATCAAATGATCTATGCTTAACTTTGGGTATTACTACCATATTTAAGATATTAAAGTAGTTTTTCATCATATAATGGTTTATTCTTTTTGGAATATTATATCTTGTACTAACCATTTTGGTTTAGGATAATTAATAAAGACAAGAGTAATATATGATTATATTTTGTATATTTACTATTTAGTAGAAGTTTATTCTAGTGCTTTAGGCATAAAAAATCATAGTTAACATTTGGAGAAAAAGATGAGTTTGTGGTGGGAATTTACTAAATTATGAATCTTTACTTGTAAAGTATATATATTTAATCATGTTATTAGATAGGGATGTAATGTAATTAATCAACTTTATAAAAAGGATCTTGAAAAATAATGTTATTAATTTAATTTTCATATAGATAAGTCAATTTCCTCTTTAAACCATCACAAATTTATGGTTTTGTGAGGGTATAATATCTAATGACTATGTTCTCTATTACTCTACATCAAAACTTGACCGTTTCATTTCTCTTCCATGTCCTAGTTTTCACTTCGCACTAATGTTATCCTATTGAGAAGCCTAATTTTTTGGTGACTTTCACATTTCATTTTCCCTCTTATTAAGGGTATTGTTTAATTGACCCATTTTATGATGTGGGTTCCTCAAAAAGGAGTTTTCCAATATCCACATTTGATTTTCTATGTGCAATTTTAAATTTTTTTGGGCATAATTTTATTTGGAAATTATTGATTGTATAGAAATGGTGGCTCATAGATAGAATATTCCACAAAATCACACTCAATTGCAAGATGTATTCTATTTTTCTCTCCTGATGTAGTGCATATCTAATCCTCCACATGTACTAAACTCAAAGGTCATACCACTGGAGAAATACCCTTCTTATAAAGAACAACCGGTAGAGATTTTGTATCATAGAGATAAATTTATATGAAATAATACCCCAAACTAGGTTAAATATTTGTGAAAAAAACACCAATTTTAGGATGGCACATGGGACCTGAAGAAGTGATGAGGTAGGGGTATCCTCATTTGTTTATATCCGAGTAGCAAATTTCAAGGGTGGAATTAATTTTAAGGGGGTAGAATTTAACACCCAAAGATTTTATGGTATGTTATTTTTTAAATAAATTTTACTATTTCAAAAAATTATGATGCAATAAACCCCAAGATTTTGAAATAACACTATGTTTTATATCTTACATTACACAAAACATCGGGCTTTAATAAACCATTAAAAAATATTATTTACTTATGATAGTTATCAAATAGCCATTGGAATTGTGGGAATAAATGATATTAACTAAATTATGAAAATATATTCTACAAATGTTTATAAATTTAATTAATCATTTACTAATTAATAATAATAAAAATAATAACCAATAAAATATAAAAGATGTGTTTTAAAAATAACTAATTTTTTATGCACAAAATGAAATTTTATCTTAATAAATTAAATTAATTTCTATTAGTGAGATATATTAATGAAATTGATATGTTACATATTCAATAAAATGGTTTTAAATTCATCTAATATGTTCAATATACATAAGACAATAATAAAATCCAATTTTAAGCATAAAAATTATATTTTTCTAAAAGAGAATTTGTCTCTTTTTGATGGAACACTTCTTTTAAAACTAAAATTTGACACTTTTATAATTTTTATTGGAAAAAATAAAATTATTTTTCAAATTTTAAATATAAAAATTATCTTAGGTTTAATTTTTGGTATTTGTTAGATAAAGTTCGTTATTTTTGATGAATAGTAAAAAATACTAAATGTTAATTAAAAACTACACTTTTTATTAATGTATTTATATATATATAATATGTTTTAAATTGGGTTTAAAGTATAATTAGTTAAATTATACATAAATGAATCCAATTTAGGTAATTGAAATAAATTTTAGATTTCAATTGGTTATAAAAACATTTCAAACATTTGAACTTTTCACCATAGAAACAAGCTTTTTCGTCGTGTCTGGAGGATTAATTTTAAATATAATATTTCCAATTATGTGTATTTAATTTTGTAAAATAAATTCCATATTTGGAATAAGAAGTTAAATATTAGGTTTTAAGTTCAATTTTTATTATATTCATAAAGAAGTTACAGTGGTAAAAAAATTATTTACCGTAATATAGCTAAATAGCGACAAGGGTTAAAGTTAAAAGGTAAAAGCTTAACATGCCTAAAAATTACAAAATTTAATGGTTTATTGAGTTATTTATCAAACAAAATAATCCTACAGATCATTAAATTACAATATAATTCATTAAAATTAATTTCACCTCAATGTGGTTGGATTTAATTATAAAATAATCGTTATTTAATCACTTAAACCCACCACTACTCAAGTATAAATACCACCCTTCACCACCCCATTTTGACCGAAAATCCTTGAATCAACTAAAATATATGAAAAAAATTATTATCATAACATTAACCATGTACTAGTGCTTCTATTATCACCAAATGATCAAATCAAATGTCTTCAAGGGTCTCTCAAGGAGGGGATATTCAAGAGGTAATTTTCTCAAAACACATCCCTTATTTTCTTTTCTTATTCTAATTTCTCCACATATATTTAATAAATAAAGGAATAATAATTATATAATAATATACATACTGTAATTTTATGTTTATAATGAAATATATTATATCCATCCCTTTTATTACCTCCTCTTTTTTGAAGAAATGAAATTATTGTCCAAATTATGTTGTTTAATATCCTTCGTGAATAATGTTTTTACTCTTTTTCCATTACCACCTTCATGGATGGTCATAAAAATATTTTTCAAGTTAAATAAGATTTTTATAGGTATATCATAACCTATTTCAAGTTATACAGCTAATATATACTCATAATTGTAAATAAAATGAAACTAGTCTTTGATTTTCGGAAAAACCACCAAAATTAACTAAACAATTATCGTTAACATTTTATCAAATGAATTGTCCCCATATAGAAAATAAAAATGTTACATGGGAACACTAATATTTATATAAGTTCATTTATACTATTCCATTCCACTTCTGTAGTTATAATCCTATTTTACAAGAACATCCATAATTTTACACAAATGAACCGATCATTAAACCATGAAACAAACTCACCTGAAACCATGAAAATATTGAAACATTATTAATTAATGACACATAATATGTTATAAAATCACAAAATAAGATATTATAAATATTAATATAGTTTTTTAACGAGTTATTTATATTATTTAAACCATTATACACGATGTTAAGGAATGATACACTAAAGGGAAGCGTTAGGTAAGACTTTATAGTATCAATTTTTACCTCTCTATGATATATTCCCTTTTCACCAGAAATTTATTTTTATGTGGTGTATATATAATTACCTTTGATATTAAATATCATTAATATATCTACCCTCGTGGTATTAAATTTTTCATTCGACAATTATTACTTTTATGGGACACACGATTCGACATATTACAAGTTGTAACCAAATTCTTAACTCAATTTCCATTCATTGGGTTAGACTATTATTTCATTGATTGTTTCATTCTATGATTATGTTTGAAATAAATTCTTATTATTTTATGTTGTATTTACACTTGTTTTATGTGGATTTATATTGAATATACATAATTGATTCAATTGACTAATGCTCACTTCAATGATATGATAATTGTAAGGGGATTTCTAGTCTCAATTTTATTTCTGTGAGACTAAAACCATATTCACTATGAGTTTCTTTTGAAGTGATTTATATACTACCCATAAATTTAATATAAGATCCTTATTCTTAAATTTTTTGGAATTTACATATCCATTTAATTATCTCTCTTGCATGGGGTTTACTATAACACCCCAAGGAATTATAAATACATTTGATATTTAAATCATGAAAAACTAAGTCTCTATAAAACACCACTTTGTTATAACCTTTTCAGTAAACATAATTTTTCCACCTTTGTGATTTGAATTTCGAAAAACTAACATACAAGGTTCTGTTCAGTAAGATATTTAGAGATTGATAAGGCAAACTTAATTTTTGGTGAATATTAACTTACACTTATGAATAGTAACTTACCCTTAGGAATATTAATATGAAAAATGGAGTAGTAACCTCACCTAAGAAAGTACAAATAAATTTGTTGTTCCATCATTTATTTTTTGAGTTTAGTTTTTCTTAAAAATATGAATAGTTTGATAAATTGATTTTTCAAGTAAAAATTGTACATTTTAGAGAGATTTAAATTATTATATCAAAATAAGGATTTATTTATGTTTATAATAATGAAATAGTCTTTTTAAAAAACTCTTATTTAATTAGAAATGATAAAATAATTTTATTTTTTAAAAGTGTCGAAATATTTTCTATGCATTTTACTATGCATTTTATGTTCGCTGTTATTTTTTAATAAATAAGAATTTTCATAGATATAAGTTAAAATTTTCATATTTAGATAAAATAAATTCCATTTTTTAATTCATAATGTTGATATTATGTTACACTGAATTTATGATAATTTTATAAAATACTTTATTATTTCGTGAATAGTGAAAATACAGTTTTGAGTTTCCAGTATGTTTAATGATAACATTAACAATGTAATCAGGATTTAATACTTCTGGTAGACTCTTAAGTAATAAAATATGATATCAGGTGTCCTAAGTGGCCAATATCTAGGGAAAATACCATGGGAAAGCCCATGGTTTTGAAAATACCACTAATGAGGTGTCCTTGGAAATTAATAAAAAAACTTCGTCTCTTTTACTATAAATACCAACCCATTCCTTTATTTTCTTTCATTGAAAATTTATAATCCCAATTATATGGTATTTTTACCTCCCTATGAGTCCTCCCAATGTCTTCTTAATCCCCCAGGGTCCCAACCTTCATGTTTTAGTAGTTACTATATTAGGTAAGGGAATCTATCACCCTTCTGTTTTTTAAGCACTCTTTTTATGTTATTCTATTTTAATTTCAATTGGATTATGTTGGTATAGGTCATTAAACATCACCCTTAATTCCCATATTATGTAATAATTATGAGATAACCTTTTTCTCTCAAAAAAATATTTTATGAATTTTTAAGTGATGCTATTAGGCTGCCGAATTTTCATAAGGGATTTCTCAACTTTTCTTTTTTATTTCAACTTCCTTTCTTTTATTTTTATTTCTTCGCCTCATTTAATACAAATTTTTTGATAAATTTAGTACCTTAAATTTATTTTAATTTTTTTTGATAATGTAATAATTCATCAACATCTCTCATTTCCCCTTCTTTTATACTTGAAATGAAAACACCATCCGAGAGGTGTTAATTTATCACATTCAAGGATGAGAGGTTTTCAATTTCTGTTAACATCTTCAATTCTGGTCATGAAACCATTTTTATGGTTTAAAAGGACTATAATATATGTATTATAAATTATTTAAGGTTATAGAGGATTTTTTTACACTCTATATTAATTTATAAATCAAAATGAGTTCGTTGTGATCAAACCACTAATTAACTCAAACAATTATCATTAATGTTTTATATAATGATTCATCTTCACTCCCAATAACAAAATTAATTACATAAACATAAATATTATATATTTTAACAAATAAAATACAAATTCCATTCTGGATAACCATTCTCATCTTGAATGTTTATCCTTACATGTATATAAGTAAACCAGTCATGAATACCAAAGAAGGAAATGCTCACAAACAATAAAATTGAACCTTTCAAACCCATCATGAAGGCTATGAATGAACTTAATAAGGATATAATAAATAAATTATATTAATAATAGGTTCTTTAAATATTAATTAATGAATTTAATTTGGTTATCCAGGACACTAAGA
Organism: Viscum album; assembly: GCA_963277665.1. Classification (NCBI taxonomy): domain Eukaryota; kingdom Viridiplantae; phylum Streptophyta; class Magnoliopsida; order Santalales; family Viscaceae; genus Viscum; species Viscum album. The sequence goes on from OY728123.1 coordinate 1,390,876,496, forward strand.
TCAAGTAAAGAACACTATTAGACTTAAAGAAAGGGTTTCCTCATCTCACTTCCATTTTTGTGAGGCATTCCTTATTCATTACTATTAATTATGTATGGTGTAGCTATACTTCCCATTGATGTATCATATCCTGAATCTATTTAATTTAATGGGTTTCAATGTATAATTTTATGATTATTAGTTTTGGGGCATATTATTCGATTGATTACAAAGTTGTAAAGGATTTCTACTCAAACCTCCATTTTCTTTAGTGTTACTCTTATTCTCTACATACTTCAATGAAATTATTATTTATTCTTATATAATCCTCATAAATTCTGTGTGAATGTTGTATATATGTTTACCAATTACAATCCTTCTTAATTTTATGGGTATTTATATGTTTTAAAAGGATCTTTCAAAACATTCTTCCTGATAAACAACCTCGTTTCAAGGGAACTTCTCGAATTCTTACCTATATTAAAGTTCAATATTTAATATATTTAAATCCATTATTATTTTTTAAAAATAAAAAATTTTATCATGAAAAAAATATTGGTTCATTTATTGTCTTCTGAAAGAAAACACGCCTTTCCATTTTAAAATCTCTTTAATAATTTCCTCAAACCACACTAAAATGTTTTATTTATAAAGTTTATTTAAAAACTCTTTTTACAGGATTTAACTTTAGTATGAAAACATTTATGACTCCAATATAATTTAAATTTACCTCTTCTTTTATGGGATATAAATGTTTAAAAATATGATTTCATGAAAAATACAAAATAACTCTTCTTTCCAAAGTAAAAGAGGATTTCTCTCATCTCACTTTATCTTTTATGAGACATAAGCCTTGTTCACCACTTATTCCTTATATGTAGTGTATTTAATTCCCTTTGGTATATCATATCAAGAGTATTCTTATTCTCATGATATTCTAAGGGATTATTTTTTGAATGTTTCAAGGTGTTATGGGACACTTAGGAATGTTTAAGGATTATTTACTCAAGAAATTTTTAATGGTATCATTTAAAATTATCTTATCTATGTCAAAATCCTTGTTGAATATTATACTTCATTATGGTGTATATATTTTGATATCATATAGACTATGTTGTTAAATGATTTGTGATTATTTTTATTATGGGTGTTTAATATTGATATCATTTACCACATTACTCTGAATGGTTAGTGTTTATGTTTAATGATTTGGGAAAGTATTTACATTTCATATATTAGTTTCAATATGAATGTATGTGTTGATTATGTTTACCCCATTAATATGAGGAATGAATTGGACTTAGTAAGTGATGGTTGGGGCCTATTATATCCCCTCAATGCATTGGTAGGTCTCATGATACAAACTACGGTCTTGGCACGAGGTCTTGACAAAATGGTGATTTATGGTCTTGGCATGAGGTCATGACAGTATGGTTACGATGTCCCACATTATGCATTCCCTCATTATGAAACTAGTAATTGAAAGTTCATGTGGTTATTTGGCTATAATAATACCCATTATAGTACTTTATTATGGAATTATTTATTTAACTCTTATTCCTATCATAATGTGTTCAAGTTTATTGTTAAAGGCATGTGTTTTTAGTTATTCTCCATAACTAATTTTTATTTTTATGATATCTTTCGATGTAATGTTTACCCTTCCTAAGAATCTGAGCTCACCCTTTTCACATGTTTTATTTTTCCTATTTTGTAAAGAAGTATATTATGAATGAAATAAAGGGATAACCTAGGAGTTATGGATGTTTTCAAAGGAGTTCTATATTGTTTTTCCTTTCAATTTGAAATGTTGAACTTGTGCATGTTTCTACTTTTCCAAAACTAATAAACTTTTTGTAACTTATGTATTTGATTATTTATAATCATGAAAATGTAATAGATTAATTCACCGACTCTGTGCAATTGGGGTAGTGGAATTATAGTTGGTATCAATGGAAGTTTAGTTGAAAACATAGAAGCTAGATTTTGAAAATGTAGATTTGGGGAAAACCCCTAAGATAGACTTGAAGATTCACATACAATAACATCATGGAATTTTGATAAGGAATTGATTATTAGGAACTCCATAGAAAATAAATCAATGTTTGAATACTATAAGTGGATGTAGTTCTGGAACAGAAGTACCTAAGAGTAACAACTTCGACAGGGTGTTTTGGGCTCGACCCGGGGTAACGCAGTACATGAAAACATGCCTTACCATGCACCTGGTTTGACACTCCTTGGGTATATGATTAGAATAATTCATATTTTCATTACAATACATTATTAAGGATTTATGCCCCTAAAGTAACTAGAGTATATGGTTCTAGTATTTTTTATGTATAAATTTATGTTATGTGTTATATCATGTTTAGATTTATATAGAGTTCATAATTTTATGAGCTAATATAGTATATGGAATTGATTAGAAATGGAACCTAGAAGAAGGACTGAGAACTTCACCAATGCATGTGATGAAAAGAGTAAGAAGGATCATATCTTTAATGGTCTTAAGACATTATTTTTAAGGAATATAGTCTCCTAAGTATCCTTATAATATAACGAAATAATATCATGTTATAACAAGATATGTAAAGAATTATATGAGTCCTATGGATTTGAAGGGAATCAAGAAAATAAGAGGATGACTAAGAAAAATATGGATAAAGGAAAGAAGGGAAAGAAGGGTTTTACCACATGTGATAACTATGAAAAGAATCACCCTAGAAAATGATTTAAGGGGATGGGAGTTTGTTATAATTTTGGAGAAAAATGACACCAATTTCATGATTGCAAGGGAAAGAAATTTTTTTTCCAATGTACAATGCTTCAACTACAATGAGATGAGACACTATGTGAATCAATATCCAAATCATCAAAGGAATATGGACCAAATGATGTTACTGGATAATGATCAAGTCATGATACTGCAGTAGATAAAGTGGAATGATTAATATGCATCTTAAATAATCATGTCATTTGAATATTTTATCAGAAATGTACTGTCACGACCCGTCCTCAGGGCCCGTGCCGTGACTACCCCAAACTCGCCTTCTATATGCCAGGGGATGGCAACTAGCACCAAAGGAATAAATCCCAATAACTGGGAAGGCATTGCCTTTATAAAACATAAACACATCCAATCATAGCACAAGCGGAAGTAATACACTAAGTATAAAAGAAAGTGTTGAAAAGTAAATGGGCCATAATACAAACCCAACTGAGATGTACAGCTACAACTCGCGGAAGTACAACAGAAAAGAAAAACAGTTGGAAGATAGAAGCAGCTCATGGGTCATCCACCTCGGATCCTACCTGAAGGGTAGATACAGATATCCTCCTCTAAGCTCTCTCCTCCAACCTCCTCTGAGTACCGTCTTGTCGTGAAGTCCAACACCAGGTAATGACTCGTCGTGAGGTCCACCTCCGGGTATCGTCCGGTCCTCGAACACTCGACCTCCGTCAGCGATGTCCGTCGTCTGCATCCAACACCACAAGGTGTGGGCATATCCCGTGTAGGGGTGAGTATAACGATACTCTGTAGGGACCCTGAGACCCTCAAGGTCTCACTAAATCCATCAAGGATAACCACAAAGAAGGATTTAAACAGATAAACCTTACTTAGGTATAAGCCCATACTTATACCTTAGTTATCAAGTATCCCATCTCAATCATGAGTTATCACACAGATATGAAATCAACGGATAACCACTACATAGTTATATGACCATATATATACCTAAGTAATCAAGTAACCCATCTCAATCATGAGGAATACACAAAGGTCATTGAATCAGCTCAAACTAGGATTTTCATTAAAGGTATCGAAACCACAACTGCTGAAGAGCTCCTCCTCTGTCATGTACGGTGATCCTGTCATGACTCTGAGGCGCTGCTCACTAACCTTAGACTGCTGAGGTACTCCTCCTATCGATTACTGCAGGTCTGCAACCCCAACACAGTAGTGATCCCCACCATGGGTCTTCCACCCCAACATTGTAGTGCTCCTCCTACTAGCCTACATAGGTACTCCTCATGTCGAGTATCATGGGTCTGCCACCCAAACACAGTAGTGCTCCCCGCTGTGCATCTTCCACCCAAACACAGTAGTGCTCCCCACTGGGCTAGTCAAGTCACTCCGACTCGAATCGGACAAGCAGTCATCAGGTCTCACCAAGATACAAGGTCTCCATACTCTGTACTCTCATCTCTAGGAGGATCCGCTCCATGAGCTACTGGTTGATACTCTGAGTATCACAAAGTACCACAAAGAAGTATTGAAAAATAACACCTAGTCATATGGGTCTCAATAAAACAAACAGATCGTCAATCAGACGCCCGGTCTGTGAGTTATTAGCCTTTTTATTCCGGGGGCCTGGTTGGTTTCGTGTACGAACCAACCTGACCGTATCTCAACCGTACCCCGAACTCTCATAGGGTATACTCATAGGGACCGTTTCTCAACTTGATTACCAACGCCGCTGACCATTCATCAAATGGATGTCCGGTCTGTGAGTTATTAGCTTTTCCGTTCTAGGGGCCCAGTTGGATTTTGGGTACAATCCAACCCGTCTATACTCCAATAGTGCCCAAACCTCATATGAATTATACAAAAATATCCATCTCACCAAAAGGAATCGAACAAAGTCGACGGCATGTCAATCGGACATCCGGTGCTCAAGTTATATCCATTTTCGCTTCGAGGGCCCGGTTGGTTTCGTGTTCGAACCAACCCGGACATACTCAAACTTCGCCGAAAGCTTGAGTTTAATATTCTTAAACGACATTCTCGATCCAAGTATCCTTACGCAATTGACGGTGCGCCGATCGGGGGTCCGTATCCCAAGATATGGGCGTTTGAATGAACCTGGTCCGTAAATAGGCGGTTCGGGCCCGGTCCGACCCAGCCCATACCCCCTGGGTCGGCCCGAACCGGGTCGAACCGACCCGGGTCCGGGTCCTGCCTGATTGGGCGCAGCCCAGCCCAACTGGTGCGGCCTGGCCTACGGTTGGGCGCGGCCCAGCCCGCGTGGCCTGCGGCTCGGCTTGGAGGCCGGTCTCGGCTCAGCGCTGGCCGAGCGGGGCACAATGGGGGGCGTTGTCCCCTTGTTTCCAAAACTGCGAACCCGTGGGGTCCGCCCTAAGAATATTCCAGGGGGTTACACCCCCCCCCCCCCGATTTTCCAAAACGGCCGGCCGTAATGGTCGGCCTTGGTGTACCCGCGGGACCCCCTCGGGTCCCACCTCCAGGTGGGGCCGGCGGCCGGCACAGCCGGCCGCCCCTTGGGAGTCCGCCGCGGCATGACGGTGCCGCACCCCTTCGCCGCGGCCCGCTCTGTTCGTGGCCTCCCTCGGCTTCTCCGGTGCGGCGTGAGGGCACCGCGCACCGCCGCCGCGGCCCGCTTCGGCTGCGGTCCCTTCAGTCTCACCGGCGTGGCGTGACGACGTCGCGCACCATCACTGCGGCCTGCTTCGGTCGTGGTCCTCTTCATCCCCGCACGGTGCAACGACACCGCGCCGCCTTCGCCTCAAACGTCAAGGATGGTCAACACGAAAAAGGGGAGGAGGATCGGTCATGTTTGTGTGGTCTGATCTCCTCCCGGTATGATGATAACAAGCGGCCAATGTAAACGAGAATTCTCAACAACAAAACAAAGCACAATTTTAATTCATTAAAATTTAACTTAACCCCTACATTGAAAAGATGTCGCACGTCATCGAGCCATGGAAAGAAGCAAGAGTCCCGATGATCGGACGTCGTGGAAGATCAGTGTCGATTTCGTTGACGTCAGAGGAAGAGTCATCATCGATGGCGACGTTTCCCATGGTGGTGTCTCCTCCCTTGATGCGGAGGAAGAAGAAGAGAACACACGTCGTCGGTGACTTCGCGTTCTCCTCCAAAGGCGTTCTTCGTCAAGAACGTTCTTCGTTGGAAGGAGGGAGCTCTTCTAAATTCTCCAAGAATTTCCCTCACAATATTTTCCCAACCAAATATTAAAATGAGATTTCCCCCATTTTAACAACTTTTCAAGCTAATTCAATTTAATTCAAACTCATGAATTAATTGAATGGTTGGTAATTTAATAAGTGGCGTGAGAGAGATAGAAGGTGGAGAGGCTCCACTACAATAAATGAGTGGAGTTGTCATGCATTAAACAAGGGGTAAGTTATGGGGAATTCAAAGGGGTTATGAAGAGGTGAGGAGTTAGGGGTTCGTGTGGGTCCCACATCTAACTCCCCCTTTGTAGGATAAAACCCACCTTCCTTAGATAAAATTTGTACACAACAAATTTTATCTATTTTATTCTAAATCCCCATTTATTAAATCTCAACCCGCTCAAAACACAACTATGAAAAAGGTCCCCCTAAGAAATTACCGGCGTTGCGAGTTCATCGGTGCCCTCGGATTTCAATTCTGAGCACTGTTTTAAAAGATAGAAGATCCCGCTTTTCGTTTACTGAACGTACCCGAGCTTAACTTTAGAAATTGATTCTGGGCACACTGGGCCTCGGAATCAGGTTCCGTCAGAAACTACGCACTCATAAAATTCCAAAGAAATTAAGAGAAAAATTTCCTTGAAATTTCCGGGTCTTTACATCACTCCCACCTCTGGGCTTTACGTCCCCGTAAAGCTAAAACACAACTAGGGAAAATAAAGGAGGTACCGAGCACTAATCTGAGCCTCCTGCTCCCATGTGATCTCCTAGAGGTTCTCGTGCTGCCAACAAAAGTGCACAAGAGGAATCGACTGTCCTCGTAAGACCCGCTCCTGTAGATCCTCAACATCGACTGGAACTCCATGAAATTCACCCCGTCATCGATGTCCTGCTCTTCATAGACGATGATGATGGATAGATCGTGCACACATCTCGGGGCCCGTGCTGTGACTACCCCAAGCCCGCCTTCCATAGTCTAGGGGCTGGAAACTATCCCCAAAGGCCTAAATCTCGATAACTACGAAGTAATTACATTTATAAAACATAAAAACATCCAATCAGAGCACAAGTGGAAGTAATTCACTATGTGAAAAAGAAAGTGCTGAAAAGTAAATGGGCCAAAATACAAACCCAACTGAGATGTACAACTACAACTCACGGAAGTACAACAGAAAAGACAAACAGCTGGAAGATAGAAGCAACTCATGGGTCATCCACCTCAGATCCCACCTGAAGGGTAGATACAGATAGCCTCATCTATGCTCTCGCCCACTAACCTACTCCGAGTACCGTCTCGTCGTGAATTCCACCACCGGGTACTGACGCGTCGTGAGGTCCACCTCCGGGTACCATCCAGTCCTTGAACACTCGGCCTCCGTCAGCGTTGTCCGTCATCTGCATCCAACACAACAAGGTGAGGGCATAGCCCGTTCAGGGGTGAGTATAACGATACTCATTAGGGACCCTGAGACCCTCAAGTTCTCACTAAATCCAACAAAGATAACCACAAAGAAAGATTTAAACATATAACCCTTACTTAGGTATAAGCCCATACTTATACCTAAGTTATCAAGTAACCCATCTCAATCATGAGGTATCACAAAGATATGAAATCAACTAATAACCACTACTTAGGTATATTCCCGTACATATACCTAAGTTATCAAGTAACCCATCTCAATCATGAGGAATACACAAAGGTCATTGACTCAGCTCAAACCAGGATTTCATTCATGATGAAGAAAACACAGCTGCTGGAGAACTCCTCCTCTGTCGAGTGCAGGAGTCCTGTCACGACTCTGAGGTGCCACTCACTAACCTTAGACTACTGAGGCACTCCTCCTGTCGAGTACCGCGGGTCTATCACCTCACAAAGTAGTTCTCCTCCACCATGGGTCTGCCACCTCACAAAGTAGTGCTCCCCCTTATAGCCTACAGAGGTACTCCTCCTATCGAGTACCGCGGGTCTGCAACCTCACAAAGTAGTTCTCCTCTGTTATGGGTTTGCCACCTCAAAAAGTAGTTCTCCCCATTGGGCTATACAAGTCACTACGAATCTAATCGGAGAATCAGTCATTAGGTCTCAGCCAGCTACAAGGTCTCTGTACTCCATACGCTCATCTCCGGGAGGATCCGTTCCACAAGCTACTGTTTGATCCTCTGAGTATCACAAAGTCCCACAAAGAAGTATCAGAAAAGACTGCCTCCTCACAGGTGTCTCAATGCAGCAGATGTCGCGTCAATCGGATGCCCGGTCTGTGAGTTATTAGGCTTTTAGTCCCAGGGGCCCGGTTGGTTTCGTGTATGAACCAACCCGGCCGTATCTCAACCGTACCCCGAACTCATATGGTATACTCATAGGGACTTTTTCTCAACGTGATTACCAACGCCACTGAGGGTTCATCAAACGGACGTTCGGTCTATGAGTTATTAGCTTTTCCATTCCAGAGGCCCGGTTGGATTTCGGGTACAATCCAACCTGGCCACACTCCAACTGCGCCCAAACCTCAGATGAAGTATACCAAAAGATCTGTCTCACCAAAAGGAATCCAACAAATTCTACGGCACATCAATCGGACGTCCGGAGCTCAAGTTATAACCATTTCCGCTCTGAGTGCCCATTTGGTTTCTTGTTCGAACCAACCCGGTCATAACCAAACTTCACTGAAAGCTTGAGTGTAATATACAAAAACTACCATCTCTATCCAAGGATCCCTACTCAACTGAAGGTGCGTCGATCGGAGGTCTGTAGCCCAAGATATGGGCGTTTGAACGAACCTGGTCTGACAATAGGGGGTTCGGGCCCGGTCCGACCCGGTCTAATACCCCCTAGGTCGGCCCTGAACCGGGTCGACCTGACCCGGGTCCGGATCCGGCCTGATTCGGTGCGGCCCAGCCCGGTAGGGCACGTTCGGCCCAGCCCGCATGGCCTGCGGCTGGCCCGGCTCGCGTGGCATGTGGCCCGGCTCGGAGGCCGGCCGTGGCTCGGCGCTGGCCGAGCGGGGCGCAAAGGGGGGTGCCGCCCCCTTGTTTCTGAAATGGAAGACTCGTGGGGTCTGCCCTAAGAATCTTCCAGGGGGTTACACCCCCCCCCCCCCCCCCGTTTTTCCGAAACGGCCAGCCGTAATGGCCGGACTTGGTGTAACAGTGGGACCCCCTCAGGTCCCACCTCCAGGTGGCGCTGGTGGCCGGCACAGCCGGCCGCCCCTTGGGAGTCCGTCGCGGCCTTAGGCCCCGGCTCTTGCTTGACCGGCGCGGCGCAAAGGCGCCGCGCCTTTCCACCGCGGCCCGCTCCGTCCATGGCCTCCCTCGGCTTCTCTGGTGTGGCGCAAGGACTCCGCACACCACCGTCGCGACCCGCTTCGGTCGCGGTCCTCTTCGTCCCCGCGCGATGCAACGGCACCACGCCGCCTTCACCTCAAACGTCAAATATGGTCATCACAAAAAAGGGGGGGAGGATCGGCCATGTTTGTGCGGTCCGATATTCTCCCGTTATGATGATAACAAGCGGCCAAAGTAAACGAGAATGCTCAACAACAAGACAAAGCACAATTTTAATTCATTAAAGTTGAACTTAACCCCTACTTTGCAAAGACGCCGCACGTCGTCGAGCCGCGGAAAGAAGCAAGTGTCACGATGATCGGACTGTTGTACATCTCGTTCCCCTCGTTGTTTGATTTTCATGATCACAATCACCTTATTATTTATCTAATATTGTGTTTTAAGTGTTGTGGATGATAGGCAAGAGATTGCCAAAGGAATGGCCCAAGAAAGCATCTCAAGTGGACTGAAATTCAGTCCACCGGCCAACCGGTGTGATGGCACCGGCCAGCCGGTGGACCTGGCAGAGGCATTGCCCACTGCCAGGCTCCACCGGTCAGCCGGTGGCTCTGCCACCGGCCAGCCGGTGGCATCCAGCCCCAACAGTGAGACCTACTGTCTCACCACCGGCCAGCCGGTGGCCTCAGCACCGGCCAGCCGGTGGAGCCTGGACAGAAATCCTCATCCTTTTCCAAGGCACCGGCCAGCCGGTGGAGCTGTACCGGCCAGCCGGTAGCCCAGTCAAACTAGCCGTTGGGTTTGACCAGTCAACCATCTTTTGGCCTCCAACGGCTCCGAGGACTTCTCCAACGGCTCCGAAGGCCCCCAATGGGTTCCATGCCTATAAATAAAGGCCAAGGAAGCCCCGGAACCTAATCGGATCATATACCAAGCGCCCGGACACATTGTTGCACATTTGGCGAACCTCCGGCGCTCCACCTTCAAGGATTCTCAAGTGCTCCAATCCAATTCCCAATCCAAGGAGCACCTCAAGAAGCTTGGGAGAGCACGCTACATCAACTCCATCTATCCAATTGGCGCCCAAGTCTTCCTCAACTACGGTTTTTCTTGTTTATTCATTTTGAGCTTTAAAATTGGGTTTGTGCCTACAAACCCCAAACCCTTTTCTCATCCCCCTTTCTTTTGGGTTTCACATCACCATTAAGGTGTGAAGAGGTTTCTTCAAGCCTTTCCTTTTAAAAGGCTTGTGTCACCGGTGAGCTAGCCTTCACCCGTTAAAAAGGCTAGTGGGTTCTTGCTATTCCATTGAAAGCAAGTGGGTTCTTGCTAAACCACAAAAAGCAAGCTGTAATAGGTCCTAGTGCTACCTCAAAGCCTAGTGGGTTTCTTGCTAAAACCATTGAAAAGCAAGCGGTAGGAATCTCTCAACGGTTGAGTTGGGAGCGGAGACGTAGGCCGGGTTTTGGCCGAACTCCGTTATCAATTTCTTGTGTGATTGCCTCTTTTCTTTCCGCTGCATTTCAACTTTGATTTTAATTTGTTAATCTTTTTTTTAAAAGGAAATTCACCCCCCCTCTTGCCATCTTTTCCTCGTTTGTTCCGACCCAACAATTGGTATCAGAGGGGTAATTTGAGTAATACCTTAAACGGTTTCAAATTTAAAGATCCTTTTTTGATGGCTTCTACCGCTTCTTCCTCTCAATCCCCCGAAGGACATTCTTTGGATCGTGCTCCATTCTTTGATGGAGCCGATTATACTTTTTGGAAAACCCACATGTCAACTTTTCTTAAAAGCATTTGTTATCCAATTTTTAGAATTGTTATGCATGGTTTTACCCTCACTTCTTCCGATGAGTCTAAGTGGACCACCATAGATATTAAGAATTTCGAGCTTGATGGCAAAGCCATGAATGCTCTACATTGTGGGCTTGACCGAAATGTATTTAATTGTATTTCTTCTTGCACATCTTCTCATGATATTTGGAAATTGTTAGAACTAACCTATGAAGGTACTATCAAGGCTCCAAAGCAAGAACCCGCTCAAGAGCAAGAACTCGACGAAAAATCCGTACCCGCTTGCCCACTTCACAAGAAAAGGGCCAAGAAAAAGAAGGGAAAGAAGAAGGCTTCAAAGGCATCTTGGAGTGATAACTCTGCCTTCTCCTCCTTCTCCTCGAGCGACCAAGGTAACAAATGCCTAATGGCATTTCATGAGGTAACATCTTCCGATTCCTCTTCCTCATGTTCTTCAAATTCAAATTCTTTAAATCATCTTTCTTATGAAGAACTCTCACATGCTAGAGACCAACTTGAAAATGGTTTTCATGAACTCTCATCAAAATTTGTTTCTTTGAAAAAGTCTTTCAAAAAACTTTCCTCCGAAAAAGACCAACTTCTCAAAGAGAAGGAGGAACTCACCCTTAAAATCCAAAATTTTCCAAATGTTGATTCTATGGAATCAACCATCAAAGACCTAAGGGAGACCCTAGCTAAGTTCACCAAAGGGGAACAAAATTTGAACAATCTCCTAGGTTCCCAACGAATTTCTAGAACCACCAATGGACTTGGTTACACCAACCAAGCTTCCTCCTCCCATGCTCCAACTGTTTTTGTAAGGGGGAGCTCTAGTTTTAAATTTTGTAACTATTGTAAAAAACCTGGGCACATGATATATGAATGTAATTGCAAAAACGCCCGGTATGGTAGGCCCAAATCGATTTTTTATTCGGATGAATTATATAGGAGAAGACCCGCTACAAGGCAAGTGTGGATTGAAAAATCCCTCTTAGCGAGTCTCTCCGGGCCTAAAATTGTCTCTTTTCAAAATCCCTCTCCCCGGTGATTTATTGTTTTTATTTAGGGGGAGTTAGGTTTGTTTAAGCTTTTTGTTTTATTCAAAATTTTCGATTCCAACTTTCAATTTCAACTCTTGGTATCAAATTTTCAATTCTTTTTTGATTCAAAATTCTCAATTTCAAAAATTTCATTTGGTTTCAAATTTCAAAATTCAATTGGTTTTTGATTCAAAACTTTCAATTCAAACTGTTATTCATTTTTTGATTCAAATCTTTCAATTTCAAAAATTTCAATTGATTTTCAAATCTCAATCTTGTTTTTCAAATCTCTTTTCCCTCAATCAAGTTTTAGGCCCCATTCTATTTTGATAATCACAAAGGGGGAGAAATTTCTTGATTGATTGGGGGAGAATCCTTTTCATCCTGCTTAGCATTTCCTTTCAATTTCAGTTTTTTACTTTAATTGTTTTGGTGATTGTGATCATCAAAATAGGGGGAGATTGTTGTACATCTCGTTCCCCTCGTTGTTTGATTTTCATGATCACAATCACCTTATTATTTATCTAATATTGTGTTTTAAGTGTTGTGGATGATAGGCAATAGATTGCCAAAGGAATGGCCCAAGAAAGCATCTCAAGTGGACTGAAATTCAGTCCACCGGCCAACCGGTGTGATGGCACCGGCCAGCCGGTGGACCTGGCAGAGGCATTGCCCACTGCCAGGCTCCACCGGTCAGCCGGTGGCTCTGCCACCGGCCAGCCGGTGGCATCCAGCCCCAACAGTGAGACCTACTGTCTCACCACCGGCCAGCCGGTGGCCTCAGCACCGGCCAGCCGGTGGAGCCTGGACAGAAATCCTCATCCTTTTCCAAGGCACCGGCCAGCCGGTGGAGCTGTACCGGCCAGCCGGTAGCCCAGTCAAACTAGCCGTTGGGTTTGACCAGTCAACCATCTTTTGGCCTCCAACGGCTCCGAGGACTTCTCCAACGGCTCCGAAGGCCCCCAATGGGTTCCATGCCTATAAATAAAGGCCAAGGAAGCCCCGGAACCTAATCGGATCATATACCAAGCGCCCGGACACATTGTTGCACATTTGGCGAACCTCCGGCGCTCCACCTTCAAGGATTCTCAAGTGCTCCAATCCAATTCCCAATCCAAGGAGCACCTCAAGAAGCTTGGGAGAGCACGCTACATCAACTCCATCTATCCAATTGGCGCCCAAGTCTTCCTCAACTACGGTTTTTCTTGTTTATTCATTTTGAGCTTTAAAATTGGGTGTGTGCCTACAAACCCCAAACCCTTTTCTCATCCCCCTTTCTTTTGGGTTTCACATCACCATTAAGGTGTGAAGAGGTTTCTTCAAGCCTTTCCTTTTAAAAGGCTTGTGTCACCGGTGAGCTAGCCTTCACCTGTTAAAAAGGCTAGTGGGTTCTTGCTATTCCATTGAAAGCAAGTGGGTTCTTGCTAAACCACAAAAAGCAAGCTGTAATAGGTCCTAGTGCTACCTCAAAGCCTAGTGGGTTTCTTGCTAAAACCATTGAAAAGCAAGCGGTAGGAATCTCTCAACGGTTGAGTTGGGAGCGGAGACGTAGGCCGGGTTTTGGCCGAACTCCGTTATCAATTTCTTGTGTGATTGCCTCTTTTCTTTCCGCTGCATTTCAACTTTGATTTTAATTTGTTAATCTTTTTTTTAAAAGGCAATTCACCCCCCCTCTTGCCATCTTTTCCTCGTTTGTTCCGACCCAACACGGACGTCGCGAAATATCAGTGCCAATTTCGTTAAATTTGGCTGAAGATTCATCATTGATGGCGATGTTTCCCGCGGTGGTGTCTCCTCCCTTGATGCGGAGGAAGAAGAAGAGAAGGCACGTCGTCGGTGACTTCGCGTTCTCTTCCAGAGGCGTTCTTCGTCAAGAACGTTCTTCATTGGAAGGAGGGAGTTCTTCTAAATTCTCCAAGAATTTCCCTCACAATATTTTCCCAACCAAATATTAAAATGATCTTTCCCCCATTTTAAAAACTTGTAATGATAATTCAATTTAATTCAAACTCATGAATTAATTTAATGGTTGGCAATTTAATAAGTGGTTTGAGAGAGATAGAAGGTGGAGAGGCTCCACTCCAATAAATGAGTGGATTTTTCACGCATTAAACAAGGGGTGAGTTATGGGGAATTCAAATGGGTTATGGGGAGGTGAGGAGTTAGGGGTTCGTGTGGGTCCCACCTCTAACTCTCCCTTTGTAGGATAAAAAACACCTTCCTTAGATGAAATTTGTACACAACAAATTTTATCTATTTTATTCTAAATCCCCATTTATTAAATCTCAACCCGCTCAAAACGCAACTACGACAAAGGTCCCCCTAAGCAATTATCGGCGTTGCGAGTTCATCGATGCCCTCAGATTTCAATTCTGAGCACCGGTTTAAAAGATAGAAAATCCCGCTCATTCGTTTACTGAACGTACCCGAGCTGAACTTCAGAAATTGATTCCGGGCACACCGGGACTCAGAATCAGGTGCCGTCAGAAACTGCACACTTGTAAAATTCCAAAGAAATTAAGAAAAAAAATTCCTTGAAATTTTTGGGTCTTTACATCACTCCCACCTCAGGGATTTATGTCCCCGTTAAGCTACAACACAACTAGGGAAACTAAAGGAGGTACCGAGCACGCATCTGATCCTCTCACTTCCATGTGATCTTATGGAGGTTCTCATGCTGCCAACGAAAGCACACAAGAGGAATCGACCGTCCTCGTAGGACCCTCTCCTGTCGATCCTCAACCTCGACTGGAACTCTGTGAAATTCACCCTGTCATCAATGTCCATCTCTACATGGACGATGATGACGGATAGATCATGCACACATCTCCTTAGCTTCTCCCTGGAAGAGGCTAACGGATAGGTGCTCCATCATGTCTGCGGGTGTCCTAGCTATGTGGAAATCTCGTGCTACAAACTCCAGCCAGTGCCCAGCCATCTGAAAATCTGACTCACCTCGAAACCTCAGAGGCCTCTGACACTGGAACTTTTGCATCGCGCTCAAGAAGCGTGCACTCTTTGCTGGTGTCTGATCTAGAAGAGGGCCTTGTATTGAGGCCTCGTCGCTCAACATCCTGTTAGTACGTACAATTGTCGGGGCTCTAGATAATCATCTGCAGGGAGGCATCCTGAAAGAATAGATGTGACATGGTCAAAAGACTATACCTAGTGAGATGACCTAGTTTGAGCTAACTTGAAGGAACTTTTTTAAAACATACACGCAATTAGTGTTTTCGTGCACTGAGTTGGAAATCAGAAGTCAGGGTCCTGGTGTAAGGATACGTCGGCCACCCGCACCAACACTGGACTCCCTGAACTGAAATCCACACTAGTACTCTTAACACTATTGCTTCACAGAAAGAGAAAATCAGAGTCCTAAGTTCTGTGGTGGAACTGACTCCTCTGATAACAATTTGTCATGGCCCATCCTCGGGGCCTGTGCCATGACTACCCCAAGCCCGCCTTCCATAGGCCAGGTGATGGCGACTATAACCAAAGGCATAAATCCTGATAACTGAGAAGGAATTTCCTTTATAAAACATAAACACATCCAATCAGATCACAAGCGGAAGTAATACACTAAGTACAAAAGAAAGTGCTAAAAAGTAAATGGGCCAGAATACAAACCCAACTGAGATGTACAGCTACAACTGACGGAAGTACAACAGAAAAGACAAACAGCTGGAAGATAGAAGCAACTCTTGGGTCGTCCACCTTGGATCCTACCTGAAGGGTAGATACAGATATCCTCCTCTACGATCTCGCCCACAAACCTCCTCCGAGTACCTTCTCGTCGTGAAGTCCACCACTGGGTACTGACTTGTCGTGAGGTCCACCTCCGAGTACCGTCCAGTCCTCGAACACTCGGCCTCCATCAGCACTGTCCGTCGTCTGCATCCAACACAAAGAGGTGTGGGCATAGCCCGTGCAGAGGTGAGTATAATGATACTCATTAGGGACCCCGAGACCCTCAAGGTCTCACTAAATCCAACAAGGATAACCACAAAGAAGGATTTAAACAGATAGCCCTTACTTAGGTATAAGCCCATACTTATACCTAAGTTATCAAGTAGCCCATCTCAATCATGACGTATCACACAGATATGAAATCAATGGATAACCACTTCATAGGTATATGCCCATACATATACCTAAGTTATGAAGTAACCCATCTCAATCATGAAGAATACAAAAAGGTCATTGACACAGCTCAAACCAGGATTTTATTCACGATGATGAAAACACGGCTGCTGGAGAACTCCTCCTCTGTCGAGTGCAGGAGTCGTGTCACGACTCCGAGGTTCCACTCACTAACCTTAGACTACTGAGGCACTTCTCCTTTCCAGTATCGTGGGTCTTCCACCTCACAAAGTAGTGCTCCTCCGCCATTGGTCTGCCACCTCACAAAGTAGTGATCCCCCTCATAGCCTACCGAGGTACTCCTCCTGTCGAGTACCGCAGGTCTTCCACCTCACAAAGTAGTGCTCCTCTGATATGGGTCTCCCACCTCACAAAGTAGTGCTCCCCACTGGGCTATAAAAGTCACTCCGGATCGAATCAGACAAGGAGTCATCAGGTCTCATCCAGCTACAAGGTCTCCGTACTCTATACACTTGTCTCCGGGAGGATCCGCTCCACGAGGTACTGGTCGATACGGCCGGCCTCGGAATCAGGTGCCGTCAGAAACTGCGCACTCGTAAAATTCCAAAGAAGTTAAGAAAAAAATTCCTTGAAATTTCTGGGGTCTTTACATGTACTAGTTATAAAAATTATAGAATATATGAGTATTGTATTGTATTACTATTTCATTATGTATTTGAGGTCGTATAATGAATTGTAACAAGGAAAAGTGACTCAGTAGAAAGTTAATATCTTGGAAAAGTATATGGTTGAGAGAAACACAACCCTAAATATATTCCCAATGATTAAGATAATAATGAATAAATGATTAATTTGGATAAGAACTGACTACCTCAAAATAGATTATTGACCTATTGATAAGTGGTTTATGCTATCATTGATGTATTTTACAACATTTTTGGAAATTTGTAATATATCTAATAGCATGTGTAAGGATGAATGCATGTTTCAAATATGGTTTTATAGTAATTTTATTTATTACCATGTTTGAAGAGGACACATGATGAGGATATTAAAATGTTTGGAATGTGAGAATTTAGGGCCGCTTCATGTTGATTAAAGGAAAATAAGGTATCAATTACATTGAGCAGGATTGATCATGGAGTTCTAAACAAATGGGGATTGCTAAGGACCTCATATACATGGATCTAGAAAGGAAGGATATGAGAATGATTCTAAAGTATTGGATCATTATATTTTGGAAAGTTAAAAAATTTATGAAATGGTTTAAGTTGATCAATTTATGAGGTTTTAGAGTTTAATGTCACCACATGATAAAACATGTGCGAAGAGATGAAGTATAGACAGTTCAAGCCACAAAAAAAGGATAATATTGTGTTTATGATATAGAAATGTATATTTACACTCTTATAGAGTGTAATAATTCATTAACTCTAGGAAAAGATTCCTAAATAATTTTTTTCCCTATTATCATATTTTTTCATGATATCAATGAGATTTTTCATAACTTTAGTTTATGGTTTTGTGGTAATTATCATTCATCTGAGCATGTTCTCTATTAGTTTCCATCAGAACATGATGGCTTGATTATTCTTCCATGGCCATGTTGTCCAATTAGAATGTGTTGTTTTATACTAACTGATGCATTTCCCTTTCCCTTTTATTAGGATGATATTTTAACCATATTCCTCATGTGGGTTTCCCATAAGGGAATTTTCAAGTATCAATCATTAACTTTTGAAATTCAATTTCAACTTTTTGGGATGAAATTTTTGTAATGAAGGGATAATGTAACACACCAAGGATTTATAAATAAATTTAATATTGAAATCAAGAATCACTAAGTATCTAAAAAACACAACTTTGTTATAACCTTGCCCGTAATAATAAATTTTCCACCTCTGTTATTTGAATTTTGAAAAACTGACATACATGGTTGCGTTCAGTAAGATATTTAGAGTCTGATAAGACAAACTTAATTTTGGGTGAATAGTAACTTAACCTTATGAATAGTAACTTATACCTATGAATAGTAATATGAAAAATGGAGTAGTAACTTCACCTAATAAAGTATAAAAAAAAATTTGTTCCATCATTTCTATTTTGAGTTTAGTTTTTCATAAAAATATGACGAATTTGATTAATTGATTTTACAGGTAAAATTTTTACATTTTAGAGAGATTTAAATTATTATATAAAAATAAATTTTTATTAATATTTATAATAATCAAATAGTCTTATAAAAACACTCTTATTTAATTACAAATTATAAAATAATTTTATTTTTTTAAGTGTAAAAAATTTTACTATGCATTTTATGACTGCTATTATTTTTTAATAAATAATTATTTTCATGGATAAAAGTTAAAATTTTATAGTTAGATAAAATAAATTTCATTTTTGAATTCATAACATCTATATTAGGTAATGATGAATTTATGATAATTTTATAAAATACTTTAGTTTTTATGAATAGTAAAAATATATTTTTGAGTTTTCGATATGTTTAATGATAACATTAATGATGTCATCACAATGTAATCATGATGCAATAATTCTGGTTGACTCTTGAGTAATAAAATGTGATATTAGGTGTCCCAATTTTCCAATACCATGGTCAAATACCATGGGAAATCCCATGGTTTTGAAAATACCACTAATGACGTGTCCTTGAAAATTAATAAAAAAACTTCCTCTCTTTTACTATAAATACCCACACATTACATAATTTTCTTTCATTAAAAATTCATAATACTTGAATATCTGGTAGTTTTACCAGATTATGAGTCCTCCCAAGGTGTCCTCAATCCCCCAAGGTCCCAACCTTCAATTTTTAGAAGTTACTATACAAGGTAAGGGAATTTGTCACACTTCTCTTTTTCAATCACTCTTTTTATGTTATTCTCTTTTAATTTAAATTGGATTATGTTGGGATATGTCATTACATGCCCCCCTTACTTCTCATATTATGTAAGAATGATGAGATACCCCTTTTATATCATCAAAATATTTTATGGATTTTTAAGTGGCATTGTTAGGCTATTGAATTTTCGTAAGGGATTTCTCAACGTTTCTTTTATTTTGAGTTTCTTTATTTTCCTTTTCTTTATTAACCTGTTTTAATACAAATGTTATTATAACTAAAGTACCTTAAATTTACTGTAATTTTTTTGTGATAAAATAATAATTCATAATTTTTTCTCCTTTCCCCTTCTTTTATACTATAAATAAAAACACCACCCGAGATGTGTTAATTTATCACATTCAAGGACGACGAGTTTCAATTTATATTACCATATTTAATTCTGGTCATGAAACCATTTTTATTTTTTAAATATACTATAATATATGTATTATAACTTATTTAAGGTTTTTGAATCTTTTTTTACACATGATATTAATTTATAAATCAAAATGAGTTCTTTGTGCTCAAAAACTGCCAATTAACCCAAACAATTATCATTAAAGTTTTATATAATGATTCATATTCACTACCAATAACAAAATGAATTATATAAACATGAAATATTCTGTATGTTAAAAAATAAAAAAAAAAACTTTTATTCTGGATAACAATTCTCATATTACATGTTTATCCTTACATGTATATAAGTATACCGGTCATGAATACCAAAGAAAGAAAACGCCCCCAAACTATAAAATTGAACCTCTTAAACCCATCAATAAGGACATGAATGAGCTTAATAATGCTATACTAAATAATTTAAATAAATAATATGTTTTGGAAATATTAATTATTTAATTTAATTTTTTTAACCAAGACACTAATATCAAGTGAAGAACACAATCATACTAAAGGTAAGGGTTTCCTCATCCCACTTCCATTTTTGTGAGACATTCCTTATTCACTACTATTAATTGTGTATGGTGAATTTATACTTCCCATTGATATATAATATCATGAATATTTTTAATTTCATGGTATTAAATATATCATTTTATGATTATTATTTTTTGGGAATTTGATTTGATAGATTATAAAGTGGTAAAGGATTTCTACATGAACCTCTATTTTCTTTCGGGTTACTCTTATTATCTACTTACCTCAAAAAAATACTTATTTATTCTTATATAATCCTCATATATTATGTTTAAATGTTCTATATATTTTTTCCAATCAAAATAATTCTTTTATTTTTTGTGGAGTTATATGTTTTAAAAGGATCTTTCAAAAACTTCTTCCTGATAAACAACCTCATTTCAAGGGAACTTCTCAAATTCATACCTATTTTCAAGATCACTAAGTAATCCATTTTAAGACATTATTTTTTTAAATAAAATATTTAATCATAAAAAACATCTTGGTTCATTTATGGCCTTATGAAAGAAATATGATTTTCTATTTTAAAATCTCTTTAATATTTTCCTAAAATCGCACTAAAATGTTTTATTTCTAAAGTTTCTTTAAAAACTCTTTTTACGTGATTTCACTTTATTGGGACAACATTTATGAATCAAATATAATTTAAATGTACTTAAATCTTATTTTTTGTGATATAAATGTTTAAAAAACTAATTTCATGACAAATACAAAAGAACTCTTTTTTTTCAAAGTAAAAAAGGATTTTTCTCATCTCACTTTAACTTTTACGAGATATACACCTTGTTCACCACTTATTACTTGCATGTAGTGTATGTAATTACCTTTGGTATATTATATCAAGAGTATACTTATTCTCATTATATTCTAATGTATTATAATTTGAATGTTTCATGGTGTTATGGGACACTTTGGAATGTTTAAGGATTATTTCCTCAAGAAATTTTCCATAGTATCATTTAAAAATATCTTATCTATGTCAATATATTTATTGAATATTATAATTCATTGATTTTTATATATTTTTATATCATCTAAAATATTTTTTTAAGTTTTTATTGATTATTTTTATTATTTATGTGCTATCTTGATACCATTTACCACATTACTCCAAATGGTTAGTGTTTTTGTTTAATGATTGGGGAAAGTATTTACATTTCATATGTTAGTTTCAATATGAATGTATATGTTTATTATATTCACACCATTCATATGAGGAATGAATTTGACTTATTAAGTGATGGGTGGGGCTTGTGATAGCCCCTTGATGCATCGGTACGTCTCATGAGACAAACTATGGTCTTGACATAAGGCCTTGACAAAATGGTTATTTATGGTCTTTGAATGAGGCCTTAATGGTATGGATATGATATCCCGAATTAATAATTCCCTCATTATAAATCTAGTAATTGAAATTTCACGTGGTTATTCGACCAGTATAATACCCATGATAGTTATTTATTGTGGCATTATTTATTAAGCTCTTATTCCTTCCATAATGTGTTCAAGTTTATTTTTAAAGGCACGTGTTTTTAGTTATTCACCATGCCTAATGATTATATTTATAATATCTTATACTAGAATGTTTACCCTTATTGAGCATCTGATCTCACCCTTTTCACATGTTTTATTTTTTCCTAAGTGTTGAAGAATTATATTACGAATGGCATACAGGGATAACCTAGGAGTTATAGATGTTCTCAAAGGAGTTCTATATTGTTTTTCCTGTAAAGTTGTAATGTTGAAATTATGTATGATTCTTGATTTAAAAACTACTAAACTTTCCATTATTTTGGGATTTAATTCCTAGTAATCATTCCAATGTAATAAATTAATGGATCGGCTACGGGTAACTGGGTTCGGGGTGTTACATTTACAGTTCAAATTTTACCAAATCGGTAAGGTAATTTTGTCTCAATCTTTCTTCATTGAAACATGTGATATGTTATGTACATATACTTATTTAAAAGGTGTATATACTTCCATTTGAAAAGTTTTATAATGAATATACTTATTTTCATGGTATTTTAAGTTCCATGTAATTTTCTATTCGGTCAGAAATTTCCTTATTCAAAAAACAATGTTTTCTAAAAATGCTTACAAAAATGTTTTTAAATGACATTTTAAACATTAAAAATGGATTTCAAATATGTTTAAAATGGTTTTACAATCATATTTCATAAGTTTTTATAGGTTATTTTCAAATAAAAAAGTTTTACTAAATGTTTTATCATTTAAAAATAATTTTTCAAATGAAAAATGATATTTTCCTCAAGAAATGTTTTAAAAAGATATTTCAAAATTATTTTCCATATAAAATGACTTCCATTGGTGTTTATCATGCATTACCTGGGATATTATCCTTGTATACCATTCTTATTTCTTCTCTAAATGGTTTAGGTTTATAATAGAATTATTTTTATGAATTTTATTTCTTTCCATAGGCGACCCTTATGATTATTTCTTATATTTGATTCTCTATGTGGCACACATATTAATGAGAATGTTGTAATGGGTGAACCTAAATAGATCTCCAATGCATTGGGTAATGTATTAGTATATGATATGTCATGTTTAGATAGAGAGTAAACCTAATTAATTTATGAGACCTTGTCCTCCTTGTGATATAGTCTTGGAAATTAGTCTTAACTCGTGTTTATTTAATGTTATATGTTATTTCCACAATTCAATATTTTATGTTATGCTCTAATTTCTCATGTTATTTGATTATTTTATAACTATTATCTTATAAAAATAAATGTTTTATTTCATGAATCATTATTTGGACCTTTGATATACATGGTATAATTTTAAAATGTTATGTTCATCATCACTTATCCTTATTCTCATTTAATTATTTCATATGATCATGGTTATATTACTATCATGTTTACACTTATGAAGAATCTGATCTCACCCTTCTTATGTTTTATTCTCCCCATGTTATAAGGAAAGATGTTAAATGAACTGTTTCTATAAGGATATCACATGGATGATGTTGATGAACTATTGTGAAATTTGGCTATAGTGGGAGATAATATTGATACATTTGTTTATAAACCCAAGTTTTTAATAGTTTTTCCTAATTATATTAAACTCTAAACCTAAAATGTCTGTGGATATAGAACTGACACAATATTTCCATTTGATGTAGTAAGTTTTTTTGTAAAATATTAGGCCACATTTATCAGTATAAAATTCAGGAATGTAATATTTATGTTTTCAGCACCAGATTCAGAAGTTCAGATTCTGGGTTGTAATAGTTTCCATCATAACAGGGTTTACACAACTTTGGAGATTATCATGTTTTCTTTTTTGTAATTAATAAGAGTTATTTATATCATCATGTGTTTATAATTTTCATGTTGATCATAACATCAATTTATTAGAAACCACTTTTTGTAAATATTTTGTGAAATTTCATGGTGAGTAATGGTATTTTTGGAGACAATCATTTCTGAGTTAATTATGGGTTCTTAATTTTTTGGATTAAAAATAAAAGGTATGATATAACCTTTGATGTTAAAAAAATATTAAGGTTCTTTTTTAGGATGTTTCTCAAATTTATGGAATTTTATAAGGATTGTAATTATATAGTTTTAGAAAAAGAAAAATTCATAAAATGGGTGACAACTAATCACATCTGGAAATGAATAGGGAATTGAACCCAAAACCAAAGGGTGAAAAAGGTTAATTAACTACCATTATCCAACTTTATGTCCTAGTTAGTATAAGATTATTTTATTTTATTTAAAATATATTAAGGATAAATTTTAAGTTCATTTTGAGAAAATATGTTTTATAGATAACCAGGACATTGGAAATGATTTGGTAATTAAGTTATTAATGTTATTTAGGAATATGTTAACAATTTTTGGAACCCTATATGATTAAGGTGGATAGAATACTATGGGATCTTATTTAAAGAATAAAGGTTGATTTATATTTTGGAATAAAATTTTATTTTTTAGGTATTTACTATAAGTTGGGTAATTTATGGAAATGGTTAGCATATCTTGGAGATTATGTGATTTAGAAAATTACATTTCTGGTATGAGACATTATGATTAATTTAAGTTATTTAGGGATAAATATTAAAATTTACCTTGAAAGACTCTATCATCAAATAATTTTGTTTTTTGGGTTTCAATGTTAGTCTATTGTAGTTTTAAGAAATTTTAAGGATAGTTATTTGTTTAATGATATATGATTAACTTTGGGTATTCCTTCTAGATTTTAGAGATTAAAGTTTTTTTCATCATATAATAGTTTATTCTTTTTGGAATATTATATCTTGTACTAAACATTTTGGTTTTGGATAATGACTAAAGACAAGAGTGATATATTGTTATATTTTTTAGATTTATTACTTATTATAAGTTGATTCTAGTGCATCAGGCATAAAAAATTCATACTCATCATTTGGAAAGAAAATATGATATTGTGGTGTAAATTTATTAAAGTATGAAACTCTACTTTTAAAGTATGTATATTTACTCATGATATTAGATAGGGAAGTAATGAAATTCCTTAGCTCTATAAAAAGGATCTTGAAAAAAAACAGTATTAATTTAATTTTTCTTATTGAGAATTTACTGGCCTCTTTAACCCATCATAGATTTTTAGTTTTTTTAGGGTATAATTTTTTATTACCATGTTCTCTATTACTCTCTATTAGAACATTATAGTTTGATTTCTCTTCTATGTATCAATTTTTACTTCACACTAATGTTATCATATTATAAAGGATAATATTTTGGTGACCTCCACATTTCCCTTTACCTCTTACTAAGGGTATTCTTTGTTGACCCTTTTATAATTTGGGTTTCCCAAAAAGGAATTTTCCAATATCATCTATTGATTTTCTATGTGCAATATAAAAATTCTTAGGACATAATTTTTTAAAATTATTGATTGTATCAATATGGAACATCATTGATCAAATCTTACACAAAATAACACTAAATTTCCTAATTTATTATGTGTATCTCTCCTAAGGAAGTACATAATTGATCCTTCACATGTACTAAACTCAAAGGTCATACCGTTGTAGCAAGATATTTCTTATAAAGAACCAATAATCAAGATTATATATCATAGAAACAATGTTATATTAAATAATAACCCTCACATGGTTAAAGTTTTGTGAAAAAAAAAATTAGGATGAAACATGGTAACCTGACGAAGTAATGAGGTAGGGGTATCATCAACTATTTATAACCAAGTAACAAAATTTGAGGGCGAAATTCATTTTAAGGGGGGTAGAATGTAACACCCCAAGATTTTATGGTATGTTATTTTTTTAAAATAAATTTACTACTTTGAAAAATTAGGATGCAATAAACCCCAAGATTTTAAAATAACTCTATATTATATAGATTACATTACACAGAACATTGAGCTTAAAAAACTATTAAAAAATTATTATTTAATAATGATAGTTATCACCTAACCATTATAATGGTAGGAATGATTTAGATTAACTAAATTATGAAAATATAGTTTAAACATGTTTACATAATGAATTCATTGGTTATAAATTAATAATAATTAAAATAATAACCAATTAAACATAAAGGATGTGTTTTAAAATAACTATTTTTTATGTACACAATGACATTTTATCATAATAAATTAAATTAATTACTATTAGTGAAATATATTAATGAAATAAATATTTTATATATTTAATTAAATGTTTTTTTAATTCCAAATAATTTAAATAGTCTTAATACAAGAATAAAATCTAATTTTAAACATAAAAGCTATATTTTTTAAAAATACAATTTTTCACTTTTTGATGGTGCACATGTTTTAAAACTAAATTATGAAACTTATATTATTTATTTGAAAAAATAAAATTAATTTTTAAATTTAAATATAAAAATTATCTTAGTGTGAATTTTTGATATTTTTCTGAGAAGTTTCATTATTTTTGATGAATATTAAAAAAATACTAAATTTTAAATAAAACTGCACTTTTGTCCTATTTATTTATATATGTAAATTATATTTTAAACTAGTTTTAAATTATAATTATTTAAATTATACATCAATAAATCCAATTTAGTTCATTGAAATCAATTTCACTTTGAATTTGATATAAAACATTTCAAACATCTAAACTTTTCACTTTAAAAACACGCTTTTTCAGTGTGTCTGTGGGATTAATTTTAAATCTAATTTCCCCAATTATGTGTATTTAATTTGTTAAAATATATTAAACATTTAGAATAAAAATTCCAAGTTTGGTTTTATGGTCAATTTAATTTTTAGTCATAAAAAATTTCCACGGTAAAAAAATTATTTACTCCAGTATATGTTAAATAATGATAGGGGTTAAAGTTAAAAGGTAAAATATTAACATGCCTAAAAATTAAAAAATTTAATTGTTGGTTGAGGTATTTATAGACCCTAAAATCCTATAAAACGTTAATTTAAAATATAATTCCTTGAAATTATTTCTACCATTGTGTGCTTGGCTTTAATTATAAAATAATCATTATTTAATCATTTAAACTCACCTCTCTTCAAGTATAAATACCACTCCTCACCACCCCATTTCAACCGAAAAGCATTTAATCTTATAAAATATATAAAAAAATTCTCCTCCTTAATTTAACCATGTCTTTGTGATTCTGGTATCACAAAATGAAAAAATACAAGGTCCCCAGGGGTCTCTCAAGGAGGTGATATTCAAGAGGTGCTTTTCTCAAAATACCTCTCTTATTTTCTTTTATTCTTCTACTTTATCTACATATATTTGATTCATGAAGTCCTATTTATTCCATAATATATTAAATACTATAATTTTATGTTTATAATTTAATATTATATATTCATCCCTTTTATTTCTTCCTCTTATTCAAGGAAATGAAACTCTTGTCCAAATTATGCTTCTTAATCACCTCTATGAATGATGTTTTTGTTAATTTTCCATTAAAACCTTCATCGCTGGTCATAAAACCATTTTTTTTGTTAAATTAAATTATATTTGGTATATTATAACCTATTTAATGTTCTATAACTAATATTTACTCATAATAGAAAACAAAATGAAACTAGTATGTGGTGTTCGGAAAAAAACTGCCAAAATTAACTAAACAATTATCAGTAACATTTTATCAAATCAATCATCCTCATACAAGAAAGAAAAATAATATATGGAAACATTAATACTTATGGAAGTTAATTAATACTATTAAATTCTACTTCTATAGTTATAATCCCATTTTACAAGAACATTCATGATTTTACGCAAATGAATAGATCATGAAACCATGAAACGAACACACTCGAAACCGTGGAAATAATAAAATATTATTAATTAATGGGTCATAATATGTTATAAAATAATAAAATAAGGTATTATGAATATTAATATATTTATTTAGTGAGTTAATAACATTATTTAAACCATTATACAAGAGCTTGAAGAATACTACACAAAAGGTAATCATGAGGTAAGGGTTTCT
This sequence comes from Viscum album, assembly GCA_963277665.1. Taxonomy (NCBI): domain Eukaryota; kingdom Viridiplantae; phylum Streptophyta; class Magnoliopsida; order Santalales; family Viscaceae; genus Viscum; species Viscum album. The sequence goes on from OY728123.1 coordinate 1,390,903,945, forward strand.
TGTCACACTTTTTTTCCTCAGTGTGATATATGCATTTTCACCACTAATTTATTTTGTATAGTGTGTATATAACTCACATTAATATGAAAAATAATGAGTCTATTTATCCTCATGGTTTTAACTATTTCATTCTATATTTATTACATTTATGGGTCATATGATTCGATAGATTACAAGTGGTAAGTGAATTCTTAACTCAATTTCCATTCATTAGGTTAAACTACCACTTTATTGATTTTGAAATTATGTGATTATGTGTGAAAAAAATTGATTATATTATGTTGTATTTACACTTATTTTATGTGTATTTACAGTGAATACACATAAATTATCCAATATATTAATGCCCACTTTAATGATATGATAATTATAAGGGGATTTCTAGTCTCACTTTTATTTCTACAAGACTTAAGCCATATTCACCACTAGTAGTTTTTTTAAGTTGTGCATATACTACCCATTAATTTAATCTATTTTAATTATACATAAATTTATGGGTATTTACATATCCATTTTCTTATCTCTCTTTCATGGGGTTTACGATTCAAAATTTACCAAATCGGTAATGTAATTTTGTCATAATTTTCTTTATTATAAACAAATGTCGTGTTATGAATCTAAATTAATTTTAAATTTATATAAATTTACCTTTTAAATGTTTTATAATTAATATCTCTCCTCTCATGATACTATAAGTTTCATGTAATTTTCTCTTCGGTCGGGAATTTGTTTTATTCAAATAACTATGTTTTATAAAAATGTTTTCAATAATATTATTAAATTATTTTTTAAGAATTTTCAAATAAAAAGGGATTTAAAAGATGTTTAATATGGTTTCATAAGATTAATTTATAGGTTTTAAAGGTTATTTTCAAATAAAAATATTTTCTATTTTGTTTTTTATGATTTAAAAATAATTTTTCAAATAGTAAAGGATATTTTCTTCAAGAAATGTTTTCAAAAGATCTTTCAAAATTATTTTACTTATAAGATAAATTCCATTATTGTTTATAATTCCTTAATGGGGATATGATCCAATGATACAATTCTTATTATTTATATGAATGGTTTATTTTTATGAAATCATAATGTTTATGAATTTCATTTCTTTCCATGGGCACCCCTTATGATTATTCATTATGTTTGATTCTTTATGTGGAATATATATTCATGATAATGTTGTAATGGGTTAAACTAGATAATACTCTAATGAATTGGTTAATGTTTTAGTCTCATGAGATGTCATGTTGGGATATAGAGTAATCATAATTTCTTTATGGGACCTTGTCCACTATGTGATATAGTCTTCAAAGTTAGACTTGACACATATTTGAGTCAAGTTATATGTTATTTACACAATTACATGTTTTATGTTATGCTCTCATGGATCATGTTCATTGATTACTTTATAACTCATATCTTATGAACATCCATGTTTTATTTCATGACTCATGATTTTGAACTTTGATATAAAAGGTATAATTTTGAAATGTTATGTTCATGATCACTTACCCTTATTCTCATCGTATGATTTAATATGATCATGGTTTGATTACTCTTATGTTTACCCTTATTTAGTATCTGATATCACCCTTATTATGTTTTATTTTCCCAAGGTTATGAGGAAATATGTTAAATGAACAATGACTAGAATGATTTCACATTGATGATTTTGATGAACTATTGTGTAAGTTGGGTATAGTGGGAGATATTTTTAATCTAGTTGTTTATAAAAAAAAGTTGTTAAGAGTTTGTCCTAATTATCTAAAACACTAAACCTAAAAGGTCCTCAGGTATGTAAGTGATGTAATATTTCTTTTTGACATTGTATGTTTTTTTGGGAAAAATTTTGTCACATTAATCAGTATCAAAGTATGGAATGTAATGTTTATGTTTTTATAATTGAATCCTAAAGTATGGATTTTGGGATGTTATAATTAGTTTCACTAACTTGTGGACTATTAAAGGAAATATTTGGGGGAAATCTCCTTCTCTTTACTATTTTCCCAAGATGTGTACCATTGGAGGGATGGGGAATTCATATTTGAGTGGTATCAAAGAGTCTTGGGTTAAGAGATATGGTGGATTTCAGATTTTGGAACTGATAAGGATTTCATGGGTTGGTTGGGAAACAACATTAATTTAACATAGTATGAGATTTCAACATAGAATACTGGATTTTAAATGAGATTTAGGGGCCCTTGAGATATGATTAAATTACCTTGAAGTTTAGTATATGCAATAGGTGAAGTGATTCTTCTTTCTAGGTAGAGACCCTAGGTGACATTATGGCATCATTATTGATTCTACTTATGTTTTATTTTGGGTATAAAATGAGAAATATATTAAATTAAAATAATTAATAAACCACAAATAATATATCTCCTTGTTTAGGTGTCCCTAATTTTTTTTATTTTACAATAATTGATCTAGATCGATGTTTCCGTCAGGTTAATACAGAAGATATTTAACAAGGTGTTCTAGTAAATTTATATAGAGTGGAGATTAATAACGATAATTATTGGAGGAGGAAACTCCAAGAGTTTTAGTGACATTGTATGTAGGAGTATGAGGGATCCTTTTTAGATCAACAGGTAGAGTATTCATTAGAGGAGATGGATATTTAATTTTGTTTGATCCATGCTAAGAAATAACACAAGATTTCTTTGTCTTTAATGATGTTACATAGGGTAGCTCAGAATTGTTGGTTCTAATGGAAAACCATGATAAACTGATATAAATAATGCAATGATACCATAAATTAATTAAAAAATCTCAAAAATAGTCACACAACCCAACGACCTAAAGATTTCCTATCTTGGTGACTAACTATATAAACATCTTATTTTATAACCTTGATGAACATTTATCCATAACCATGATTCTCTAAACCCTATTTTTGTCATATAAAATGATATAATTATCTTTATAACTATATAATGGAATCATATGAAAGGGGTGATCTTGAATGCTCAGTAAAATAAACTTAAAAACTATTCATAAATTTTAGATAAAAAACATGAGGGAAAATATGATAAAAAGATAAATACCAGATAAAAAGATGATGGGATCATTAGTGACAATCATATAACTTGACAAAGATTTATGGATTGTGGAATATAAACATAAGACCAAAGAACTTTCATCAAAACATGCCTTATTAAAACATAACATAAATCAAAGAAAACATGAAATAATAACATAATATATAGGAACATATTTAGAACATGGAATATTATAAACACTTAACATAGCTTAGAAATAAATAATATCATAGAAATAATAAGTGGTGAAAACATAATAATTGGTAATCATACCATATTATAGTGTGAATCACCACCTTATTCCCATAACATAATAGGCCATACATCCATACCTTATTTCTATAGAGGAACGATCATTCATTACTTTATCCCCATAGTAGAGTGAGTATTCTTTACTCGATTCCCCTAGTTACCTCATGAGATATAAAACCATAAATAATACATAGAGGGATATATAGGACCATATTATTCATTATCCATACATATTAGTGCCACTTAAAATCAAATCATTCATCCTATCATAAATAACCAATGGAAAGAAAATTGGTTTCATATCTTTTCTAAATAGTATCATATAAAACATTGATCATTTTATACCAAAAACATGAACAACTAAAGTATTATTTGAAAAATAACATATAGTTTTATTTATAAACTATTAATATTTGGGTAAAAAATCTTTAAAAATAGAATATAAACCAAAAAAATGTTTTTTTCTTAAAATTGGTTTCTTAATATAACTTTAAAAAGACATGATTTTAAAATTACAATCCAAAAATCATTTTTTTGAAGATGAATAGAAAACATAATAAAAATTTAATACAAAATAATTACAATAAATATATATTTATAATAAATAAAACCAATGTGAAAATGTGAATTAGGATGGATGAATATAAGATCATGGTAGGAAAACACATTTTAAATATTTCAAAACACCTTTATTAAAAACACACATCATTAAAAAGTTAATGAAACCATTATTTTAAATTGAATTAAGGGGAATATAGGGATAATTAGATATATAAAAAATTGATTTTCTACTATGTAAAGTAGAACATTTTTGGGAACTAAAAACTTGGATATATAGAATAAATCAACTAAAAAATATGTGAATTTTTCATAACAAAATTACAAATTTTTATAAAACAATAGATCCATAAAGGAAGACTGCATCAGTGTAGAACATGTATTCCTCATAGATGAAGTAAAAAATTAAAAAAAATAATCATAGGGTATAATAACTCAATCTTGAAATATTATAGTCTAAGTTGAGTGATTATGACTCAAGAAAAAGTTTTCAGTCAAGAAAACCCCTTACATTTAGCCCTGATTATTCAAATGTGCTCTAATATCCTATAAAAAATCTATCTTAATAATATATTTAAAAACATTATTCATATACATTAATATTTTTTATAATTCATTTGTTATCATTTATTATGAATATATTATTTAGTTATCTCTTTTTTTACTATTACCTGAATGGCCCGAAGGCCTTCATTTTTATTGATTTTTGATAACCCACCTTTCAAGGGATGAGGGGGAACCCTTATAAGGCCCGTAGGCTCAGATAATATATGGCCCGTAGAATTTTAGAAGATTACAAGACCCGAGAGTCTTTAGGGAATTCAACCAGACTATCTACAAGGAACTTCCCCTCCCCAGCATCTGCATCCTGATAGTAGCTCTTCACCTTTGCAAGACTATCTGGTTAGGCTTCCCATGTAAGCACAGGTTGGTACGGATGGCATAGCCATACCCTCTCATTCTGACAATTCATTTGGCTCTGCTCTAGTGAGTGCACCTGCTCTGAATCCTCTTCTGAGGCTGCTCCTTTTTTGTAGTGTGTCTGGGGCCTGCATTCATGTGGCCCGAAGGACTTGGGGTGGCCTTAAGGCCTTAAGGTGGCCCGAAGGCCTTGAGAATCAACTGGCCCGAAGGCCTTGGGTGGCCCGAAAGCCTTGCAGGACCTGAGGACCAAACCAGTGGCCCGAAGGCCCAAATGGATGAATAGTTACGACTGCTACAATACTGAATAGTGCCTACTACAGTGCCTACTACAGTACTGCTACAGCAACCCAGAAATATGCCTCCACCCGGATTTGATCTCGGGTCTCTTGGATGCACCTAACGAGTCCTCACCATACTTTAATTGTTTCACACATACTTTATGATGTCGATTTAAGTACCCATTCAATGATACCAATATCATCATTACTAATTTATATAATTTACTTTAATTTATGTTCTAAAATTACCTATAATGTTATAATCCCATTATATGAGTGTTTTTTGGTGTTTTCTGATGATAAATTTGGTGATGAATTAGTTTCAGGTTATTTATTCATATTGATAGATTTCCAAATAACGTTTTTTAATTTTTGTGTTACAAATAAATAATAAAATTAATGATATTTATAAATCCTATATATAATATACAATAATTAGTTATAATTTATAATCATCCATGAAATTGGTAGTGAAAATGGAATATATCGTTTCGTGGAGGCGGTAGTCTGCATATATTCATGGATGATGATTGGGTTTCTTATAACATGAAAGAAATGAGTAATATAGTTTATTATTTTAAAAATATAATAAATTTTATAAATATCATACTTATTTATTAAGTTTTTTATTATTATTATTATCCTTGTAAGTATGTGAAGGAAAAATAAACACATTATGTCATCGAGGCAGTAGTCTGCACATAAACAGAAATTACATTTTATTATTTTCTTAAGGGGAAGGGGAGTGATGGTTAATTTTTATTCCCAAATTATAATATAACATAAATTATAAATGAATCGTATAATATTTTGAAAAAAATGGAATGGAAAGATAAAAGGAAAAGATGTTAGTGAAAAGATTGAACTTATGTTGAGAACTTTGGGTTTCCTTTAGATGGTTCCTTTGAAATGAAGTGATAAGTGTAATCTATTATGACTGAAATCTTTTGAGAATGAAATAGGATTATTAGGTAAGTAATAAGGTATTATTTTTTGGAGTAAAATTATTTCTTATTTTTTTTATTTAGGGGTGGTGAGAGGCCCCTTTTATAAGTAGTGAAAATGAAATTTTTTTAAAATATTTCAACTTAATATAAATAGAGCACATCTTAAACAAGTCAAGTGCCTCCAAAAATAGAAAATAATTGATTTTATAGTGATATAAGGTTGATAATCTCACAAATATTAAATTATAATTTTTTAATCATTTTTTAATCCCTTTATCCCTTGAATTATTACTTTTTTCATTTAAACTTTTATGGTAGTAACTAGTTTATACCCAAGGTAAGTTAATATTTATGTCTAAAAATGAAGTGGTAATTATTAGATACTTTTTACCCACTTATTAAAAATATTAAATCCATTTATTATTATTTAATATTTAAAATTGTTAAAAATTTATTTTATTATAATAAATGTATGATGTACAAAAAGAATTTGTGAGAAAAATATTACGTGAGTTTTAAATTATCAAATATTGATTTTTAAAAGATAATATATATTTTAGAATTTATAAATTCAATTTTAAAATAAATATTTTTTCAATAAAAATGTTTCAAAAATTTCTAGTTTATACTTATATACTAATAAGTGCATAAAATTCACAATATCAGCATATTTCACTATTCACCAAAAAATCATTTTTAAAACAAATATATAAAAAATCATGTGAAGATAATTGTGATAGTATAACCCAAAAAATAAATTTAATTTTTTCTAATTCATATTCAAAAATTCTAAATTTTATTTTTTAAATGAAAATAAAATTATAAATAAAAACTGCTTTTGTTGAAAAAATAGTCGTTTTAAACATTATGTGTTCTTAATATTATATCAATTTCTAATTTAAAATATTATATTATATTAGTTCATATATGATGATATTTCAAAAAATCAATTTAATATATTCGGTTAAACTATAAAATACTTAATAAAATAGTTCATTGAAAACAAATATTACTTTTACACTAAATACGCTTTAACAAGCACCATTAAAATTAATTATTTATATTAGAAAATTTAATTTTACAACTCTATTGATATTAAAATATTTATTTAAATCATATATATACATATATCATATCATATTTTAATAATATTAATAATATTTATATGTAACACACACACACATATATATATATATAATATTTTAATATCATATTAATATTTATTTGTAAGTTATATTTTTCAAATTTTTCTACATAACAATACATTAATTTAGTAAACCTATTGGATATATCACCAATGAAAATATCTCATTGACCATATTTATAATGAATATATTTTAAATGAATATATTTACAAGAACCATATTTGAAATGACCAAATTTTATTCCTATATATATAATATTAGAAAACTTATTCCATTCATACTTCCAATTTCTATAGTTACCATTTCAGATATCCCAACATACTTTATCCATTCATGGTATTCTTAATAATTGTAGGTTTTTTTATACTAATGTTGATTCTTAAGGGTGGCGGTGGTCTTGGGTATTTACTAGTTCTAAAGATACTATTCATTTTAATTTAATACCCCCTTTTATTTTTAATAATTTTAATAGACGCCATCATCCATGATGTGTAATAATCCATTGTATGTGATACATGGTTCAATATACCTTCATTTTAGTGTTCCATTATAATTAAATAAAGTGTAATTATCTTTTTTTCATATTTTTAATGACTCAATCTATAATCAAGTATTTATTCTTTTAAAAGAATAGAGAAATGTTCTTTATAATTATAGGGAAGAAATTAATGGCTACTGAAACATGAGGTGTTCCATCCTACCCCACCCTTAAATAAATTTCTTTATCATAATTTTAGTTATTACTTACTAAAAAAATTATCTAAGGGTATCTATAAGATGAATCAAGATTTAATTTTCTAATGAGGTGCCTTTTGGGTCTGAGAAAAGGCAAGAGATAGGGGTGAATTAAATTTTTTAAAAATTAAAGAGAATAAAAAAATGAATTATATAAAATAAATTGTTATATATTTCAAGAAATAAATATTATTTAGATTAAATAATTCTAGAAAAACAATCCAAATAATTAAAAACAATGTGGAAATTAAAATGAGAAAAGTAAATGGACATATGGAATTTGGAAAAAAAGATCAAAAATAGTACCTGGTGGTACCCCTATGTCTCCTCCCCATTAGAATGGTCATGGGGGTTGAATTATAAAAAACCCTTGGTTTGAATGGGAATCATGAAACAAGAAACCCTTGTTTTTAATAAAAACCACTAACTTCAAAACCACATTCTTTTAATAGAATAAAAAAAACCTTAATTCCATGGTTTTAAACGGAGATCATGAACCAAAACCATTATTTTGAAAGAATAACCAATAACCAAAGAAATAGTGGGAGAATATAATAAATGACTAGATTAAATGTAATCCACTTACAATTCATGAACTTCAATCTCTCTTTAATAATTAGTTCAAGATATAAATAGTGATAGATAAGGATAAGTAAAGATATCCAAGGGGTAACACAATAAAGAAAAAAATGCCCAAGAAGAAAAAAAAGGAAAAAAAGGAATATATTGAAAAAATAAAGATGATGGATCTTGAAGTAATAAATTTATTATCATGCCTTGGATTATCCCCTTCGATGATCACAGTTCCCATAGATAATTTTCACTTTGATATTCATTAGGAACAATTTAGAAAAGATGGAACTTCGAATCTCTTTAGGAGATTATGAATCCATTGGAGATAAGAAAGAGTTTATTTTGATGTGGATTACAATTGGATGATGATATATACCTCCCAAATCCTCTTTTTATAGCTAATATATGGTTATGGGGTCAAAGGGGTCAATACGATGAATTAAGGAACCAAATAATAAAGTTTTTAACAATCATTAATGAACCATTGGCCTAGAAGTATCAATGAAATTGGATACTTGGTAGCCACTATCGGGTAGACAGTGGCCTACCTGGGTCTTCTCACACACTTAATGCTCCCACCGGCTATCCAATGAGCTCCACTAGATAGCTAGTGGACCTTCTAATGTTCTGTACATTCTTCCTCATTCTACCAGTAAGTCAGTAGCACTATATTGGCTAGCCAATGCTTCATTACTACACATGACTTGATATACTATTTTTTATCCCCATTATAAGTGGACTTTAGGTTAGATGACTTATTTACATTATAAATCAATAAAACCCAAAAAAATACTAGAAACTTATTGAAACAATTTAAAAACATATTAAAGTGTTTGTAATCATTAAAATAATTATACTTTGAGGTAAAACAATAATCCCCCTTTTTATTTTCAAAAAAACATGAAATAAAACAATGAAAAAGAAGAGGAAAAAGATAAAAAAAAAAGAAGTATTTACTAAATTTTCATGAAATCACACCACCCCATTGATGCTAATTTTAAAAAAATACACCCTTAATGAAACACCACTTGAATTCATTCAAAATTACATTATATTTTTCCTCCAGTGAAAACTTATCACCCCTTGAGATTATCAAAAGGGAAATTTCAATGTAATAGGGTTATAGAAATGTGATAATATAATATATATTGAATAAGATTTCAAAAAACACTATATAGAATATTTATATCCCCTTTAAAATATATATATATTAAAGCAAGGGGATATATGAACTATAAGGAGTTCGTATAGAAAGAGATAGACAATTAAACTCTATAAGAAATATATAAATTAACAATTAATCTCCTCGTCATGCCATAAAAAGATAATAACTAGACATGAACATGAACTCCTTTAAAATAAAATCTTTTTAAAATAAGGATTTTTGAATAATGTAAATATTTTTAGATAATTAAGAAAAGTTTTTCAAATAATTAAAAGAAACATGAAAAGTGATATAAAATCAAAATATGAGTTTAAGAAATAATTTCTCAATATAGAACGTGATTTAGCATAATATTGTACTTGATTAGTTAGGGGAGAGGAGGATAAGAAAATTTACTTAAAAATATCCCCCCAAAATGAAAAAATAATGCACATAGAAGCCAAAATACCTACAGTATTTAATTTTAGATCTCAAATCCATTGATTTTTATTCTAACAAAAATCTTCATTAAGTTGGATCATTAATTTTGGTGAGTAGCCAAAAAAATATTGGATAATATTGTATGGTAAAAAATTCCTAAAAGATATAAAAAATTATTGTATTTTGGTACCCTTGAGGGTCCAACTATGTTAGCATAAGATGATTTGGGAATGGAAACAAATTTATGTCCACAAACTTGGGAAATAAAAGATTTAACAACAAAAACATGGTTATATTTTTTAAAAATATTAAAGGATAGAAGGATAGACTTGGGCCTTATATATCTTGATTTTTTACAATCCCATTCATATATAATATACCTATATTTTAGATAATATTTGTAAAATTTACTTTGAGAAAAAAATTTCAAAAAGTAGTTGTTTTTTAGGAAGATTCATTATTATTTGAAAAACAAAACCATGAATATTTATATTAATACACTGATAACAAAGGATAATATTAAAATTTTATTAAATTTGGGTTAACTTAAGAATATAGCCTTTGAGATACTTGATTTTGATATTGAAAACTTCAACATTTGGTTTATTTTTTTAATTTCAAAATCAAATCATATTTTTTATTTTAAAAGAAGATTCTTTTAATTAAATTTTTTTTATTTCTTATTAAGATTTTAATATAAAGAATAAATATTTAAATAATATTTTTCAAGTTCTACATAATAGTTTCCATGATCCACATAAGTTATAGTTTTTAAATAAGAATAATAAGAGTAAGAAGAAGAAGAATGCGAATAAAGAGAGTGATACATTAGTGTACTAACATATTACCTTCCATAAGATTCTCACCAAGGAATTTTGGACATTCATTGCTTAATGTGGATGAATCACTCCAAGTTAAAATTTTCAGATATTTCTTACCTTTATTGATGTATTTTAAACTCTTTTTATAGATTGGGTAATCCAGTCTTATATGATCATTATTATTACAATTGTAACATGTCACATATGAATCTTCAATATAATATTTATTTTTTCCAATATAAGATTATTTATTCTTATTTAGAAGTTTTTACACTATTTTTAAAATTTTATCAAGTTATCCTTCATCTTAAGTTTTACTTTTAGAATAATTATCATCTTTGATTTATTTAAAGGAAATATTCTTCTTGGTTTCTTTCATCCATTGTTTCTATAACGACTTGATGTTTCATGGTAATCTAATATATCACTAGAGATATAATGAGCTCTTCGACTACCATATTTTTTATGTCATTAGCTTCTTTAATGATAATCACTTTGGGTTCCCACAAACTAGGTAAAACCGATATGATTTTCTTCATGAGAATTTTTATAGAAAATTCATCACCAATATATTTTATACCATTGAAAATATTAGTAAATAATATAAACTTGTTGGTGATGTATTCATTAGTATGCATAGAGAAACATTTTAATATTGTAAATACATATCTAATCTAGTTTAATTTACTTTATTCATGACTTTGTGTGTAATTTCATGAAATTTAAAAATTTCATGAGCAGTTTTACAAGAAGATAGAATATTGAATTGAATTTTATCTAAAATATAATGAAAATAATTTATAACATTACCTTCTAATTCAAAATATTCAATATCTTGAGGGGTATATTTATCTTTAGGTTCAATGTTTGGGGTATAACCATTCATAACAATTTCCCAAATAAGATATCCATTACTTCTAAGGAAAATAGACATAATAGTTTATAAATATGAATAATTTGAACCATTAATGAAAAAAGAATGAATATAAGAAATAGATTCCATTTTAAAATAACACATTGAAACTAGTTAAGATTTAAAATCAAAAAACATTTTGAAAATAATATATATATTTTTGATAAAAACTCAAATAACTATTCGATACCAAAGGTTAGGTTAGAGAAATGGTAAGAGGGGGTCATGTGACTTTACTTTTCTATAAATTAAAGAAAATAATCCATCCTATAAAATAAAAAATGATATAATACAAGGAATCAATATTAATAAAAGTAAATAATAGTGAAAAAATGGGAAATTAAGAGAAAGAGATGCATAAATTAAAATGAATAAAGTAAATGTAAAAGATCAATTTTTTAAACAAGTTTTTTAATAGTGACCAAGGGTACACTTTTGTATCCTCCACATAAGAATGATCACTCAAGATCAATTAAAAATCCCTTAGATTCAATGAGAAAAAATAAATAAATAACCCTTAGATTTAACAAAAACCAAGAAACATAAAGATGCTATCTTTTAATATAATAGAAATAAATTCAATCCACTAGTTTTAAATAGTAAAAAAGAACAAAAACCCTTATTTTTAATAGATAACTAAGAAATAAAGAAATATAGGGAGGAAAAATAGATGAATTCCTTAAATTAAATCACATTAAAATGAATGAACTTCACTCTCTATTAAATAATTAGATCAAGATCAAAAGATAGATATAGATATAGATAGAAAAAATAGGGAGACAGGGGGTTATACAATAAAGAATAAAATATCAATAAGAGGAAAGAGAATTAGCATAATGAAGTAATATGTTGAAAAATGAAAGTAGGTGAAGATTAAACAAATTCATTAAAGATCACGCCTTAAATGGAGCCCTTTGATTTTGAAATTTTTTATAGATAATGGTCACTTTGATCATCATTGGGAAAGGTTGAGAAAGGATGGAAATTTAAATCATTTGAGGATACTATGAGGTTGTTGGAGACCTAGTAGCATTTCATTTGATACTAAATACAATTATATGATGATTAATGCTTCCCAAAGAATCTATTTATAGCCTCCATCGAGTTTTGGGGTTCAAAGGGGTTGGTCCAAGGCATTAAATAACCAAATGAGACACTTTTTTTCCATCATTAATATAGCTCCATGTAATGACACAAACTTTTATTAATGAAAATTCTTCTTGATCTAATTAAATGTATTATTATGTAAAATGGTTATGTAAAACATATGCACTACCTTGGTTTTATGACTTTGGATTTCAAAATACCATTAATAATTGTTATCGTTGCTAATATAGTCGTTGAACAGTGATCAATTTATTAGTATAAATATAGGGATTTAACAAATCCAATTTACTCAGAAAAAGGAAGTGATGGACTCATATAGTAGAATTAATTCATATGAAACCCATTTTTCGGAGCTTGGAAAGGAGGTGGAATAATTTGGCTTTGTTATTGACCAATCCCAAGCTAAGCTTCAACAAGTTAATCTCGAACGGAACCGCCTACGGGAGAAGTGGGAGTTGATAGAGATTACCACTCGAGCGGTGTTATCCGAGTCACCCAAGAGTCTGTCACCATCGCACACCTTACCCTTTAATTAGCCACTAAATGAGGCTAATATTCATTGTTAATATATATAATATTCATGTTATTTATTATTCATAAACACCATTTTAGTGCATTTTACACTTTGAACATCATTTCACATTATGATTGTAATACCTTCTTAAAATGCACTATTATGTGGTACATTTTTGAACATCATTTGAAGTACCCAATTATTAATCTGATTATACATATTTTAATTTTATATTTTTTGAAATTGATCTACTCTCCAATATGAACATCTTTCATTCAGGGATCAATGGAAAATTCATGGAGGATGATGGAGATATTTGGAAATGAAAGGAAGCAATTCTGGAGAAGGCAGATTGGACACCAGCCCACTGATGAGACTGTGGGGGCCAATTAAACCCAAATTTCATGGGATTCTAGAAGAAATATATAGGAAAAAATCACTCTTCAGAAGATAATTCTAATTCGGCCTCCATGGTGGTCATTTAGGAGGCCCAAGTTAGAGATAAAATTCTGGGCCAGATTCTGCGGCCCAGAAAAACATCCCACCAATTAAACCATATATCGAAAACCATAACTCCTTTTGGGCTGATCTTTTTCAGGCTGTTAGGGTACATCCGGAGATTAATTTAAGTCTTCTATTACCCACCCATATTCTGCAATCTAGAAGGTGTTTCAAGCACGTCTTTTTGGTGCATGAAAGCTGGATGCCTTTTCGGGTCAAGGGTGGAAAAGTCTTCTTTCCACAAACTTTCCACCACCCTAGGCCTTCCATAATCAAGTGGGATGCTTTGAACTGTTGGAGGATCGACCCAAGGCTTAAAAAATTCCTATTTAAGGAAGTGTTGGTGGAAGAGTTGATAATATTTGGTGTTTGGTTTCATTGTAGTGTTATGCTGCCGCTTTGTGTTTGTAATCGCATTTCTTTCTCATGTAAGTTGTTTAATTCACCTTAGTTTCTTAATAAAAGTTCTTATTCTCTTATTATTATGTTCTTCTCCTTATAAATTTGATACCTTTGGTTCAAGGTGTGAACTTTTTCATACCAAACCTTGTGATATTTATCACACAACGGAGGAGTGATCTTTTTTGTTGTTGTTGTTTTTACTTCTTCAATTCCACCTTTGTAAGTCTACTTCCTGCTTCCGTTGAAGACATGTCATCAATGGAGAGATAACTCTTTTATGGTTTGATCCAAGGGAGTAGAAAGGGGCTGTATTGGATGTTATTTATCACTCTATTAATGGCAAATCACTTCTTTTAAATGAGATTTTTATTTGATGATTTTAAAACATCTCTATCCTTATTGAATTTAAGGTCACACATTCAAGTGCTAATACGAACCTCTACCTTGGAGTGCTCAAAACTTTGATCCTTCAAGTGTATATGTGATTAGTATTAGGGTGTTTAGGCATTAAAATAGTAAGTGATGATTTCATTTGATCTTCTTAAATGAATCCATCTCAATTATAAGAAATTGAAATCATTAAAAAAGTAATTCATCCAATCCACCCCGAGCGATAACCTAGGATCAACTCATTATTTTAAATTGAATTCACTTAAATCTGTTAGTTATCCTTTAAACCCATATAAAATCAACCCAATTTGGCCACTTCATAGCCAAAAATAGTCCATATAATGTACGTGTCTATAGTTTTCTTCTTAGGTCTCTGAGGATTCGATAACCCAAGCTAAACCACAAGGACCGTTCTACCTTCATCTCTTGGGTAAATTTGAGCGAGAACCAAATTTTGGCACCGTTTCCGGGGACCTAAGTAAGTTATCTTAGACACTATCATTCTTTTTTTCATTCTAATTATCTTTTCTCACTCCTCACTCCTATGGAATTCAATTTTGAACAAGTCCAAACAGGGGAAACCTATCCCTACATTGATCACCCCACAACAAGTGTGATGTACAATGACCATCCTAGTTTCTACTGGTGGGATAACCAACAACCAATTGAGACACAATGTTTTAACTCCTATTATCCACAAAACATTCCAAAATATAATGAGTTTCAATCCCCACAATGCCAATTTGAACATCCTCCTATGGAATTCCAACAACATAGTTATCCTCTTGGAATAGACCATCTATCTCAACCCCTTATCCATCCTAATCCACAACCATTACTTGAAAAATTGTGTCAAAAAATGGAGATAATGAATTTTGAGGTTTCTTCATTGAGGTTAGAACTACAAAGCATTAAAAATTGTGAGGAACCCATCCCTACACAAACTGTCCCTTTCATAACCTTATGTGAAGTGTCTAGTTTCCCACAAACCTCTCATGAATTTACTGAAGAGAAAACCTTTGGATTTGGGGAAGATGATGAGGATCATGGAATTGTTGATGGGTCTTTAAATCAGGATGAAATTGACTTTTTGGATTCAAAAGAGGAGAATTTGACATCATGCATTAAGTCTCCTAAGTATAACTCCATTAATGAATTTTCAAAAACACCAACCATTGAACCATTGAGAGAAATCACAAACATTGAGTCCATACCCATTCCTAAAATTGATCTTTCCAATTTTGTGGATGAATCTTCTATTCAAAAGGAACCAATTTTGTGGAGCAATTTTGTAAATGAAATTGAGTTTGATTACAAGTCCCAACCTGTGTCTGAAAGTGTTAGCCTACCCGAACTTGAATGAAAGGAATTTCCATCCACCCTCAACTTTCTATTCATTGGGGATATCCAAAAACTTCCAATTTTCACAATTTCTTATCTTGAAACCAATAAAGAGGTAATGATTCTTAATGTACTTGGAAAGACTAAAAAAGAAATTTAATACACCATTTCTGATATTCCTTTGATTTACCCGCTCATTTTAGAACATAGGTTTTTACATAACACAAATTATAAAAAACGAATCAATCTAAATAAAGTAGAAGTGTTGAAACATGTGGTCCTTAAAATGTTGAAAGTTGGTATTGGGTAAGTTAGGGGGTTCATGTTGAGCTAACGACGTTAAACAAAAGCGCTGCACGGGAGGCAATCCGTGGTTTTCATGTTTTTAATCTTTCTGAATCATGTTTATTTTTCAAATAATATTAATTAATCATTTTGATATTAAAAAAAATAAAAAAAATAATAAAACAATAATAATAAAAAAAATATACTTTTGACCTGTTCTTCTATTATGAGTATGGATGGGTATGAAAGGGGAGCACCATATTCATCTGTGTCACATGGTTTGATCCTCGAGTAATACCTTACCTAGAAAATTAAAAGAAGACAATGTATCATTAGTTTGATTTAAAAAAAAGAAAAACTGGAAGAACTGTAAAAATAATGATACTTGGAATTAAATAGGTCGTTGTGTTGTTTGTTTTGTCTGGTTTGTTCTTATTTTTATGGTTCAGGTACTATTTTGGGTGATACATGTTCAATCAAGGAGGTGCCTACATCCCCCAAGAGATCAAAGGACTAATTTGGATCAGCAAAAATTTCAACTTCAACCACCAGGTGACTTCATTCCATGATCCTCATTTTTAATTTCCTTTTGGAACTTTCATTCTCTACCTCTACCCCCTTCTAAATTTTATTTTCTTTAAACACTGGGGACAGTGTTATTTTAAGTTGGGGGGGAGATAAAATAAAAAATGATTTCGTGTCAAAAAAAATGAATGATTTGAAAAAAAAATGTGTAAATGAAAGAAGAATTCCTTTAACTTTGAACATGGTAATACACATTGCACACTTTGAAACTGAATATCAAATAATTTAGTATAACATGATTCTAATTTTAATCCTTGTATAATTTCATGAGCATTGATTTTGGAAAGTGTGGCTGTCCAATGTGATATTTCATTGTTTATATTTTCATCCAAATAAAAAAAGATCACAATGCACGTCCTTTGGATAGTGGGGAATTAGTTTAAGTTCATGGTCTCCCCCAAATAAATAGCATAGGTTTGGTGATCATTTTAGTTTAATATGAGTATTCAAAAAAAATTAAAAAATTAAAAAAAAATTGCGCGTAGAGCAATGAAATGACTTAATGCGTGGCTTTCGGCACTTGGGGATTGTGACTCCATAGTTTTCTGGCCCAGAGTTAGTAATTTTATCTCTATTTTTGGTAATTTGAATTTGTTTTTGACTGAGTTAACTCGAGATGATGCCCGAGTATGTGGGGTTCACTTGGTGCCCTAAGGTCTTTGAGCCTGAGAGTCATCGGCAAAGTCTCGCTACAGGGGTTAACTCTTTTGAGTGCAACTTCAATTACCATGGAAAAATTGTAAAAACAAAAAAAACAAAAAAATTATACAAAAAAAAATAAATACTCATCTTAATATTGAAATGTGATTCCACCTAGAGCTTCCGTAGTTTCCCCCTTGAATAAAGATGAACCCCCATGTCTATTGTGATGCACAACACATCCTCATACTTAATTGATATTGGATGAAATATTTCAATGAATTTGAACAAATGAATGGGATTGGGATTGGGATCTGCTTATGAAACTATCTTGTATTAAATTATTTTGATGGGTTTCATGATTGTTTGGTATAAGGTTTTTTGGTGATCATTGTGTATTAAAATATTTTTGGAAAAGGGAATTCGAATTTCATATTGTTGAGATATATTTTTCTCGGGACTAGCAAAACACAAGTTGAGGGGTGTGATTATCCACTAAATGAGGATAATATTCATTGTTAATATATATAATATTCATGTTCTTTATTATTCATAAACACCATTTTATTGAATTTTGCACTTCGAACATCATTTCACATTATGATTGTAATACCTTCTTAAAATGCACTATTATGTGGTACATTTTTTAACATAATTTAAAGTACCCAATTATTCATCTGATTATACATATTTTAATTTTATATTTTTGGAAATTGATCTACACTCCAATATGAACATATTTTATTCAGGTATCAATGGAAAATTCATGGAGGATGATGGAGATATTTGGAAATTAAAGGAAGCAATTCTGGAGAAGGCAGATTGGACACCAGCCCACTGATGAGACTGTGGGGCCCAATTAAACCCAAATTTAGTGGGATGCTAGAATACATGTATAGGAACAAATCACTCTTCAGGAGATAATGCTAATTCGGCCTCCATTGTGGTCATTTAGGCGGCCCAAGTTAGAAATAAAATTCTGGGCCAGATTCTGCGGCCCAGAAAAACAGCCCACCAATTAAACCATATCTCGAAAACCATAAATCCTTTTGGTATGAGATATTTCAGGCTGTTAGGGGACATCCGGAGATTAATTTAAGTCTTCTATGGCCCACCCCAATTCTGCCATCGAGAAGGTGTTTCAAGCGCGTCTGTGCGGTACATGAAAGCTGGATGCCTTTTCGGGTCAAGGGTGGACAAGTCTTCTTTCCACAAACTTTACACCACCCTAGGCCTACCATAATCAAGTTGGATGCTTTGTACTATTGTAGTATCGACCCAAGGCTTCCAAAATTCCTATTTAAGGCAGTGGTGGTGGAGGAGTTGATAATCTTTGGTGCTTGGTTTCATTGTAGTGTTATGCCGCCACTTTGTGTTTGTAATCGCATTTCTTTCTCATGTAAGTTGTTTAATTCACCTTAGTTTCTTAATAAAAGTTCTTCTTCTCTTATTATTATTTTCTTCTCCTTATCACTTTGATACCGTTGGTTCAAGGTATGAACTTGTTCATACCAAACCTTGTGATATTTATCACACAACAGAGGAGTGATCTTTTTTTTTTACTTCTTCAATTCCACCTTTGTAAGTCTACTTCCCGCTTCCGTTGAAGACATGTCATCAATGGAGGGATAACTCTTTTATGGGTTGATCCAAGGGAGTAGAAAGGGGATGGATTGGATGTTATTTATCACTCTATTAATGGAAAATCACTTCTTTTAAATGGTATTTTTATTTGATGATTTTAAAACATCTTCATCCTTATTGAATTTAAGGTCACACATTCAAGTGCTAATACGAACCTCTACCTTGGAGTGCTCAAAACTTTGATCCTTCAAGTTTATAGGTGATTAGTATTAGGGTGTTTAGGCATTAAAATAGTAAGTGATGATTTCATTTGATCTTCTTAAATGAATCCATCTCAAATATAAGAAATTGAAATCATTAAAAAAGTAATTCATCCAATCCACCCCGAGCGATAACCTAGGATCAACTCATTCTTTTAAATTGAATTCACTTAAATCTGTTAGTTATCCTTTAAACCCATATAAAATAAACCCAATTTGGCCACTTCATATCCAAAAATAGTCCATATAATGTACGTGTCTATAGGTTTCTTCTTAGGTATCTGAGGATTCGATAACCCAAGCTAAACCACAAGGACCGTTCTACCTTCATCTCTTTGGTAAATTTGAGAGAGAATCACCCTTCAATATTATGCAAGTGTTATATGGGGTAATACCCTAGCACTATTTTTATGTGAATTATTTTGTATATAATAAATAATATACATTTGTTTTATTATTGTTACTTTCTAAATAGTTTTTAGAGAAAAAATAATATTTTTAGTTAATATTCAATTAGGAAATCTATTTTGATGAATTAATGGTTTTTTTATTAAATAATATTTTTTTAAAAATAGAATTAATAAAATACATTTTTTAAATTTAAAAGACCATATAATTTTTATGAATACAATTGTGATTTTTATTAAGGTTTGAAATTCATTTGTATCAAAACCCATGAATTTTTTATAAATATTAGTTTTTATTTTAAAGGTAAAAATTATATATTTAAGAAATTTTTTAGATAAAATGAATATTATTTTTGGAATCAAGAAATCGAAATTATCCAATGGTGAATTTTTAATAATTTTCTGAGACAGTCAAATTTTTGGGTAAAATTTAAAAACAGTTTAATTATATAATGTGTTTTATGAAATCATAATGACCCAATAGTGGTGAAATATAATACAATAAATGATATTTTTGGCCAATATATGTTTTAACATTAAAATAATGTGATTTTATATTTGTTTTAATTATTTTAAAAAACCTTAGTGGACCCTTCAAGACTTATAAACATTTTACCTTTTTAAATTGATTTCCTTGAGAGTGTGACTCACCTCCACATAATAAAGACTAATATTTTAAAAATTATGGCCATTTTCCATATAAAATAAATTTTTACACTCCCCTTTTTCAAAAACCATGGGCTGGTTTGTGGTTTTGATTAGTTTAATTTGTGGTGTCCAAAACCTAAATAATAAAGAATTCCCTCTCTTTTCCTATATGAACTCAACCAATATCCCACTTAATCTTCACTAAAAGTCTTTAGATCTCAAAAAACCTCTTACATACTCTCTATATAATCCTCCCAAGGCACCCCAAGCTCCCAAGAAGCCTCTCTCAAGCCTCTCCCAAGCCATTTAGATCACACTTTCAAGTAAGGGATTTCTTCTTTTCTAATTTTTGTCCAACTTTCTTTATGTTGTTATGCCCTTTTAATTTAAATTAAAAATGTTGGGGTATGATTTCACACCTCCCCCATACTTCCATCCTTATGTTTGAATGATTATATACCCATTTATTTCTCATTAATGTCTTCCATGTATACCCGTTACTATGCCAAAATTCCGTAAGGACTTTCTCTCTTCTCATTTACATTCAAGAAATTATTTTGTATTACGAATCTAAATTCTATTACATATGTTGGGACATATATCTATATGAAACCTTACTGTCCATTTCATGTAAATATTATGATACATCCCTTTATCTTTCATCAACCATTTTTATGAATTCTTATGTCACATCGTTATGCTGCCAAAATTGCACCACAATTTTTCAAGCCAAAGTAATTGTGTTGTGAATACAATACCTATTTCTCTATCAAGGGTATTAAAATTTATGAAAATTTTCTTATTGATTATATAATTTCATGTATTAATTCAATATTCATTTATCATGGAATAAATTATGGTGTTTAATGAATCCATGTTATATTATCCATGTGGCGCAATTATGCATGAAATAAAATGATCAAGAAGGATGTGACCTGATAGCGCTCCAATGCATTGGGTAAAGATTAGTATTATTATAACTCATGTGAAATGAGGGTTTAATCATGCTAATTTAAGTTCAATGAGGATTTACTCATGCTCCATATGCAATGATCCTTGGCTCATGCTAAAATCATGTTAAAGGTTGTTTCCACATTTCCATGTTATGATAATCATGCTATATCATGCCTTTATGTTCATGTATCTAATATTTTTCCATTGATATGACTATTTCTTAAAAAGTATTATATTCTTCATGTTATGCCTTTTTTACTCCCTTATTGGGATTTATAGCTCACCCTTTTCTTATTCATGTCCTCAGGTTATCTCATACAATGCTAATTACGAAGGAATGTGTGTGGTCATATAAAAGAAGTTTTCAATAAAGTTGTGTGTTTCAGGTTTTAAGTTGTTATGTAATGTTCCTATTTCACAAAGACACTAGACCTCTCGATCTTATATGTTGTATCAAGTGAAGGTTTTATGTAATAAATTATGTTTAAGTGTATAATAAAGATCAGGGTTGTTATAGTTGGTATCAGAGGATAGCTTTAGTTATTTTTTGGATTAGGATTAGAAAACCCTTGTGAAAGACTTAGAGATAAAACTAAGATTAATAAAAACATCCCTTAATTTTGGTGAGTATTTAGTAAGTGTTTTATCAAGAAAATACATCCATGTCTGGATATGAGTAGGTAGAGGTGGATCTGGCACAGATATATCTTAGGGGTAAAACCCAGAAACACTACTTTGATCTAGACTCAAAAAAGAACTGGAGCACAATAATGGTCCTTACTGCACTCTTGGTTACGACACTCCTAGGGGATATGCTTTAGTAAATTCATAATCTTAGTATGATCCATTATTAAGGGAATAAAAAAATACCTTAAGAATATATGTTAGGAAGTAGATAATGGATAACATAGATTGAAGTCTATAAATTCATAAGTTGAGGAAATAAAAGTAATTTATAAGTCATCCATTTTTTTATTTGGATTACCCTTTATGTGTTACCCCAAAATTCACTTTTATTATAACCAATGGCCAATAATAAGGGGAATCAGGCTAACAAATGATGTGAAGATCAATGTGATGATTGTTCTAATGAGATGCCCAATCTGATGGGAGTGGGAATCACAAATTTGGTCATGATACTCTCTTGGTTAACTAAAGTTTTGAATAGAAACATAGGTTAATAGGAATGTTTAAACCCCCCCTAATAAAGAACAAGTTGCAATAGAGATCTTCATGAGACAAAGGCCTCCTACTTTTAATGGATCATATGATCCCTTAATCACTGAATAATCGATCAAATCCATTGAGAAGATCTTCTACATCCTTCAATGTTCTGAACAAGAGAAGGTACTTATGGGTGCTTATCATATAGAGGGTGAAGCTGATCAATGGTGTAAATTGATCAAAAATACAAAGAGTGCAGAGGAGATCGAGGCATTGGAATGGAAGGATTTCTAGAAAATGTTTTTTAACAAATATTTTCCTCACACCCTCTCACTTAAGATGGAAAGGGACTTCCTTTCCCGTAAGAAAAAAGGCAAATAATAAATTGGATCATACGAGGAAAAATTCACAAGGCTTGCACGATATTCCTTCTTCTTTGTCATTACCCCCAAATTCAAGGATGACCGCTTCATTGGTGGGATAAAACCTAGCCTACGGAAGGCCCTATCGATCCATGACTTCGAGAGCTATGAGAAAATTGTCTGATGTTCCCTCAAAGTTGAAATGGAGATTGGTGAATCTCAGTGGTATCATGGGGATAAGAAGCATAAGGTGGACTTCAATTCTGGTAGCCCGATGGATAAATCCAAAGTTTCTAAGAAAATACAGCACTCCACTTACCAAAGGTGTGGAAAGAAGCGCCCTGAAAATTGCTTGAAGGGGATGAAGAAATGCTTTAGGTGTGGAAGAGAATGGAATCTATCCATTAACTGCTGATAAGAAAAACTTGCAGCTGAGATAGAGGAGAGTAATGCTCTATTTTAACCTTAATGTGTTGTCCATTGCTTCAACTACAAAGAATCTGGGAACTTTTCAAACTAGTTCCCTAAGCCAATGGTTTTCAGAGGCAACCAATAACCTCTAAGGATAAAGGGAGAGATTTTTCCATCACTACCACCAAAGTGAACCCCGACAACAAAGTGGTGATAGGTATTCTATTTATTCATTCAATAATAGAAAACATGGTTTTTTTATTTTGGTTTTATGCATTATTTTTATATCCTGAAGTTTAGTAGAACAATCCCAACATCGCCACAAGTCATGGAAGTAAAGATGTCAGTGAGAACGAAAAATGGGGAAACCATTTCATCCCATGAATATAACTCCTCCTCTGTCACAATTTTTGGATTGAACTTCCCGGTGAACCTCCTTATACTCCCTCTGGTGGAATTTGATGAAATTGTTGGCATGTATTTGATTTCTTTATATATATCCAAAATAAATTGTCATGAGAGTGAAATCACTCTCTATGAGGCTAATTGACACCCGATTATATAAAAGTACAAGGAGGAAGATGAATCTTATTTAGCACCAGCATCTCAAGTGTGTATATTACTAACCTATGAGAATGTGTATCTAGCTCAGATGATTGAGTCTAAGGAAACAACCATCCTTAAATACATGCCTATTGTGAAGGAATTCATTGAAGTGTTTCTTGAGGAATTTCATGGTCTTCCTCCTAGAAGAGATGTTGAATTATCAATTGATCTTATACCTGGGGAATTTCCAATATCCTCGAATCTATACAGAATGGTTGTTGTGGAGCTTGAGGAGCTGAAGAAACAACTACAAGAGAATTTGGATAAAGGATTTATATGACCAAGTGCTTCACGATGGGGTGTACCAGTCCTCTTCATCAATAAGAAGGATGGGACAATACACCTTTGAATTGATTATCGTGAGCTCAAAAAAATCATGATAAAGAACAAGTATCCTTTGCCCTGAATTGATAACTTGTTAGATCAGCTACTTGGAGCACAATACTTCTCTATGGTGGATTTGCAGTTGGGATATTTACAAGTAAGGGTAAAGAAGGAGGATATCCCCAAGACTAGTTTTTGTACAAGAAATGGTTACTATGAATTCATATTAATTCCTTTCAGACTCACTAACACTCTAGAAATATTCATGGACTTGATGGATAGAGTCTTTAGATATTCCCTCGAAAAATTTTTGGTAGTCTTTATAGAATATATTCTAATATATTCCAAAACCAAGTAGGATCGTGAAGAGCATCTAAGAACTGTACTAGATACCTTGATAAAGGATAAGCTCTATGTAAAGTACAGCAAGTGTGAGTTCTAGTTGAAGGAGGTCTCATTCTTGGGTCATATCATCACAAGCAATGGGATATCTATGGATCCCTCCAAAACAGCTGCAATTGAGGGATAGTCGAGGCCAACATCAGTAATGGATATCCATAGCTTCTTGGGGCCAGTTGGATATTATCATTGATTTGTGAGAAATTTCTCACAATTTTCAAACCCTGTTACCAAGATAACTCAAGAGGGAGTCAAGTTTTCTTGGAGTGATGAATGCAAAGAAAGCTTCAAAGATTTGAAAAAGAGGATTATCACTGCCCCCATGATCACACTACCCACAAGTGGATAACTTTTTGTTGTATTTAGTGATGCTTTGAATAAGGGATAGGTTGTGTGTTGATGAAAAATGACAAATTAATTGCCTATGCTTCAAGGCAATTGAAATTTCATGAGATGAACTATCCAAAACATGATTTGGAGTTAGCTGTAATAATATTCGATTTAAAAATTTGGCGACATTACCTCTTTGGGGAGAAGTGTGAAATATATAAGGACCACAAAATCCTCAAATATATATTCACACAGAAAGAGTTGAATATGCACCAACAAAGATGGTTAGAGATGATCAAAGACAATGACAGCTCAATCCATTACCACCCTCGGAAAGCGAATAACGTGGCATATTCTCTAAGTAGAAAGGACCTAGCAATTCTATCATTGATGAGAATTTAAAAGCATCCAATATTCTTAGATTTTCTAAAGATATACATGGGAATCATAAATAAGGGAACATCATCAATCCTTTCACAAATTATTTCTAAATCGTATCTTTTGGAAAGGTTAAAGGATCCTTAAAAGGATGATGTGGGAATTCCGAAGAAGGTGGAAACTCTCAGAAAAATAAAATCCTCAAATTTTAATGTTAATGAAGAAGGAATTGTGAGATTTGGGTCAAGACTATGTGTTAAATCAAATTTGGAGTTAAAGAAGGAACTTTTGGATGATGTATATAGTTCAAATTTCTCCATTCACCTAGGAAATACAAAGATGTATCGAGATCTCCGAGAGAATTATTGGCGGGATAACAAGAATAAGCAGATCGCTGAGTATACTTCATAGTTCCTGGTATGTTAGCAAGTGAAGGATGAGCAGCATAATTCTAAGAGAATGATTCAACCATTACCCATACCAGCATGTAAATGGTAGAACATCACCATAGAATTTTTCACCAGACATCCGAACACATCTAAAGGAAAAAATGCTATCAAGGTTGTTGTGGATCGTATTACAAAGACTGCACTCTTCATTGCAATTCGAGAGGTTTAATCACTGGATCAATCGGCATGGGTATACATTAGATATATGGTAAGGCTGCATGAAGTACCACTATCTATTGAATTCGATCGAGATCCAATATTCATCTCTAAGTTCTGGAAGAGTCTTCAACATACTCTGGATACTGAGTTGAACTTCAGTATGTCTTATCATCCTCAAACTAATGGCTAATCAGAGCGAATTTTCCAAACACTTGAGGACATGTTGAGAGTGTGATCAATGGACTTAAAAGGAGGATGGGATTAACATCTCCATATAGTTGAGTTTTCTTACAACAGTAGTTTCCACTCAAGTATCCAAATGGATCCTTATGAAGACCTTTATGGGAATAGGTGAAGAACATCGGCATGTTGGTATGAAGTTGGGGAGTGAAAACACCTAGGTCTAAAAATGGTCGAAGAAATGATGGAGAAGGTTAAGACCATCCAGCAGCACATTAATGCTGCTCAAAGTCGACCAAAGAGATATACTGATAATCGTCGATGAGACCTAGATTTTGATGTCAGAGACATGGCATTCCTCCACATATCACCGTGGAAGAGAGTTATGAGATTTGGTAATAAGGGAGAACTTATTCCAAGGTACATCAGACCTTTTGAGATCCTTGATCGCATTAGAGCAGTGGCCTATCGACTAACACTCCCACCGAACCTATATCAAGTACATGATGTATTCCATGTATCACTATTGAGGAAGTACATACCTAACCCATCGCATGTACTCAATCCAAAGGTGGTATAATTGGAGAATAACCTCTCCTATGAAGAGAAACTGATGAAGATCTCATATTTTAGGGGAAAATTTCTAAGAAATAAGACAATGTCCCTCATCAAGGTGTTGTGGTGAAACGCATGTTTGAAGAAGCAACGTGGGAATTAGAGGAAGTAATGAAGCAGAGTTACCTACATATGTTTTAGGATGGGAAAAGGAAATTTCAAGTGAGAAATTTCTTAAGGGGGGAAGATTGTAATGATCCAAACTTTTATTAATGAAAATTCCTCTTGATCTAATTAAATGACTTATTATGTAAAATGGTTATGTAAAACATATGCACTTACTTGGATTTATGACCTTGGATTTCAAAATACCATTAATAATTGTTATTGTTTCTAATATAGTCTTTGAACAGTGATCAATTTATTATTATAAATATAGGGATTTAACAAATCCAATTTACTCAGACAACGAAAGAGATGACCTCATCCAGTAGAATTTCTCCATATGAAGCCCATTTTTTAGACCTCTTAAAGGAGTTGGATTCATTGGGCTTCACTCTTGACCAAACCTAAGATAATCTTCTATATGTTAAGCTCAGATGGAACCACCTATAGGAGAAGTGGAAGTTAATAGAGATTACCACCCGAGCGATGTTATCTGAGACACCCCAAGAGTCTGTCACCATCGCACACCTTACCCTTCGGTCTTATGCAGGTGTTATAAGGGGTTATGTAACAATAAACTAGCACTATGATTATGTGTATTATTTTGTATATAATAAAAAATATCCATTCATTTTATTATTGTTACTTTGTAAATAATTTTTAAAGCACAAATAGTATTTTTAGTTAATATTAAATTAAGAAATATATTTTGATGAAATAACGGATTTTTGTATTGAATAATATTTTAAAAAATATTATTACTAAATTAATTTTTATTAAATATAATAAATCATAATTTTTTTATGAATATAATTGTGATTTTTATTAAGGTTTGAAAGACATTTTTTTCAAAACCCCTGAATTTCTTATAAATGTCAGTTTTTATTCTAAAAATAAAAAATCACATATTTAGAAACTTATTTATATAAAATGAATATTAATTTTGGAATCAGGACATCAAAATTATCCAATAGTTATTTTTTTATAATTTTTAGAGAGTAAAAGTTTTGGGTAAAAATTAAATATTGTTTAATTATATAATGTGTTTTATGACATTATAATGACCCAATAGTGATGCAATAAAATAATATAAATGTGATTTTCGTACAATATATGTTTTACCATTAAAATATTTTGACTTTATATTTGTTTTATTTATTTTACAAATCCTTAGTGGACCCTTCAAAACTTATAAAACATTTTAACTTTTTAAATTGATTTTCTTGAGAGTGTGACTCACCTCCACATAAGAAAGCCTAATATTTTAAGAAGTTAGGCCATTTTAATTATAAAATAATGTTTTCTACTGCCCTTTAGAAAACAACTATGGTAAAAACCATGTGATGGTCTGTGGTTTTGATTAGTTTAATGTGTGGTGTCCAAAACCTAAATAATAAAGAATTCCCTCTCTTTTCCTATATAAACCCACCCGAGCTCCCGCTTACTCTTCACTCAAAGCCTTTGGATCTAGACCAAAAACTTCCCTAATCTCTCTATAATCCTCCAAATTTTCCCCAATATCCCAATAATCCTCTCTCAAGCCTCTCCCAATCCTTTGGTATCACACTTCCAAGTAAGGGATTTCTTCATTTCTCATTTTTTCTAACTTTCTTTACATTGTTATGCCTTTTTAATTTCAATTGAAAATGTTGGTGTATGATTTCACACCTCCCCCATATATACCTCATTATCTTTAAATGATTATTTACCCCTTTTTCTCTCATTAATGCCTTCCATGTACACCTGTTCTATGCTAAAATTCCGTAAGGAATTTCTCTCTTCTCATTTACATTCAAGAAATTCTTTTGTATTATGAATCTAAATTCCATTACATATGTTGGGAAATGTATCTATATGAACCCCTTACTATCCATTTAAGGTAAATATTATGATTCACCCCTTTATCTCTCATCAACCATTTTTATGAATTCTTATGTCACGTCGTTATGCTACAAAAATTGCACTGCGATTTTCCAAGACAAAGTCATTGTGTAGTGAATACCATGTTCGCTTCTCTATCAAAGGTATTCACATTTATGAACATTTAATCATTGATTATATAGTTTCATGTATTAATTATAAATTCCTTTATCATGGAATCAATTATAATTTTTAATGAATCCAAGTTATATGATCCATGTGGAAAACATATGCATGAAATGAAATGATTAAGAATGGTGTGCCCTAATAGCACTCAAATGCATTGGGTAAAGATTAGTATCATGATAAGTAAAGTTAAATGAGGGTTTACTTATTCTAATTCAATTGAAATCAGGTTTTACTTATGATACATATGTAATGAGTCTTGGATCATGATAAAATCATGTTAAATGTTGTTGCCACATTTCCATGTTATGATAATCATGCTATATCATGCCTTTATGTTCATGTGTCTATTATGATCCATTGATATTCCTATTGCATAAAATGTACTATATTATTCATGTTATGCCTTGTTTACACCCTTACTGGGCTTTATAGCTCACCCTTTTCTTATGCATGTCCTTAGGTTATCCGATTCAATGCTAAGTACGATGGAATGTGTGTGGTCATGTAAAAGAAGTTTTCAATAAAGTTGTGTGTTTCATGTTTTAAGTTATTATGTAATGTTCCTAAGCCCTAAAGACACTAGACCTCTAGATATTCTATGTTTTATAAAGTTAATGTTTTATGTAATAAATTGTGTTTGAGTGGGTATTAAATATCAGGGTTGTTATTCTCCAGATTACCAGTCTTGATGCCACTAGATACCCAGTAGCCACCACCAGGTTGTCAGTAGCATAACTAAGGTAGTTTATGCCCTTCTTACTCCCATCGGCTGGCTAGTGAGCTCCACTGTCTATCCTGTAGGACTTATATATTTTTTTAAATTCTTCCTCATGCTACTGGCTATATGGTACTTCACTATTTCACATGACTTGAAATATTCCTTTAGAACCCATTTACAAGTTTAATTTAGGCTGAATACCTTTATGATATTATACCTCAATAAAAACATATAAAAATCACTAGAAACACATTTAGATAATATAAAAACATATCAATGTGATTTTTATCATTAAAAAATTATACTTTTATGTATAAAAGTATCAACAAAATCCATCTACTTATAATTAACATAATCCCAATATCATGTTTCTTCCTGACCATTTGTGTTAAAAACCTATCATAGTTGATTGTTAAGACCCAATTTATTTTTTATTGAGTTATTAATTCACAACTATAGTGAAATATTATCATAAATTGTTTTAAGTTATGAAATGATATTCCCTATTTTAATAGTATCTACATCACATAGACCTATATCTTATCCCCCATGGTTCTTCAACTTTTCATTATCGGTGGAAAGTTGAGGTTGAATGATAAATTCAATGAAGAATGATCCTCCTACTCAGAAGGATCATTAAAATCCTTGTTCAGAACATGCCCAGGAATTTTAAGAGTAGCCACATCCATCACATCAGATTGTTCCCTCTCTATCTAATCCCTTGCCTTTATCACCGGCTTTAACATATAACCACCCAACTCATCACCCAGTTATTGCACCAGTACTTTCACAAACTAATCTGGGAAAACATATAAGATAATGATCACTGAGTTATGAATTTCTTACCATGTTTTCCTTAGGTGGATCTCTATGTTCCAAAAAAAGGGCTTCTGAGACCCACATTTTTTTCCACCCAAACTCTATGGGATTGTGTGCTTTGGGGAATCAAACTTGATTATCAAGCTGATCTTGGCCCCAAGGTCACTGAAAACCCTCCACCTTTTCCCCCCTAAACTCCATATCATGTTTTACTGGAGGTACTGGTAGGGTTTTTCTTCTATATATTGACATGGTGGTTTCAACTTCTCTAATAACATTAGGTCTTGCATGCTACGGTGGTGCACTGATGGATGATGATGAAGATGATTTATTATTATCATATAATGTTTCTATGATGTTAATATCTCTCCATGGTAGTTGATGGTTTTTATTTCCACTCGTTTTTTTTTTGAACTGTGACAATTTTTTGGGTAATCTAACCATGATTGGTGAATATAGAGTCTTTGTTCACATAGTTAATCCATTATAGGAATTACATCAGATCCTTATAAAGGACACATACTGAGATTTCTAATATCAATAATTTAAATTTAAAAATAAAACCATCATAAAACTAGATATTTTATTTTATAAACAAAACATCGGGGTGGTACACTTAGAAAAAAATATTGGAAACTTAGAGTTCCTACAGTGATGATTCCATATTTATAATTTTGAAGTATAATATATCATTATCACTATCTATCTCCCTATTAGACATTAAATAAACTAAAACATATTCCCTTGGTTGTGGTTGTTATTTATACCAATTATCTTTTCCATACCATGGGTTATAACACTAACCTGTGTAATGTCAATGTACACTTATGGAAATGGACCATTAGTGGTGATTTTAGATGCTTGTTTTCCACTCCCATCATGCTAACTAATTTCTTTATTTTCTTATGGTAGTTTAATTCTCAATGAACCAATGTTCTATAAGAAAATAATCATACACTGCCCTTGAGGAAAACTCATTGGTTCCTCTTTTCAAATTTTTAACATATAGAAAAGTAGACATTCTTTCATTCATCATCTTTTTTCACTTAATCTTTCACGAGACTTCATATTTGTCTTCTTTGGTTCGTTTTATACTTCTATTATGTTCATATTATTAATAATATTTCATGATATATGGTTTGGAATAATCATAAGCTTTCTCTCTTTGGATCCTATTCTGATGGGTTTTCCATTGAGGGAATCTCCACATTATCCTTAACTCCCATTATTACTTTAAGTTTAAACCATTAATAAAATAAAAAGGGTTGAAATGAGTGATAAAACATTAAAAATACTATATAATTATCATAATCAATAACATAAAAGGTATTCAAATATAAATCCTTTTACCAATATCATCACATTAGACTATAATTCAATTAGTTCAACCTATATATATATCTTAGTTTAGCCTATGATACTTTAAGTTGGGTTATCTTATAATTCTCAACCTAATACATAAAAGTAACTATGGAATAAGTCCTTTATAGTGGTTTATAAATATTATATCCCCTGAGAGTTTCTAGCTAGGTATGAAAACATTGGCTCACTCATCATGCATCATAATGATAATTGAGTGAATTCTTAACCAACCCTTTTCTGGGTGATTTCTCGTAGGTTCATCTATGTCACTGCTGAATCAACTTGCTTGTATCTAGACTGATGTATTTTTCTTGTAAAACCACCTACTCATGAATTTAACCGTATTTAAGTATATAATACAATACTTAAATTCACCTATAGGGATTTCACTAAGGTTATCTAAAGTAATCAAAAATAAAAACTAAAACTTGATCTCATACTAAGAATATAAACCCATCATAAACAAATATAAATAATACATGGATAGAATGTTTTATTTAAAACATCTAACAAATAGTCTCATCACCCAAGGACATAAAGTTTTAGTGTCTTGGAGACTGGCTACATGACCTTATTATTTTAAAACCCTTGTGAAAATTTCAACATAACTGTGCTCCTATAGAACCTCTTCTAGTAATCTCATATGATATAATCATATTTATAACCTATTGGATAGAATAATAATAAATGGAGATCTTTAATGCACAGTAAGTGAAACTTATCAACTAGTCATAACCATTAGATCATAGACATGGGGGAAAACATGATAAAGGGAGAAATATTTTATTAACAGATCATGGGAACATAAGTGACCATCATAAAACTTGATTGATCATTAAGGATCATGGTTTATAAATATAATACCAAATAAATTTCATCAAAACATGGATTATAACCCCATAAAAAATCAAACAAAACATGAAATCATAATATAAGAATATGGAACATCTTTAGAACATGGAATATCCTAAGTATTTATAATTTCTTATAAATAAAGAATATTCTAGGAAAAAGAAGTTTCCAAAACATAATTATAAGTAAGAATATCATAGTAGAGTAGTAATCACCACCTAATTCCTATGACATATTGTAGAGGGAATCCCTATATAATTCCCACAATAGAGAGATCGTTTCTTACTTGATTCCCACAATCGAGTGAGAATTACTTACCTGATTCCCATAATTGTATCATGATATATAAAACCTTTAAATATTCATTAGAGGGATATATATATATATATTAAAACACCCATCATAATCTATACATACTAGTTCTACTTAAAATAAAATCATTCAACTTATAATAAATTACCCATGTAAACAAAATGGGTTTCATAACATTTCCAAGTGCTATCACATAAGAAACATTATGATTTGATACTAAAAACACGATCACACAAGAGTATTAAAAATCACATATAGGGTGATTTATGAACCATTACATAATTAGAGAATAATATCTTAAAAATGTAAGAGAAATAATAAAGAGGATATTTTTTAAAAATAATTTCTTAATATCACCTTAAAAAGACCTATTTTTCAATTCAATTTCCAAAAACCATTTTTTAAGTTAATGATAAAACATCTTTAAACATTAATTAAAAACATATTCTAATAAATATTCCTTTATATGAAATAAAAACATATTTTAATATGTGTAGTATAAAAAAGAATATTAGATCATGGTAAGGAAAAGATTCTTAAATATTTTAAAGTGCCTTTATTGAAAACCAAAATCATTTAAAGCTTAATGAGAACTTTATTTTAAAATTAATAAAGATAAATATATGGATCATTGGAGATAAAAATAATTTTGGGTTTCTACTAGTTAAAATAGAAAATTATTGGGAAGTAAAAAACATGGACATGGAGAAAAAAATCATTAAAAGAGATGGAAATTATTCTTAACCAAATTACACATTTTTATGAAAAAATGAATCCATCAATGAATAATTCTTAATCAGGAAACATGAATTCCATATAAAATAATATTAAAATTAAAAATAAAACCATCATAGGTTATAATAATTCAATCTTGAAATATTACAATTGATGTGGAGTTGTCATAAATCAGGAAAAATATTTCAATTAAGAAAACCCTGTAACTTTATTCCCACATAGTAAAATGTTTTATAAGCTCCTATAAAAAACACAAATATCATAATAATATATTTAATAACCTTATTAATATATATTACCCTTTAATATAATTTATTTAAGATAATTTAACATGAATATATTAATTAGTTATCAATTATTTTTACCATCGGATGTTAGTAACTTTATATATTTCACACATAATTTATGATGTAGATTTAAAAACCCATTAATTGATACCAAAAATATCATTCATAGGTTATATGATAGTTTTTTATTTCACTATGATGAATTAATTGATGAATTTGTTTTAGTTTATTTATCGATATTAATGGATTACCTAATAAAGATCATTAATTTTTATTTCATACATAAAAATAATATTCATGATGTTTATTAATATTATATATCATATATAATCATCAATTATAATTGATAACCATCCATTTAGGAATTAGTGAAAAACTGAATATACCATTCTATGAAGGATGTAGTCCGCATGCATGCATGGATGGTGATTTCGTTTCCCATAGCACGGGAGAAAGAAGTAATATGTTTTGTTATTTATAGAACCTAAAAAATTATATAAATATAATAGTTATATATTTAATTCCTTGTTATTACTATTATTATAAGGTGGTGAAAGAAAACAAAACACGTTATGTTGTGGACGCGTTATTCCTCACATATGAACGATTGGTGTTTTCTGATTTCTTAAAGGGAAGGGGGGGTGTGGTTAATATTTATTCCAAAAAATATGAAAAAATTAGGAATACAATAAATAAATAATTCATAATAGATTATTTAGAAAGATAAATTTTAAATGAAGGGATAGAAGGAAAATATGCTAGCAAAAAGATTGAATTTACGTTGAGAACTTTTGGTTTCTCTTAGAGGTTTCTTAGAAATGAAGGAATTAGGAAAATATCATGAGACTAGAAGATTATTATAGTGAAATAGGTTTATATGGTAAGGAAATGTGGTATATTTTTTGGATTAAACTTATTGTTTAGAGTGGTATTTAAGGGGTGGTGACAGGATCCTTTTATAATTTTTGGGAATAGAATTTATTTAAAATTTCAAATTAATATAAAAGGAGGACATCTTAAATATGTAAAGTGGATCAAAAAATATACAATAATTGAGGGTAGGGTGAGATAAGGTCGATAATATCCCAATAAATCAATTATAAATGTTTTTTTCTTGTTTAAAATAGTTTACCCCGTGAATTATTACTTTTTCTATTTAATCTTTTACTATGGTAACTAATTTTTACCTAGCGTAGCATAATATTAATTCCTAAGAATAAAGTCAAATATATTTGATAATTTTTACACAGTAATACTAAATTATAAATTTTTTTCTTAAATTTTAGTTCTAAAAGTGTCAAAAAATAATTTTTATACAATAAATGTATAAGGTATTAAAAATTATTTTGAGAAAAATATTACTTGAGTTTTAAAATACTCTATATAGGTTTTTAAACTATAATAAATATTTAAAATGTATAATTATAATTATAAAATATATATTTTATCAATAAAAATGTTTTCATAAATTCTCAATTTATACTTATATATTGATAATGGCATTGAGGTCACAGTATCAGTATATTTCACTATTCACCTCTAATCAAATTTTTAGAAAAATATGAAAAATTTATTCTAAGATAATTTTTACATTATAAATAAAAAATTAAGTTTTTATATAATTTAGATTATAAAATTTATAAATTTTGTTTTGAAATAAAGATGAAAAATATAAAGTAATAACTTTTATTGAACAAAATGACGTTTTTAAACATTAAATATTCTTAATATGAAATCAATTTTAATTTTAAATATTTTAATATATTAGTTCATATATAATTATATTTTAAAAGTATTAAATTTAATATATTATGATAAATTATAAAATACTATAAAGAAAAAATCTTTGAGAAAAAAATAAATATTACATTTATAATAAATATGCTTTAACAAATACCATTTAAATTAAATATTTATATTCTAAAATTTAATTAAATCACCCCGTAGATATTAAAATATTTTTAAAAAAAATTATATGTACAACATATCATATTTTATTAATAATATTACTATTTATAAATAATGCATAAATATAAATATATATTTATAATATATTAATATCATATTATCATTTCATTATGAGCTATATTATTTTAAATTTACTACTCCACAATACATTACTTTAGTATACCTATTGACTATATGACCAATATTCATGTCTATAATCACTATATTTGCAACAACCGTATTTTCAATGACTATATTTTTAATGACCAAATTTTCAATGGCTAGATTTCATTCCTTTATATATAACCTTATTAATCTTATTCCATTCATAGTTACCATTTTGATATCTTCCATTATATATCTCACAACATGCTTTCTTATTTTGTGGTATTCTTTATCATTATAGGTTTGTTATACTAATGGTGATTCTTAAAGGTGATAATGGTTTAGGGGATTTGATATTTCTAATGATATTATTCTTTTTAATTTATTTTCCCATTTAAATTTATGAAGTTTTAATGGATCTAATCACCCATGATTTGTAATAATTCTTTCTATGAAATGCATGGTTTCATGTAACTTAATTTTACTATTCCATTATAGTTGAAAAGAATTTAATTATATTTTTTCATATCTTATATGGCCCAATCTATAATCATGTAATAATTATTTTTAAATAATAAAGTAACATTTTTTATAATTATACGGTAATTTTTAATTATTCCTAAAACCTATGGTGTTACATTTTTTTGTTCCTCAAGGATTACAAGGAGTCATCAATTTCATGGGGGAATCTCTAAGATCATTATCTTGTTTAGTTTACTTCATTGACCATAAAGGTATCTTATCAATAGAACATGGTTTCTTCTAGGGGTTCCTGAGTATGATTATATATTTCGAAATTTTATGTTTCCTTATTTTCGAGACCTCTAGTACTATTTTAAACCATGAACCATTTTTTTTCAGTACCTTTAATTGAATGGCTATAATTATCGTCATTCTTTTTCAATTATTATCCCTTCACATGAATGATTCGAATATCCATCATTGTCTCTAACTGAAACCCACATGTTTAATACTTGGTCTATTATTTTTTGTACCATTTAGAACTTTTATCGCCAATCCATGCTGAAATTTACTTCATAGATATTATGTATAATTCATTAATTAGGATTAGTGTTTAAGTGGGAATATTTTATAGGGAAAGAGTTTCTCTATCCTTTTCCATTTCCTTATATAACTCTCTCCTTGGGAATAGTGTTTTAGAGATGTATTCCTGGGGGAGGGATTGATATTATCATATGTATTATATAACTCATCTCTTAGACCCAATGTAGTAGAGATTTGATTCGGTGGAATGGGTCCTTATATTACTTCCATTATTTTATTCTCCATATCTTTTCTTAGGCTCAACATTGTAAAATTAATCCCAGGGGAACGGAATACTATATGTGTAAATATTTTATTTATTTTTTCTTTATATTATATGATTTTACTATATGTTATGAGTTATATTTTGTATGACATAATTTTACATGTGACTATGTTTTTTACGTTTTGATGATTTTATTTTGGAATGCAATCGTCTTATATTAGAAACTAATGTTACGGAATCAAAAAAAAAATTGGGGGATACATAACCAATCATGAAAATTTATTTTTATTGGTTCATTTTAAAGTTGTATAGGTGAGTTAGGGCCACCCAAATTAGAAAATTTCATAGTGTGATGGATGGGTTCCCTTGATTCATATAGTTTTGGAAGATATTTTTACAATGATGTAGGTTTTTGTGTTTTTTGAGGAATTTAATGTGGTGTTGAATTAAAAACTATAAATTCAATTAAATTCACCTATATTTACTGATGAATAGAAATATT
The DNA here is from genome assembly GCA_963277665.1 of Viscum album. Lineage (NCBI taxonomy): Eukaryota > Viridiplantae > Streptophyta > Magnoliopsida > Santalales > Viscaceae > Viscum > Viscum album. The sequence goes on from OY728123.1 coordinate 1,390,941,777, forward strand.
AAATAATTTTTGATAATACTTGGGTGTGTTGTTGGTAATTGAATATTTGTTTATAATCTTGGAGGATTTTTTTAAGCTTGATATAATCGATTGTTTTAGCCTCATGTTTTTTTATGTATGTTATATTTTATTTTATATTTTCTAATTTAGAGGTTATGTGTATTGATATATACTAGATAAAGATAATGTTATGGTTGTGTTAGTTAAATAAAAATAATGTGATAATAACAAGTAACTTTTCTAAATATGTGAGTTATAATGGACAACAAGTTATAAATGTAATATTAGACACCATGCATGGAATGTTTAAAATGTCTTACAATTACTAATTATTTTAACATGAAACATATTAAAGTTAATAAGTTTACTAGTAGAATAATTATTTAAATAATGTGATACATGATAAATTAACATGGTTAATTTACTAACCAGTCTAGTATTTTTAATTAGAAATGAAATATTATTGGGAAAATTTAAATTAAGTATGTTATATTTGGAAATTTTCTTCATGTTGTGTGATAATTTTTTTATTAATATTTAGTGAGACTCACATGAAAAAAATTATTTTGTAGTAACCAATTTTTTAAATAAATGTTGACTGTTTTTTAATGAAACTTAAATTTATTTTAAAAGAGGTTTTTTAAAAATGAATTGGGATTAATTTTTTAAAAAAAATTATCTTGAAGAAACCTTATTATAAATAAAGACAAAAATATTTTCATTTTAATGTTTTCCGACCTGTAAGATTTTAAATAAAAAAAGTTTTATTGAGATGTTTTTTGCAGTATTATTTAAAATGTTAACATTTTATAATATGAAATGTTATTTAAACTGTTAATCCATTCTATAAAATATAGATCTGTTATAATTCAACTTAATTAAGGAATCATTTAAAATTAATGTTAAAATTTGGAACTCCTTAACCTACATTCCTTAATTAAATGTTGTGAGTAGTATATCTTAGTAAAAATTATTATAATTTCATTGATTTATATTCATTAATTGGTTGGGTTTTAAATATTTTCTTTTGTGAATTTTTTTGAGATCTGTGTCACATTAAGTTAGAAATTATTCTGTTTGGTTGCCTTCATAAGTAGGATATGTTTTACCTTATGTTGATTTATGAAATTTTTATCTTCCTTAATGTGATGTTCTATTGAAAATGTTATAAATTTTTGGGAGGTATCTCCCTTGGGATATTTTTTTATGATGTCGATGTCTCATGCATAATTCCTTACTCTTATGGTATAATGACCATGTTTCTGGATTTAGTTAGGGTTTTTGAGGGGTGTTTATTGGGGTGCTTTTCGAACCCACTTCCTTTTATTTATTGTTTCTGTTTAATTCTAAAGGATGAGAATTTTTTAAGAGGTATCTAATATAATGGTTTATGTTTTTTTGAGTTATTCATTTATATTTCTAGGGTGTTTTATGGATCAAGAATTATTTCATATTTTGGATGTTATTTTAGAATCGTTTTTATAAATTAATAAAAGTAATTTTATTATTTTGAATTAATTTGAAAATTTATCAATTTCTTCAAAATTATTTAACTAATTTATGAAGTAATTTGGAATTTTTGAAAATAATAATAGATTATATTAATAATTATTTATTTGTTTGTTTAATTGAAAAAAATTAAAATTTCTTAAAATTTTCTTACCCATACATAAATCCACCTCCCTTCATAAAGATAATGTCGTTTACCTTTACACATTCTATTTTAATAATCTTTGTGAAATTAGTTCCCCTTTTCCATTACTCATATATGGGTAAGAATATAATTTTCATTTCTCTATATATGTATGTTCATAATTCCATTCTTATATAATGATAACTCACGTTAGGTTCATTATAAACTCATGATTTATAATGGTAAATATATTTACCATTAAACAAAGTGAACTTTTCACATGAGGGTCATGTGAAACCCACACTATATATAGATAAAATGATTTACCTTTATAAAAAACCTTATCTCACTTATAGTTATCTTACATAGGGGTAGGTCAATTTTTATTTCATGTAGGCAGCATAACTCATGTGTAAATATCATCCATAACTTTATATAAAGGTAAAATGAGCATACACTATGTAAATGTAAATGATTTTATATTTACAAAAACCCCCTAACCTACATTAAGGTAACTGTATTATCTAAATTTCCTTACCCCTCTTCCTATAATGATCTGAGATCTAATTTTATGTTCAAAATGTATGATTTAACCTAAAAAAAGGGAAATAAGTGGCTAAAATATTTGGTTAAAAATAAAATTATTTATAGAAAAAAAATACATTAAACAAATGAGTTTTTTGTATTAAATTAAGAAACACTAAAATAAATGTATATCATGATGTCAAAAATTATACAATAAATAAATAGAGTTTAAGTAATTATATTAATATATGAAAAATAATGAGAGTTTCCAACTCTTTAGTTTCTATAATATAAATGAAAATTTATGAATTTTAAATATTGTTTATGGTGTTCTATTAGACTTATTTTACATGTATTTAAAATTGTCATATCTTCTTTCTTTGTCTACTCATTATTCCTCCCACTTTCTCCCTCAAAATCCATGTGAACTAAGTTACACCATGGGAATTTATGAGAATTTTCAATCCATTACAACCACACATCCTTAAGAGTCCACCTATGGTTGATCCCTTATGAATACTTGGATGTGAAAACTCTTCACTCTCCTCCTTCATTCATGAAAAACGTGGTTTGTGTATTTCTAGGTATGATATCTAAGACCTATACTTATTCCATGTGTAAGTTTGAATTATCCATTACTTAGTTCCCTTGTTTAAAAAATGGAATCAATATTAAATAAGAAAACAATTCGGAACTACATGAAGAAAGAAAAAGTAATTTCTACATGGTAATTGATAATTAATATTTCATAATTCTAGAAATCATCGTAGAGAGAGGAAAAATTATAACTTGTTTTAATCTTGATTCATTATATGAGCATTACAAAAATTAATTTGGAATAATTTTTTCATGTAATTAATAAATATTATTATTCAAATATAGTATTTTTAATAATTAGATTGATATTTTTATTTTAGAATACGGAGATCGAATGAAAATTATCCTTATTATTAATATTTTATAATCTAGAAATTATTTAAATAGAGAAGAATTATTATTTCATGTAGTTTAAATGATTATTCCATAATATAGAATTAAGCAATGAAAATGGAATTGGGATATTGTGATTGGATGTGATTTTTTCCTTATTTTTAATGCCACTTATAATTTACTTGATAATTTTTATTGATTCATATTGGTTGTTATTGTTATATAGCATGGTTAACATTATTCAAATTAGACAAACAATATAAATATTAAATGATGAAATTATTTAATGAAAGAGGAATGAGTAAATTATATATTTTTCATTCCTAGAAATTATTAAACAAGGAAATTATGCTTGAAGCATGTTTGTGAATTATTTTAGATATTCATATGTTTTTATTATAGTTTTATTGTTGCTAAGAACTAATGAAAAATGAATAAATTAATTTAATATGGAAATAAAATGGGTTTTTTTAAAGATAACCATTTGGAAATGAGAAATCCCATCTTTATTATTAACAATTATTATGCATTGGTTCCAAGTCCTTGGTTTACCATTGAAATTGTGTGATTAAAATATCCATTGCCTTATCTACATGATCTATGATATTAGATACTTGTTTTGAATTATTTCAATGGTGATGATGAAGGTATTTCTTATATTATGAGAAATGGATGGGAACTTCCTCGGGCTATAATGATAGTGGAGCCTAGTGATGTTAGGAAGAAATGTGTTATACACAATGGTGTTAGGGATCACATTAATAAGGTTAAGATAAGAAATGGGATCATTCATTGATTAAATTATTGATGGTTTCTTTTAAAATATATATTCCTTGGTGGATTGTTTCTTAAGAATTACATTTAAAATGGATGGTTGGCCACATATTGATTATTTGATTCCCAACTATGTGATGTTGTTTGAATATATTTCCAATAAGTGAATCCTTATTTGTAGTATATTAGTATAAAACCTAGAGTACCTGGTAAATATTAAATTCACATGGATTAATAAAGAACATAGTTAGTTCTTGATGAATTTAGATAATGATAAAATACTTGAGAATAGACAGTATTTTGGTTTCGAATGAAATAGTCATGATGTAATTACTGTATTAATGATTTATGAAGAATTAATAATTTATTAATTGATAGGAAATATTTAAAGTTAAATTGGGAATAATTATTTTTTTATATAAGTCTTATCTTTTAGTACTAATAGTGGAATCCAACCTTTCATAGGGTATGATAGTTAGATCAACTCTAAATTAGGTTACTTACCATTATGTGGCTTTACGCTATACCTATTTTTATATTTTCTGATTTATTACACACCCCACTTTCATCAGAAGGGAAATTAACACCCAAATGTTTTGGGGGTTTTTTCCCAAACATCTATGTTATTGAGAGAATATATATCAGACTAATACCTCTCCCATGATCTTTTTTGGATATAGTAATATGTGTGGGAATACGCGTTCTATAACGGATTAAGGTGTAGGGTATGGACTCACATGGGATGTCATGGGTCTCTCTTTTTATATATATGTATATGAAGGTTATAATGGCTTGATTTTATAGCATATAAAATTATTCTAGGTGTATTAAAAGCATTTTTTCCAGTGTATCATATACCTATTATAATGGCATGAGGTGTAGTGCATGATACAAATGTCGTGGTGGATTTTGGAAATAAAATCTGGTGACTATATAGAGGTTTTGGATATGAAGTGTTGTATGGTCTGTATGGTGATATGAATATGAGATTCATAGGATGTAGAATGTGATATAGATTCTTGGGACTTGTTTAGGATGATTCATATAAGTGATGAGCACAATACGTGTGGTGTTGGACAATAATAGTTACAAACATGTGTAAAGTGGTTGTGTGGTACCCTTCCCATGTATATATGATATGATTATAGGTTACCTGGTTTTGTGTGTTATTTGGTGAGTGAGACCTGGTGAGGCTAGGAATTCAGTATACCTAATTATTAAATGACATGTTTTCATTTGTTTATTCCCTAACCTTTAGTACATTCTTTAATATTTTTCATGAGAGGTTTTGTGGATGTTTTGACTGAGCATATAGGTTATTCTCACCCATATATATAAAAACTATTTTTCTACTCCATAGGATTGGTTGAGGATCTGGATATACATTACTAGATTAGAGTATTTTTTATTAGTTTTCGTAGTTGTTGGTGTTTATAGTCACTACCATATGATTTATTTTAGTTTTATTTAATTTGTAACAATTTTATATTTCATCACATTAATATATTGGAATGTTTTATCTTTAATTTATTATGATCATGAGTTTTTTGGTGGTTTCTTTGAATTATCTTTTATCTTATTCATATTGAGGGTAATTTTTTCCATTCATTATGTGATATACCATTTTTTCTTGTTTCTAAAAATAACATAACATATTTGGACTTCAAGGGTTATCTCTTTCTCTTTATTGCTAGCCCAAGAGGGGTACCAATGAAATAGGGGTTATAAAAAATTCAATGTTATACACTCTACATCCTAATATGTGATGAAGTATTCCTCGGCATTTAGAGAATATACTATTTTAAATATATTTTTTGTGTTTTTATAATTCTTTATCACTTAATTGTGCATTTTTTTCATTTATGCTTATGCATTAAAAAATTAGACATAGTTAGTTATAACTCCATTAAAAGGTATTTTTGGTAGTTTATATCTCATATTTAAATGTTATGGTTGTGTTAGGTTGTGACACTACATTAAAATTTTGGTTGTTGTGTTTGTTATGCCTCAACTAGAAAAGGGTGGTATTAATTGGGTTTCATCATTTTGATAAAAGTTAGGTTTATTAATGGGTATCATTTATCTTGAGGATAAAGAGAAATGAAGAGTATAGATTATTCATATTTTATCTAAACTATATTTAAAAGATATTTTTTTTATTTTTCATTTTTTCACTGCATTATAATCTTAACTTTGATTTTAAAATCTAATTATTTTTTAAAATTGGTCAATTAACCCCCTCTTGACCATTACTACCATATTATATCTAGGAAAATGGTAGATGTGTATGATATTCTTTGATAGTTACTTATTATACTAATAGGATCCAAATTTTTTACCTGCTTTAATTGTAGCTTTATACATAGGATATTGAATATAATACTATCAAGGTGCACCACCCATCCTTTTAGGAAAAGGTATTGGTGTATATAAGAGTCAAATAAATCTTAAATATAATCCTATTAGGAAAGAAAAAAAGGGGTATAATAGAGTTATAAAACAAATATAACTTTCCATTAGATTAAACACTCTATGAATATGGTTTTACCAACTCAAGAAATATTTATAACACTGAAATGTTTATTTATACATTCTTATCAGTAACTTAATAATTGGAATATTTGAGAAACAACACTATACATGAAACCTCATACATTATATTAATAACATATGATATAAAATCACATATAACAATTAGTACCATGTTTAAATGTTTGGGTGGCATTACAAAAACATCAATAACAAGCCAAACATTTATTTTATTAATTATGAAAATCATTCAGAACATATAAAACATGTGAACTAAATAAAAATGAATCATAAAAATAATCTAAGACATTTCATAAGTAATTTAAAAATAATACTAGATTAAAATATCCATATGTTATAAATATAATTTATTAATAATATTTATTAGAGTAAAATTTAATACCCCAAGATTTTGTGAACTATTTTGTTTTTGAATTAATTTAAAAAAAATTATATTTTTCATTTCACGCAATACTGGTGATAGTTTATTTTATATTAAAGCACTGTGTTTGGCTTGCATAACACAAAATTAATCGTGCACTACATAAAAAATAAACTTTATCATTATCTACACGGAACATTGAGGGTAGCTTGAATTATATGCAACAATGACTATCCTTGATGGCTTGTGTAACACGCAAGATTGAGGTTTACAAAACAATAATATATTATTAAAATATGATTATTTAATATAATAAGATATAACCAAGATGTTAAATTAAGGGTTATGAATAATATTAACTAATTTATGAAAATATCTTGTTTAAACAATATAATATGAATTCATAGGTTACCAATTAATTATAAATGAATATAAAAATTGATTGAAGATAAAAGAAAATATTATTATTTTTATGGTCACAAAGATGTTTTACCGAAATAAATTAAATTAAATTAAATTATTGAGTGATATTATTGTAATATATATGTTATATATCCAATAAAATATTTTTTATATTTATTCAATGGATTTTATAGTCATAAGATAAGAACAACCCTAATTTTATGCTTAAAATATATATTTTTATAAATGTAGTTTTACTGCCTTTTAATAGAGAACTCATTTTAAATCCCAATATTGGAACTTTTATAGACTTAATATGTAAAAATAAACTTTATCTTTGAAATAAAAACATAAAAAATCGGTAAGTATAATTTTTTGGTATTTTTATCTAAGGTTTCATTTTTTTAATGAATAGTTAAAAATATGGAATTTTAATTGAAAACTAATTTTTCATCTAATTTATTTAAAAGGATAAATTATATTTTAAATTAGTTTAAAAGTTTAATTATAGAATAATTTTACTAATTAATACAATTTATGTCATTAGAACCAATTTCACATTAAAATTGGATATAAAAACTTATAAAAATGTTTATTATTTTTTAGTTTAAAAACCTGCATTGTCAACCAGACTACGGGATTAATTTTAAATTAATTTATGACACTTATTTGATTATAATTTGAAAAAAATGATTCTATATTTTAAATCTGTATAATTTATAATGTCTAATAGTTTTATATTATTTTTTACCAAAAATATTAGTCAAAGTGATTAAAATTAATTACATCGATTAAGGTTAAATTAAGCTTAATAAGGGACTAAACTGGTAACCTTATGGACTAAAAAACCTATACACTTATCCAAAATCTATTTTATGGCCATATTTTGACCCTATACTCCCTTTTATATACTTTTTATCATTATTGGATCCACTTGAAACATGAAAAACGTTGGTGGAGTTCTCTCTTCAAATATTTACAAGTGTGCCACTCCTCCTTCCTAATAAAAGGCCACCACCTATCCCTCTTATCCACGCCTCTAAAACCACTTATGTTTGACCAATATCTGACCAATATAGTTCCAAAAATCCATATATTCCTAATTTAAGCCTCCCTTTTGGCATAAATTCTTTCAAAGAATCCTTTTGGCATAAACCAAAAGGAGTTACCGGATTAAGAGGTAACACGTTATCTCGAGCTCCTTTCTTTTATTTTCCTTCTCCACATCCTCTACTCCATTTATTCCATGAAATTATAACAAAAACAATATCCTAAATATAATATTATGTTTTTATGCTATGGTTTCAACCTATAATTACACACACCATCATCTAATGGGTAACGAACATACTGTTTACATGTACGATGAACTTCTGCCTCAGAAAATGATGATTGTTCAATTTCCCTTACCGCCTCTCATGGTGGACATTATGATGGAAACTATGTTTATATATATATATATTATATTCATTATTTATTTAATATTATTTAATCCTTTTACAACTTTTATATTATTACTTTCCATCTGGTGTAAATAGAATAATTTCGTTTGAGGAAGTGTGGACTACCGCCCCCACAAAGCGATGTGAGTCGTTCACACACTAAATGGAATGTATTAATGATGGTTTTAGTGAAATTATATGATAAATATATAATTATAATGCTAATTTAATGATATTATATACATATATACATATATTTCATTTTAATTCTTTCTTTCAATACGATAATAAAAACGGAAACAACGTTCATGCGTACATAAGACTTACAGTATCCATTAATGGTGTATTCCATTTTGTAACTCTATATTATATAGATTATTATAATAAAAATATACTGAATATAAATGATATTTATATCAGTTTTTACATTTTTTATTCATTATATAAGTATAAGGACCAGTGTTATAACATATTAAGACAAATGTGAAAAACAAAGAGAATATTACCCGAAGTGAAACCTTAACATATGATTATTAACAAAAAGATAATATAAGGTAATAATAAAACAATATATTGTATTAGATATAATAATATGTATATTTATAATATTTATAACATTTATAATAAATTTATATTTATTATACAGGTGGTTTGAATGAGTTCGATGAGAGTCAAGACACAAGGTAAAGGGATTTCATCTCACTTTTTATTTCCTTGAGATACATGCTATGTTCTCGACTCTTTACTTTTGTGTGGTGTATGTGCTTCCCATGATTGTATTCTATGTTTCTTATGCTTAAATTTATGGGTGTTCAAATATCTATTTTATGATCTTTCTTTCATGGGTATTAAGATTCAAAAGTTACCAAATCGGTAAAATAGTTTTGTCTCAATTTTCCTTCTTTGAGACACATATTTTGTTATGCACATAAATTATTTTTGGAGGTATATATAATTAAATTTTAAATTTTATATAATGAGTTTAATTATTTTCATTATATTTTAAGCTTCATTTAATTTTAGTTTCTTACATGGATAGTATGATCCCAAGTAACCAAGTGGTAAGAGTTTTTTGAAACAATATCATTGCTTTTCGATATTTTTAATGATTATGCTTCTTTGATGAAATTTTATGATACATCTCTGAATAAAATTCAGTATTTTTCTACTCCTCTGGTTATTCAAGATATATTCTTGTATTGGTACCATTTTTATACACTTTGGTACTTAATATAGTTAAGAAATATTTTTTAAGAGATCTCGACATTACCATCTCTTCGGTCGAAAATATATGTTCCTTAAAAACCATGTTTTCTAAAAATGGTTTCCAATAATATTGTACCATTATACTATAATCCTTATAAGAAATTTTTACCCTTTTTTTATTTTACCAATCTCTTCAAAGGAATAATATTTTTGCTTTCTGAACAAGGCATTTCTCTATCCTTTTTACTATGTAAAAGGAATGTTCTTTTAACCTCATACATCATGTACAGATTTACCCACTGCTATTTATTTGAATATTCCTTTTCATTTTTAAATTTATTTTTTAAGAAAATTTTTTTAATAGTAATTTTTAGGGAATTGTTTTTTCAAAATGTTTTCAAGCCTTATTTATAAGTTTTAAAAGTATTTTTAGGAATGGTTTTAAAAACATTTTCAAGATCCTTTCACATGTTTTCAATTAAAAAGGTTTTAAAAACATTTTCAATATTTCTTTATATTTTTCTAATTATTTTAAAATAAAAATGTTTTTAAAATGTCTTAAATATTATTTTATATGTTTTTAATGGAAAAGGTTTTAAAAATGATTTCAAGTGTTCTTTATAAGTCTTCAAGGTATTTTCTAAGAAAATTATTTTCAAATGGTTTCTTTCACCCATTGTTTCTATAATGACTTGATGTTTCATGGTAATCTAATATATCACTAGAGATATAATGAGATCTTCGACTACCATATTTTTTATTTCATTAGCTTCTTTAATGATAATCACTTTGGGTTCCCACAAAATAGGTAAAACCCATATGATTTTCTTCATGAGAATTTTTATAGAAAATTCATCACCAATATATTTTATACCATTGAAAATATTAGTAAATAATATAAACTTGTTGGTTATGGATTCATTAGGATGCATAGAGAAACATTTTAATATTGTAAATACATACCCAATCTAGTTTAATTTACTTTATTCGTGACTTTGTGTGTAATTTCATGAAATTTAAAATTTTCATGAGCAGTTTTACAAGAAGATAGAATATTGAATTGAATTTTATCTAAAATATAATGAAAATAATTCATAACTTTACCTTCTAATTCAAAATATTCAATATCTTGAGGTGTATATTTATCTTTAGGTTCAATGTTTGGGGCATAACCATTCATAACAATTTCCCAAATAAGATATCCATTACTTCTAAGGAAAAAAGACATAATAGTTTATAAATATGAATAATTTGAACCATTAATGAAAAAAGAATGAATATAAGAAAGAGATTCCATTTTAAAATAACACATTGAAACTAGTTAAGATTTAAAATCAAAAAACATTTTGAAAATAATATATATTTTTTTGATAAAAACTCAAATAACTATTCGATACCAAAGGTTAGGTTAGAGAAATGGTAAGAGGGGGTCATGTGATTTTACTTTTCTAAAAATTAAAGAAAATAATCCATCCTATAAAAGAAAAAATGATATAATACAAGGAATCAATATTAATAAAAGTAAAGAATAGTGAACAATGGGAAATTAAGAGAAAGAGATGCATAAATTAAAATGAATAAAGTAAATGGAAAACATCAATTTGTTAAAAAAGTTTTTTAATAGTGACCAAGGGTACACTTTTGTATCCTCCACATAAGAATGGTCATTCAAGATCAATTAAAAATCCCTTAGATTAAATGAGAAAAAATAAATAAATAACCCTTATATTTAACAAAAACCAAGAAACATAAAGACACTATCTTTTAATATAATATATTTAAATTCAATCCACTAGTTTTAAATAGTAAAAAAGAACAAAAACCCTTATTTTGAATGGATAACTGAGAAATAAAGAAATAGAGGGAGGAAAAATATATAAATTCCTTAAATTAAATCACATTACAATGTATGAACTTCACTCTCTATTAAATAATTAGATCAAGATCAAAATAGAGATATAGAGATAGATAGAAAAAAATAGGGAGGCAAGGGGTTATACAATAAAGAATAAAATATCAATAAGACGAAAGATAATTAGCATAATGAAGTAATATGTTGAAAAATGAAAGCAGGTGAAGATTAAACAAATTCATTAAAAATCAAACCTTAAATGGAGCCCTTCGATTTTCAAATTTTCTATAGATAATGGTCACTTTGATCATCATTGGGAAAGGTTGAGAAAGGATGGAAATTTAAATCATTTGAGGATACTATGAAGTTGTTGGAGACCTAATAGCATTTCATTTGATACTAAATACAATTATATGATGATTCATGCCTCCCAAAGAATCTATTTATAGCCTCCATCGAGTTTTGGGGTTCAAAGGGGTTGGTCTAAGGCATTAAATAACCAAATGAGACACTTTTTTCCATCATTAATATAGCTCCATGTAATGACACAAACTTTTATTAATGAAAATTCCACTTGATCTAATTAAATTTCTTATTATGTAAAATTGTTATGTAAAACATATCCACTGCCTTGGTTTTATTATTTTGGATTTCAAAATACCGTTAATAATTGTTATCGTTGCTAATATAGTCGTTGAACAGTGATCAATTGATTAGTATAAATATAGGGATTTAACAAATCCAATTTACTCAGAAAAAGGAAGTGATGGACTCATATAGTAGAATTAATTCATATGAAACCCATTTTTCAGAGCTTGGAAAGGAGGTGGCATAATTTGGCTTTGTTCCTGACCAAGCCCAAGCTAAGCTTCAACAAGTTAATCTCAAACGGAACCGCCTACGGGAGAAGTGGGAGTTGATAGAGATTACCACTCGAGCGATGTTATCCGAGTCACCCAAGAGTTTGTCACCATCGCACACCTTACCCTTCAATCTTATTCAAGTGTTGTATGGGGTAATACCCTAGCACTATTTTTATGTGAATTATTTTGTATATAATAAAGAATATACATTTTTTTATTATTGTTACTTTCTAAATAGTTTTTAGAGAAAAAATAATATTTTTAGTTAATATTCAATTAGGAAATCTATTTTGATGAATTAATGGTTTTTTTATTAAATAATATTTTTTTAAAATAGTATTAATAAAATTCCATTTTTAAATATAAATTACCATATAATTTTTATGAATACAATTGTGATTTTTATTAAGGTTTGAAATTCATTTGTATCAAAACCCATGAATTTTTTATAAATATTAGTTTTTATTTTAAAGGTAAAATTTACATATTTAAGAAATTTTTTAGATAAAATGAATATTATTTTTGGAATCAAGAAATCGAAATTATCCAACGGTGATTTTTCATAATTTTCTGAGATAGTCAAATTTTTGGGTAAAAATTAAAAACTGTTTAATTATATAATGTGTTTTATGAAATCATAATGACCAAATAGTGGTGAAATATAATACTATAAATGATATTTTCGGCCAATATATGGTTTACCATTAAAATAATGTGATTTTCGATTTGTTTTAATTATTTTACAAAACCTTAGTGGACCCTTCAAGACTTATAAACATTTTAACTTTTAAAATTGATTTCCTTGATAGTGTGACTCAACTCCACATAATCAAGACTAATATTTTAAAAATTATGGCCATTTTCTATATAAAATAATTTTTTCCACTCCCCTTTTTGAAAAACCGTGGGCTGGTTTGTGGTTTTTATTAGTTTAATGTGTGGTGTCCAAAACCTAAATAATAAATAATTCCCTCTCTTTTCCTATATGAACTCACCCAATATCCCACTTCCTCTTCACTAAAAGTCTTTAGATCTCGAAAAACCTCTCACCTCCTCTCTCTATAATCCTCCCAAGGCACCCCAAGATCCCAAGAAGCCTCTCTCAAGCCTCTCCCAAGCCATTTAGATCACACTTTCAAGTAAGGGATTTCTTCTTTTCTGATTTTTGTCCAACTTTCTTTATGTTGTTATGCCCTTTTAATTTAAATTAAAAATGTTGGGGTATGATTTCACACCTCCCCATACTTCTATCCTTATTTTTTAATGATTATATACCCATTTCTTTCTCATTAATTTCTTCCATGTACACCCATTACTATGCCAAAATTTCGTAAGGACTTTCTCTCTTCTCATTTACATTCAAGAAATTATTTTGTATTACGAATATTAATTCTATTACATATGTTGGGACATATATCTATATGACACCTTACTGTCCATTTCATGTAAATATTATGATACATCCCTTTATCTCTCATCAACCATTTTTATGAATTCTTATGTCACATCATTATGCTGCCAAAATTGCACCGCAATTTTTCAAGCCAAAGTAATTGTGTTGTGAATACCATACCTGTTTCTCTATCAAGGGTATTAAAATTTATGAAAATTTACTTATTGATTATATAATTTCATGTATTAATTCAACATTCCTTTATCATGGAATAAATTTTGGTGTTTAATGAATCCATGTGGCACAATTATCCATGAAATAAAATGGTTAAGAAGGATGTGACCTGATAGCGCTCCAATGCATTGGGTAAAGATTAGAATTATTAAAAGTCATGTGAAATGAGGATTTAATGATAACAATTTAAGTTCAATGAGGATTTACTCATGCTCCATATTCAATGATCCTTGGATCATGCTAAAATCATGTTAAAGGTTGTTTCCACATTTCTATGTTATGATAATCATACTATATCATGCCTTTATGTGCATGTATCTATTATACTCCATTGATATGCTTATTTCTTAAAATGTATTATATTATTCATGTTATAACTTTTTACTCCCTTATTAAGATTTATATCTCACCATTTTCTTATTCATGTCCTCAGGTTATCCCATACAATGATAATTACAAAGGAATGTGTGTGGTCATGTAAATGAAGTCTTCAATAAAGTTGTGTGTTTCAGGTTTTAATTTGTTATGTAACGTTCCTATGTCCCAAAGACACTATAACTCTCGATATTATATGTTGTATCAAGTGAAGGTTTTATGTAATAAATTATGTTTAAGTGTATAATAAAGATCATGGTTGTTATAGTTGGTATCAGATGATAGATTTAGTTATTTTTTGGATTAGGATTAGAAAACCCTTGTGAAAGACTTAGGGATAAAACTAAGATTAATAAAAACATCCCTTAATTTTGGTGAGTATTTAGTAAGTGTTTTATCAAGAAAATACATCCATGTCTGGATATGAGTAGGTAGAGGGGGATCTGGCACAGATATATCTTAGGGGTAAAACCCAGAAACACTACTTTGAGCTAGACTCAGACAGGAACTGGAGCACAATAACGGTCCTTGTTTCACACTTGGTTATGAAACTCCTAGGGGATATGATTTGGTAAATTCATAATCTTAGTATGATCCATTATTAAGGGAATAAAAAAATCCCCTAAGAATATATGTTAGGAAGTAGATAATGGATAACATAGATTGAAGTCTATAAATTCATAAGTTAAGGAAATAAAAGTAATTTATAAGTCATCCATTTTTTCATTTGGATTACCCTTTATGTGTTACCCCTAAATTTACTTTTATTACAACCAATGGATAGTAATAAGAGGACCTGGGCTAACAAATGATGTGAAGATCAATGTGATGATTGTTCTAATGAGATGCCCAATCTGATGGGAGTGGGAATCAAAAACTTCGTCTTGATACTCTCTTAGTTAACTAAAGTTTTGAATAGAGAAATAGGTTAATAGGAACGTTCAAACCCCCCCTAAGAAAGAAAAAGTCGCAATCAAGATCTTCATGAGACAAAGGCCTCCTACTTTTAATGGATCATCTGATCCCTTAATCACTGAAAAATGCATCAACTCCATTGAGAAGATCTTCTACATCCTTCAATGTTCTGAACAAGAGAAGGTACTTCTGGGTGCTTATCATATAGAGGGTGAAGCTGATCAATGGTGTAAATTGATCAAAAATATGAAGACTACAGAGGAGATTGAGGCATTGGAATGGAAGGGATTCTGGAAAATGTTTTTTGACAAATATTTTCCTCGCACCCTCTCACTTAAGATGGAAAGGGACTTCCTTTCCCGTAAGAAAAAAGTCAAACAATCCATTAGATCATATGAGAAAAAATTCACACGTCTTGCACGATATGCCTCCATATTTTTCATTACCCCCAAATTCAATGTTGACGGCTTCATTGGTGGGATAAAATCTAGCCTACGGAAGGCCCTAGCGATCCGTGACTTCAAGAGCTATGAGGACATTGTCTGATGTTCCCTCAAAGTTGAAATGGAGATTGTCAAATCTCAGTGGTATCATGGGGATAAGAAGCATAAGGTGGACTTCAATTCTGGTATCCCGATGGATAAACCCAATGGTGCTAAGAAAATCCAGCACCCCACTTGCCAAAGGTGCGGAAAGAAGCACCCTAGAAATTGCTTGAAGGGGATGAAGAAATGCTTTAGGTGTGGAAGAGAATGGAACCTAGCCATTAACTGCTGACAAGAAAAACCTGTGGCTGGGATAGAGGATAGTAATGCTCTATTTTAACCTTAATGTGTTGTCCATTGCTTCAACTACAAAGAATCTGGGAACCTTTCAAACTAGTTCTCTAATCCAACGGTTTTTAGAGGCAACCAACAACCTCTAAGGATAAAGGGAGATATGTTTCCATCACTACCACCAAAGTAAACTCCGACAACAAAGTGGTGATAGGTATTCTATTTATTCATTCAATAATAGCGAACATGCTTTTTTATTCTGGTTCTATGAATTCTTTTATATCCTGAAGTTTAGTAGAAAAATCCCAACACTGCCACAAGTCATGGAAGTAAAGATGTCAGTGAGAACGAAAAATGGGGAAACCATTTCATCACATGAATATAACTCCTCCCCTGTCACAATTTTTGGATTGAACTTCTCGGTGAACCTCCTTATACTCCCTCTGGTGTAATTTGATGCAATTCTTGGAATGTATTTGATTTCTTTATATATATCCAAAATAAATTGTCATGAGAGTGAAATCACTCTCCATGAGGCTAATTGACACCCGATTATATAAAAGTACAAGGAGAAAGATGAATCTTCTTTAGCACCAGCATCTCAAGTGTGTATATTACTACCCTATGAGCATGCGTATCTAGCTCAAATGATTGACACTAGTGCAGAAAACGTTTTTTACGTCGGTTATTTTTTATTATTTACGTCGGTTTTTAGGCGACGTTAATACGGACGACGTTATAAATAACGTTTTTTACGTCGGTTATTTAAAACCGACGTAATATCCCTAACATCACGGTGGTTATCACGTCGGTTCATATAATAACCGACGTGATAAATATGCGCGTGGGGCTTTATCACGTCGGTTATTCCCTAAACCGACTTGATAAAACGCCTGGGATATCGTTTATCACGTCGGTTATGACATAACCGACGTGATAAACCCTTCCCCTGGCCTTTTATAACGTCGGTTATTTAGGAACCCGACGTGATAAAAAGGCCTGGGAAACGTTTTAGCACATCGGTTATCCAATAACCGACGTGGTAAATCGATTCCCAGGCCTTTTAGCACGTCGGTTATATTAAGAACCGACGTGATAAAATCCCCGGGAACGGTTTATCACGTCGGTTCTAGAAAAA
Organism: Viscum album; assembly: GCA_963277665.1. Lineage (NCBI taxonomy): Eukaryota > Viridiplantae > Streptophyta > Magnoliopsida > Santalales > Viscaceae > Viscum > Viscum album. The sequence continues at coordinate 1,390,959,146 of OY728123.1, forward strand.
CCCGACGTGATAAACCCCTCCCGATTTATTTACCACGTCGGTTATAAAATAACCGACGTGAAAGGGATTTTTTTTTTTTTAATAATTGCACTGCTCTCACCAAAAAGCAACTAGAAACCAAACAAAAATAACCATGCCAGCCCTCCCCCAAGCCCCAACTGAACCCCACCCTCATCTATACCCACCTAACAACCTGGCCAGCCCTCCCCCACCACATTGGAGCCCCACCACAACCCTTGGACACCCCCCCACCCCTTGGACAGCCCCCCCCCCCCCCACCCTCATTTACACCCCCACGACCCCTAGTACAGCCGCAAACACCCATTGGACACCCCCCCCCCCTCATTTACACCCAACCGGCCCCTTGGACAGAACTCCCAGACACCTTGGACACCCCCCCACCCCTTGGACACCCCCCCACCCCTTCGACAGCCCCCCCACCCTCATTTACACCCCCCGAACACTAGGACAGCCCCAAACACCCCTTGGACACCCCTCCCATATCCCTTGGACACCCCCCCACCCCTTGGACACCCCCCCACCCCCTGGACACCCCCCCGACCCCTTGGAAACCCCCCCTACCCCTTGGAAACCCCCCCATCCCCTTGGACAGCCCCAAACACCCCTTGGACACCCCTCCTATATCCCTTGGACACCCCCCCACCACTTGGACACCCCCCCACCCCTTGGATAGCCCCCCCCCCCCACCCTCATTTACACCCAACCGACTCCTTGGACAGCCCCAAACACACCTTGGACACCCCTCCCATATCCCTTGGACACCCCCCACCCCTTGGACACCCCCCCACCCTCATTTACACCCCCCCCCCCCCCCCGACCCCTAGGACATCCCCAAACACACCTTGGACACCCCTCCCATATCCCTTGGACACCCCCCAAACACCCACCCACCCCCTTGGAACCTCTCCCCCCATACCAAAATCCAGACCAGAAAAACCATCAACAGTAGACCAAAACAAGAAGTAGAGAAAAATTAAACATTCACTTATATAACATTCAAAACTTACACTGTCAACTTCAAAAAAACTAAATCCAACCTAAACGACTACGAAATACACAATTACATTGACAATATTCAAAATTACATTTTACATTACAAACAACTAAAAGTCAATCAAACCTGTAAAATAATTTGACCACTCCACTTGTAAGTGTTTGATATCTTCAGCAGTAAAGGGTTGAGGGTCATCAAAAAGCTACAAAGGAAAAGGATAGTATTCAATGTGTATAATGAATAAATCAAATTGAAATATTATGAGAAAGAGGAAATCTTACCAGGTCAAAACTCAGAACTGTCCCAGTTGTTATTATTTCATACATAAATCTTAACATGTAATATCCGCATTCGATGATGCCTTGTTGCTCATGACATTTCTGTATGAATGAGTGTAAATTCAATATATTATTTTTATGTAATAAATCAAAATGTACAAATTATAAATGGATATTTACCTTCGCATGTACATATTTGATCTTGTAATTCCTTTTCTTTGCGCTTTTTCGAAAGTGGACCCATGCCCTGTTAGAAAATAATACGAATGGGGTAAATTTAAAATTCATTATAATATATAAAACTATTGTGAAATTGAAACTTACGTTTCCAATATATTCTTAAAACTTTCTCGCACATCATCATGGAGAGAGCATATCCAATAAAGTGTTTTCTCCCTAGGGCAAAAAACCCCTAACATCCAATGATCCCTGAGAAAAGGAAATTTAAGAAAAGGAAATTTAACGTTAGTGGTTTTTTATGTTAAAAGATAATTAACTCTTTGAGAGGGATGTGTTTCATACCTCTCACAAAAAGGCATCATCCAACACTGTGTGATTACATTCTTTTCAAATCTATCAGCAATATAAAGCATTCTTTGTTCCTCATCCAATGCACATGCTTCAGGGGAAATCAATTGTGGGTCCACGAATCCATATACATCTGTCAGCTCATTCCTCTCACAAATTTTATACATATACCTAATACAAAGCAGACATAAGTATACATTTTTAATAAATATAACGCAAGGAAAAGGTGTTAAGACTTACATGATAAAAATTTGCACCACGTTGATGCCCAACTTATCTCCAGTGACAAACTCCATGATATCAGTTTTCATAATCCCCACACATAGTTCACGTCCACAGACATGAGCTTCCATTGTAAAGTCATAATGATCCGCCAACAAATTTGAATATCTTGACAATTTGTCAAGACTGCTAGTATCTGCATCTGATGTCATAGCTATCTGTCTTTGTTGTTTTCTATACAGTATTTCTTTACCTTTGAAGTATTCCTGTAAAAATAAATTGAAAAATATATTAGTTTTCAAATGATAAAACATTAATAAAAATATAAAATAAAAGATATAACATCCATACCTCTATGGTAATGAGTCGAATAAGTCTGTATAGACAAAGTAAAAAATGGCCGATACTATGTCCAACTGTCGTCACCTCATCTGTAGGTAATGGTATCCGATCTGATCTATCTATAATATCCTGTACAGTGACCCTCTGATTCTCTACCTCTAACTGTTGATGATGAACTGTATCTCCTATACAATATACCATCCCATATGCAACTATATGATGTTGAGGATCATCAACATACAACTCACAATAAGTAGGTAGCTGCGGCGGAGGAGGAGGATCAAAAATGGGGTCTGCAGGCTGAGGTGGGGGAGTGGAAGCTACTGGGAGAGGTGGAGTGGGAGCTGCACCCTGAAATTGTCTTTGCAAGTCTGCAAACATTAACTGCACCGATGCTCTAATCTTGTCCTCCATTGTCGCATTAATATTATGGACTTCAGCCTCCAAGGATTCTATTTTTTTTTTATAAACTCCCTCAACGTTAGAAGTTGAGGAACGTGGCAACACTTTTCTTACCGATACACCTGCCGGATATCCTCTTACACGGCCAGGATGTTCGGGCTTTCCCAATGCCACAGATAAAATATCTTCCCTCCCAGATGGTGTAAATGTCCCCTGTGAACTCTGCTCCTCAAGAGAGTCCTGTAATAATTAATTGAACATTTCTATAATGATTGGAAATATATGACGAAAATAGTAAACTTAAATAAATAAAATAGATATCTTACAATCCTCTCAACTACGAGTCTCGATTCTTCCGAAAGATATTGTCCTTTTTTGCCCTTCCGAGCTCTTTTCCATTTCTCATGTCTAGATGGAGGGGATGGAGGGGCCACCTCTCCAGAGCTTGAAGACTCAGCTCTTAGTTGTTGAAATTTTTCTGCCATCATTTGTTCTTCCAATAATGCATACCCTCCCCGAGATAAACTATGAGGGTATACATTTTTAGATTGGATCTCTTGATGAGCTTTCCTTGTTTGCTGTAAATTAAGAATAAGTAATCATTAACAAAACAATAATAAGATCATTTATATAAGAAAGCTTATAAAAGTTTACATTGCCCTTACCAAAAATGAATCTTTTCTTCTACTTTCAAAAAATTCTCTCCATGTGTCTTCATCTATAAAAGGATATATACGACATGGATTCTCACGACTCCTATGACCATAAATGAAATCAGATGAGAGGGTTGATTTGAAATCCCTCCATCTCCTAGCAGCCAACGATAAGCATTTCTTCCTGACTCCTCCAGTGTCAGGAATATCAAATGTCATCTGATAAAAAATAGGTTAAAAATATTATATATACTAGAAACATTTAAAGAATAGTCAAACAATAGCAAAAGATCTTACCAAAATGGTCTCCCACAGCTGAGAAATTATCGCCTTATCCACACTTCTCCAATCATCATAGAGAATGCTTACTTTGCTCTTAGCCTGAGTTGCTACAAAACCCTTAAAATCTTTAGCATTTGGACCTCTAGGAAGATCATCATCATCAAACTCCACGACTATCCTCTCCTCCTTCGTACGGGCAAGTGATAATTTTGGTAAACGTGTGCACCCACGCTTACCAACCTTTGAACTCTTTTTCGTAATAGGAGCATGTGAATGTTCCTCCCCAGATGTATGACCAATATGCTCATCTCCAGAATCATGTGGCTGATCAACTGATTGATCTGTCATTTTCCTTCAAATCAAAAAAACAAACATTAGTTCACAAATAGAAAAGTGTACTAAATTACATAATAGTAAACATTGGTAATATGGTAAGCATGTTAAACAATGATAAACATGGTAAACACAGGCAAAAGGTTGCCAAGGAGTTGGCCCAAGAAAGCTGAAAAGTGGACTCACTGATGCCACCGGCCGGCCGGTGGACCAGACAGAGAGCCTTCCTCTCTGTCTAAACCACCGAACGGCCGCTGGCTCCTCACCGGCCGGCCGCTGGTGATCCAGACAGAGAGGAAGGCTCTCTGTCTGGTCCACCGGGCGGCCGGTGGTGATCCAGCGGCCGGCCGGTGGACCAGACAGAGAGCCTTCCTCTCTGTCTGAACCACTGGCCGGCCGCTGGCTCAACACCGGCCGGCCGCTGGTGATCCAGACAGAGAGGAAGGCTCTGTCTGGTCCACCGGTTGGCCGGTGGTGAGCCAGCGGCCGGCCGGTGGTTCAGACAGAGGAAAGCTGTCTGGACCACCGGCCGGCCGCTGGCTCAGCACCGGCCGGCCGGTGGACCAGACAGCTTTTTTCTGGACCCCCGGCCAACCGGTGATCCACCACCGTCCAGCCGGTGCGCCCAGGACTTCTCCTCTTTACGGTTTTTATTGTTTTATCGTTTTGGTTTGATACATATTTTAATAAGTAAAAAATCTACAGTATCTAACATTATATGAAAAAACTAAATGTAAACAAGAAATAAACTTGTGTTACCTGTAATTTTAGGAATGTACAGTTGGATTTTTTTCCCAAATTCCTTCGTCGTGATCGTTCCTTATGGCACAAACCATGTCTTCAACATACTCATCATTATGTTCTGTTAATCTTTCCATGGAAGTAGGGATCTCACATAAATCAGCATCTTCATCAAATTCATCCTCACCAACATATTGGTTTTTCCCTTGTAAAACAACAGCCCACTGCATATCTGATTGATCTACTACATAGAAAATTTGTTTGGCATGTGTTGCCATTATAAAAGAATCAGCTGTGTCTTCCAATCTATTCAGATTAACAAGTGTCATTCCAAATTCATCGTGTCTGACACTGTTGTTACCGATAAACCATTTACAGTTAAAAACGGGAACTTTAATTTTAAAGTAATCAGCCTCCCATATGTCTTCAATCACTCCATAATATGCACTTGATTCCGAAATTGGGTTTCTGTCCTTAGCACTCGAAAAATGCATTGCTTCTGCAAACACCATTACACCACTATTCTGAACTGCACTTCTGTTGTCCTGAGCTTTCGTATGAAATGTATAGCCATTAATGTCATAAGCGGACCATGTTATCACATTTAAAGATGGACCACCCACTATCCATTTTAATGTCTCTGATACATCTGATCTACCAAGCAAGGTCTTTTTAAACCATGGCAAAAAAGTTTTGTTGTGCTCATTCAAAATCCACATTTCTTTCTTCTTTGGATGACATTGTTTCAACTCATTAATATGCAATGTGATATACGGTTGAACATCAGCTATGTTATTCAAGATGTATGATTCTAACTTCTTCATATGTTTAGCTGACAGTGATTTGACTTTCAAGCCACGAATCCCCTTTCCCTCATTATTAACCCGTTCATGGCGAGATAGAGGCAAACCTATGTGTTGCGCCATAGCCAAGTAGCTCGTACAAAACTCTGCTACCTCCTCAGAAATATACTTTTCAATAATGGAGGCTTCAGGTCGATATGGATTTTTAACATATCCCTTTAATATTTTCATATACCTTTCAAAAGGATACATCCAACGAAGATATATAGGTCCACAAAGCCTTATTTCTCGAACCAGATGAATCAGTAAATGCACCATCATATCAAAAAAAGTTGGAGGAAAATACATTTCCAAATGACAAAGTATAAAAATTGCATCCTTTTCCAAAATGTTCAAAGCATTCACATCAATCGCCTTGTTGCAAATTGAATTGAAAAAATAACACAACCTCATTATAGTCTTTCTGACACGGATGGGCAATATTCTACACAGTGAAACTGGTAGAATTTGTTGCATCATGACATGACAATCATGTGATTTCATACCTATCAACTTCAAGTCTTTCAGTGAGACAAAATTTTTTACATTTGAAGAATAACCTTGAGGCACTTTGATATCATGAAGACACTGACAGAAGCTACTTTTCTCCCTCTTCGATAATGTATGACAAGCCGGGGGAAGAAATGTTCGTCTTCCTTTAGGAGTGGGAGCTAACTCCAAACGTATTCCCATTGACAGTAGGTCTAACCTTGCATTCAACCCATCTTTTGTCTTTCCTTTAATATATAGCAATGTTCCGATCAAAGAATCACAAATATTATTCTCCACGTGCATGACATCAATATTATGTTTGACTTCATGATACCTCCAATATGGTAGCTCAAAAAATATTGACCTTTTCTTCCAAATATGTCTATCATTACCAGATTTCTGTGTCTTTCCCAATGTCACATCAAGGTTTTTCACCCTCTCAAAATACAATTCTGGGGATAAAGGTTGAGGAGCAGTATCAAATTCTTGTGAGCCATTGAATGCCTTTTTTAGTCTTCTATAAGGGTGATCCATAGGCAAAAACTTTCGATGACCCATGTACACTGTTTTCCTCCCATGATGCAATTGACAATATGACGTCTGTTGTTCGCAAATTGGACATGCTTTATGCCCTTTAACACTGTATCCAGACAAATTTCCATATGCTGGGAAGTCATTTATAGTGAATAGAAGCACTGCATGCAGTTGAAAATATTCCATTTTATAAGAATCATACACCCTAATACCATCAGCCCATAACAGTTTCAAATCATCAATCAGCGGTGACAAGTATACATCAATATCATTGCCGGGTTGCTTTGGACCAGAGATCATGATACTCAACATGACATATTTGCGCTTCATACAAACTTCAGGAGAGAGTTTGTAAATTACCAATAAAACAGGCCATGAACTATGTGTGCTACTGAGGGTTCGGTATGGATTCATTCCATCTGTGCACAAGCCTAGTCTCAGATTTCTAATTTCATTTCCAAATGTAGGGTACTGGGCATCAATTTTCTTCCATTGTGGACAATCAGCTGGATGACGTATTTTTCCATCACATACCCGCTCATCAGCATGCCATCTTAACCTTTTTGCATCATGTGAATTAGCAAATAAACGTTTGAAACGAGGAATTATAGAAAGATACCAAAATACCTTTGAAGGGAGCTTTGTAATCTCTACATCAGCTTGTGATTTTTCTTTCACCTTATACCGTGATGTCCCACATTTAGGACACTCTTTCAGAAATTCATATTCCTTCCTATAGATAATGCAGTCATTCGGACAGGCATGTATTTTCCTGTATCCCAATCCCATCGGGCATAATATTTTTTTGGCCTTATAATGTGAATCTGGAAGATCGTTATCTTTTGGAAGAATGTCTTTCATCAATTGTAGCAGCTCTGTAAAACTTCTGTCACTCCATCCATGTTTCGCCTTCAGGTTAATAAATCTTAACACCGCCGACAAAACCGTAAAATCTGTACAACCAGGATATAATGGTTTTTCGGCATCACCATATAGACGTGCAACTCTCGGTTCTATCTCAATTTGTTCTGCTACAATATCGCGAATCATTTCTTCAATTCCATCGGAGTTACCATCTTGCGATTCATTATCATCAGTGACATTCTGTCCAGTTTCGCCATGCCAAATCCAAGGGTTGTAACTCGGATTGAAACCATGACAAATCAGATGATCTTTTATCTCTCTACTTTTCAACTTCTTCATATTCAGACATTTCAGGCATGGACAGAAAAAAATGTCACTACTTGGAACATTTCGTTTAGAAAATTCCAAAAAGGCATCAACACCTTCCTCATATTCATTGCTCATTCGATGTGCCGTAATCCAACTTCGACTCATTATTACCTATAACAAATAGCAAAAATATATATATTTTTTAGATAAGACAAATATATGTTTATATGAAAAAAATCATAATTTGAATATAACAATTTTGAAATATAAAACAAATCGATGTGTAAACCCCCCTGGACACCCCCCGACCCCTCTGGACAGCCCCCCACCCCTCCTGGACACAACCCCCCACCCCCGACCTGCTTGGACACCCCCCTGGACACCCCCCAACCCTCTGGACAGCCCCCCCACCCCTCCTAAACACCACCCCCACCCTCTACCCCCTTGGACACCCCCCTGGACACCCCCCGACCCTCCTGGACACCACCCCCCACCCCCTACCCCCTTGGACACCCCCCTGGACATCCCCCAACCCTCTGGACAGCCCCCCCACCCACCCGGACAACCCCAAATACCCTCTGGAGAGGCCGCCACCCACCTGGACAGCCCCCCACACCCATCCACCCCCTTGGACACCCCCCTGGACACCCCACCGACCCCTCTGGACAGGCCGCCACCCCCTTGGACAGCCCCCCACACCCACCCATCCCCTTGGACACCACCCTGGACACCCCCCGACCCCTCTGGACAGCCCCCGACCCCTCTAGAAAGCACCCCCACCCCTCCTGGACACAACCCCCCACCCCCGACCTGCTTGGACACCCCCCTGGACACCCCCCAACCCTCTGGACAGCCCCCCCACCCCTCCTAAACACCACCACCCACCCTTTACCCCCTTGGACACCCCCCTGGACACCCCCCAACACCCACCCACACCCTTGGACAGCCCCCCACACCCACCCACCCCCTTGTAAACCCCCCTGGACACCCCCGACCCCTCTGGACAGCCCCCCGTCCCTCCTGGACACCACCCCCCACCCCCTACCCCCTTGGACACCCCCCTGGACATCCCCCAACCCTCTGGACAGCCCCCCCACCCACCCGGACAACCCCAAATACCCTCTGGAGAGGCCTCCACCCACTTGGACAGCCCCCCACACCCATCCACCCCCTTGGACACCCCCCTGGACACCCCACCGACCCCTCTGGACAGGCCGCCACCCCCTTGGACAGCCCCCCACACCCACCCATCCCCTTGGACACCACCCTGGACACCCCCCGACCCCTCTGGACAGCCCCCGACCCCTCTAGAAAGCACCCCCACCCCTCCTGGACACAACCCCCCACCCCCGACCTGCTTGGACACCCCCCTGGACACCCCCCAACCCTCTGGACAGCCCCCCCACCCCTCCTAAACACCACCCCCCACCCCCTACCCCCTTGGACACCCCCCTGGACACCCCCCAACACCCACCCACACCCTTGGACAGCCCCCCACACCCACCCACCCCCTTGTAAACCCCCCTGGACACCCCCCGACCCCAAATCCATGCACCTATGCCATGGTTGTGTGTGAATAAAGTAGTAACAACTGTAAAAGGGCAACCCATCCAAATGGACACGCCCCAACCCTCTCGGGGATTTATAGAAAACGATGAAAAATTAGTGAAATCATAAAATTACTCAATATTGCAAGTCGAACAAATAGATCTAGGGATGATAAATAAGATTATGGTGCCAAAACGAGTTAAAAGGGTTCGCAATCGAAGAATCTTAGCTAGTTTCAACAAAAAAATCACAACACATATATATTTACTATCCGCGAAAAAAAACGAACGAGTGGGAGGATTACCTGAGTGCTGCGAGTTTAGATGATTGATCCGAGGAGATTAAATATGAGAAACGATGATCGCAAAACGAATCTAAACCAACGAAATGGACGAGCCGATTCGGGTTTACGCGCGAGAGAGACGAGTCGCGACTGTCGAAGGTAAACTCGCGAATGACAATCCACGGGTCTGGGTAAATTTTTAAATGAGTTATCACGTCGGTTATTCAATAACCGACGTGATAATTGTTTTAAAAACATTTATAACGTCGGTTATTTCAATAACCGACGTAAAAACCTTCCTCCGATTCATTTTTGACGTCGGTTATTTTATAACCGACGTTATAAAGGGCTCAAAATCCTCGTTTTTTTACGTCGGTTATTCCATAACCGACGTCAAAAACATCTGCGGATTCTTTTGTTACGTCGGTTATTTCATAACCGACGTAAAAAAGCCTTCAAAAACCGCATTTGTTACGTCGGTTATTGAATAACCGACGTCAAAGGGCCTTCGAAAACCGCGTTTTGTACGTCGGTTATAAAAATAACCGACGTAAAAAACGAAGCCGCGTGATTAATAACGTCGGTTATAAAAATAACCGACGTTAAATGTGTACCGAACACAGGTTTTTACGTCGGTTAAGAAATAACCGACGTAAAAAACCTCGTTTTACATATTTTGACGTCGGTTTTATATAACCGACGTAAAAAATGGTGACGTAAAAAACGTTTTCTGCACTAGTGTGAGTCTAAGGAAACAACCATCCTTAAATACATGCCTATTGTGAAGGAATTCATTGAAGTGTTTCTTGATTAATTTCATGGTCTTCCTCCTTGAAGAGATGTTGAATTCTCAATTGATCTTATACCTGGGTCATTTCCAATATCCTAGAATCTGTATAGAATGGTTGTTGTAAATCTTGAGGAGCTGAAGAAACAACTACAAGAGAATTTGGATAAAGTATTTATACGACCAAGTGCTTCACCATGGGGTGTACCAGTCCTCTTCATCAATAAGAAGGATGGGCCAATACATCTTTTCATTGATTATTGTGAACTCAAAAAAATCATGATAAAGAACAAGTATCCTTTTCCCTAAATTGATAACTTGTTATATCAGCTACTTTGAGCACAATACTTCTCTATGGTGGATTTGCGGTTGGGATATTTACAAGTAAGGGTAAAGAAGGAGGATATCCCCAAGACTGCTTTTCGTACAAGATATGGTTACTATGAATTCATAGTAATACCTTTCAGACTCACTAATGCTCTCGAAATATTCATGGACTTGATGGATAGTGTCTTTAGATATTACCTCAAAAAAAATTTTGTAGTCTTTATAGAATATATTCTAATATATTCCAAAACCAAGTAGGATCGTGAAGAGCATCTAAGAACTGTACTAGAGACCTTGAGATTGGATAAGCTCTATGTAAAGTACAGCAAGTGTGAGTTTTAGTTAAAGGGGGTCTCATTCTTGGGTCATATTATCACAAGCAATGGGATATCTGTGGATCCCTCCAAAACAGCTACAATTGAGTGATAGTCAAGGCCAACATCATAACGGATATCCATAGCTTCTTGGGGCCAGTTGGATATTATCATTGATTTGTGAGAAATTTCTCACAATTTTCAAACCTTGTTACCAAGATAACTCAGAAGGGAGTCAAGTTTTCTTGGAGTGATGAATGCAAAGAAATCTTCAAGGAGTTGAAAAGGAAGATTATCACTGCCCCCATGCTCACACTACCCACAAGTGGATAACTTTTTGTTGTATTTAGTGATGCTTCGAAGAAGGGCTAGGTTGTGTTTTGATGAAAAATGACAAATTAATTGCCTATGCTTCAAGGCAATTTAAATTTCATGAGATGAACTATCCAAAACATGATTTGGAGTTAGCTGCAATAATCTTCGCTTTAAAAATTTGGCGACATTACCTCTTTGGGGAGAAGTGTGAAATATATAAGGACCACAAAAGCCTCAAATATATATTCACACAGAAAGAGTTGAATATGCACCAACAAAGATGGTTAGAGCTGATCAAAGGCTATGACAACTCAATCCATTACCACCCTAGGAAAGTGAACAAGGTGGCAGATTCTCTAAGTAGAAAGGACCCAGCAATTCTATCATTGATGAGAATTTAAAAGCATCCAATCTTCTTAGATTTTCTGAAGATATACATGGGAATCATAAATAAGGGAACATCATCAATCCTTTCACAAATTATTTCTCAATCGTATCTTTTCAAAAGGTTAAAGGATACTCAAAAGGATGATGTGGGAATTATGAAGAAGGTGGAAACTATCAGAAAAAGAAAATCCTCAAATTTTAATGTTAATGAAGAAGGAATTATGAGATTTGGGTCAAGACTATGTGTTCAATCAAATTTGGAGTTAAAGAATGAACTTTTGGATGATGTATATAGTTAAAATTTCTCCATTCACCTAGGAAATACAAAGATGTATCAAGATCTCCGAGAGAATTATTGGCGGGATAACAAGAATAAGGATATCGCTGAGTATACTTCATAGTGCCTGGTATGTCAGCAAGTGAAGGATGAGGGGCATAAGTCTAATAGAATGATTCAACCATTACCCATACCAGCATGTAAATGGTAGAACATCACCATAGACTTTGTCACCAGACTTCTGAAGAAATCTAAAGGAAAAAATTCTATCAAGGTTGTTGTGGATCGTATTACAAAGACTGCACACTTCATTGCAATTCGGGAGGATTTATCACTGGATCAATTAGCATGGGTATACATTAGATATATGGTAAGGCTGCATGAAGTACCACTATATATTGAATTCGATCGAGATCCAATATTCATCTCTAAGTTCTGGAGGAGTCTTCAACATGCTCTAGATACTGAGTTGAACTTCAGTATGGCTTATCATCCTCAAACTGATGGCTAACCAGAGAGAATTATCCAAACACTTGAGGACATGTTGAGAGTGTGATCAATGAACTTAAAAGGAGGATGGGATCAACATATCCATATAGTTGAGTTTTCTTACAACAACAGTTTCCACTCAATCATCCAAATGGATCCTTATGAAGACCTTTATGGGAATAGGTGAAGAACACCGGCATGTTGGGATGAAGTTGGGGAGTGAAAACACCTAGGTCTAAAAATGGTCGAAGAAATGGTGGAGAAGGTTAAGACCATCCAGCAGCACATTAATGCTGCTCAAATTCGACCAAAGAGATATATTGATAATCGTCGATGAGACCTAGATTTTTATGTCAGAGACATGGCATTCCTCCACATATCACCGTGGAAGAGAGTTATGAGATTTGTTAATAAGGGAGAACTTATTCCAATGTACATCAGACCTTTTGAGATCCTTGATCGCATTAGAGCAGTGGCCTATCGACTAGAACTCCCACCGAACCCCTATCAAGTACATGATGTATTCCATGTATCACCATTGAGGAAGTACATACCTAACCCATTGCATGTACTCAATAAAAAGGTGGTAGAATTGGAGAATAACCTCTCCTATGAAGAGAAACTGATGAAGATCTCAGATCGTAGGGAAGAAGTTCTAAGAAATAAGACAATGCCCCTCATCAAGGTGTTGTGGTGAAACCACAAGTTTGAAGAAGAAACGTGGGAATTAGAGGAAGTAATGAAGCAGAGTTACCTGCATATGTTTTAGGGTGGGAAAAGGAAATTTCAAGAGAGAAATTTCTTAAGGGGGGAAGATTATAATGATCCAAACTTTTATTAATGAAAATTCCTCTTGATCTAATTAAATGACTTATTATGTAAAATGGTTATTTAAAACAAATGAACTTCCTTGGTTTTATGACTTTGGATTTAAAAATACCATTAATAATTGTTATCGTTGCTAATATAGTCTTTAAACAGTGATCAATTGATTATTATAAATATAGGGATTTAACCAATCCAATTTACTCAGACAACGAAAGAGATGACCTCATCCAGTAGAATTTCTCCATATGAAGCCCATTTTTTAGACCTCTTAAAGGAGTTGAATTCATTGGGATTCACTCTGGACCAAACCTAAGCTAATCTTCTACATGTTAAGCTCATTTGTAACCACCTATAGGAGAAGCGGAAGTTAATAGAGATTACCACCCGAGCGATGTTATCTGAGACACCCCAAGAGTCTGTCACCATCGCACACCTTACCCTTCGGTCTTATGCAGGTGTTATAAGGGGTTATGTAACAATACCCTAGCACTATGATTATGTGTATTATTTTTTATATAATAAAAAATATCCATTCATTTTATTATTGTTACTTTGTAAATAATTTTTAAAGCACAAATAGTATTTTTAGATAATATTAAATTAAGAAATATATTTTGATGAAATAATGGATTTTTGTATTGAATAATATTTTAGAAAATATTATTACTAAATTAATTTTTATTAAATATAAATAATCATAAAATTTTTATGAATATAATTGTGATTTTTATTAAGGTTTGAAAGACGTTTTTTTTTTCAAAACCCATGATTTTTTTATAAATGTCAGTTTTTATTTTAAAAATAAAAAATCACATATTTAGAAAATTATTTAGATAAAATGAATATTAATTTTGGAATCATGACATCAAAATTATCCAATAGTGATTTTTTTATAATTTTTAGAGAGCCAAATTTTTGGGTAAAAATTAAATATTATTTAATTATATAATGTGTTTTATGACATTATAATGACCCAATAGTGATGCAATAAAATACTATAAATGTAATTTTCGTACAATATATGTTTTACCATTAAAATATATTTATTTTAGATTTGTTTTATTTATTTTACAAAGCCTTAGTGGACCCTTCAAAACTTATAAAACATTTTAACTTTTTAAATTGATTTTCCTGAGAGTGTGACTCACCTCCACATAAGAAAGCCTTATATTTTAAGAATTTAGGCAATTTTAATTATAAAATAATGTTTTCTACTCCCATTTAGAAAACAACTATGGGAAAAACCATGTGATGGTTTGTGGTTTTGATTAGTTAAATGTGTGGTGTCCAAATCCTAAATAATAAAGAATTCCCTCTATTTTTCTATATAAACCCACCCAAGCTCCCGCTTACTCTTCACTAAAATCCTTTGGATCTAGAACAAAAACTTCCCTAATATCTCTATAATCCTCCAAATTCTCCCCAATCTCCCAATAATCCTCTCTCAAGCCTCTCCCAATTCTTTGGTATCACACTTCCAAGTAAGGGATTTCTTCATTTCTCATTTTTGTCTAACTTTATTTACATTGTTATGCCTTTTTAATTTCAATTGAAAATGTTGGGGTATGATTTCACACCTCCCCCATACATACCTCGTTATCTTTAAATGATTATTTACCCCTTTTTCTCTCATTAATTCCTTCCATGTACACCTGTTACTATACTGAAATTCCGTAAGGAATTTCTCTCTTCTCATTTACATTCAAGAAATTCTTTTGTATTATGAATATAAATTTCATTACATATATTGGGAAATGTATCTATATTAACCCCTTACTATCAATTTAATGTAAATATTATGATTCACCCCTTTCTCTCTCATCAACCATTTTTATGAATTCTTATGTCACATCGTTATGCTACAAAAATTGCACCGCAATTTTCCAAGACAAAGTCATTGTGTAGTGAATACCATGTTCGTTTCTCTATCAAAGGTATTCACCTTTATGAACATTTAATTATTGATTATATAGTTTCATGTATTAATTATACATTACTTTATCATGGAATCAATTATAATGTTTAATGAATCCAAGTTATATGATCCATGGGGCACACTTATGCATGAAATGAAATGATTAAGAATGGTGTTCCCTAATAGAACTCAAATGCATTGGTTAAAGATTAGTATCATGATGAGTAAAGTTAAATGAGGGTTTACTAATTCTAATTCAACTGAAATCAGGTTTTAATTATGATACATATGTAATGAGTCTTGGATCATGCTAAAATCATGTTAAATGTTGTTTCTACATTTCCATGTTATGATAATCATGCTATATCACGCCTTTATGTTCATGTGTATATTATGATCCATTGATATGCCTATTTCCTAACATGTACTATATTATTCATGTTATGCCTTGTTTACACCCTTACTGGGCTTTATAGCTCACCCTTTTCTTATGCATGTCCTTAGGTTATCTGATGTAATGCTAAGTACGATGGAATGTGTGTGGTCATGTAAAAGAAGGTTTTAATAAAGTTGTGTGTTTCATGTTTTAAGTTGTTATGTAATGTTCCTAATCCCTAAGGACACTAGAACTCTATATCTTCTATTTTGTATAAAGTTAAAGTTTTATGTAATAAATTGTGTTTGAGTTTGTAATAAAGATCAGGGTTGTTATTCTCCAGATTACCAGTCTTGATGCCACTAGATACCCAGCAGCCACCACCAGGTTGTCAGTGGCCTAACTAAGGTAGTTTATGCCCTGCTTACTCCCATCGGCTGGCTAGTGATCTCCACTGTTTATCCAGTGGGACTTATAGAATTTTTTAAATTCTTCCTCATGCTACTGGCTATATGGTTCTTCACTATTTCACATGACTTGAAATATTCCCTTAGAACCCGTTTACAAGTTTAATTTAGGATGAATACCTTTATGATATTATACCTCAATAGAAACATATAAAAAATCACTAGAAACACATTTAGATAATATAAAAACATATCAATGTGATTTTTATCATTAAAAAATTATACTTTTAGGTACAAAAGTATCAACAAAATCCATCTACTTATAATTAACATAATCCCAATATCATGTTTCTTCCTAACCATTTGTGTTAAAAACCTATCATAGTTGATTATTAAGATCCAATTTATTTTTTATTGAGTTATTAATTCATACCTACAGTGAAATATTATAATAAATTATTTTATGTTATGAAATGATATTCCCTATTTTAATAGTATCTACATCACACAGACCTATATCTTATCCCCCATGGTTCTTCAACTTTTCATTATCGGTGGAAAGTTGAGGTTGAATAATAAATTCAATGAAGAATGATCCTCATACTTAGAAGGATCATTAAGATCCTTTTTCAGAACATGCCTAGGAATTTTAAGAGTAGCCACATCCATCACATCAGATTGTGCCCTCTCTATCTAATCCCTTGCCTTTATCACCAAATTTAACATATAACCACCCAACTCATCACCCAGTTATTTCACCAGTACTTTCACAAACTAATCTGGGAAAACATATAAGATAATGATCACTGAGTTATGAATTTCTTACCATGTTTTCCTTAGGTGGATCTCTATGTTCCAAAAAAAGGGCTTCTGAGACCCACATTTTTTTCCACCCAAACTCTATGGGATTGTGTGCTTTGGGGCATCAAACTTGATTATCAAGCTGATCTTAGCCCCAAGGTCACTGAGAAACCTCCCCCCTTTCCCCCCTAAACTCCATATCATGTTTTACTAGATGTACTGGTAGGGTTTTTCTTCTATATATTGACATGGTGGTTTCAACTTCTCTGATAACATCAGGTCTTTCATGCTACGGTGGTGCACTGATGGATGGTGATGAAGATGATTTATTATTGCCATCTAATGTTACTATGATGTAAATATATCTCCATGGTGGTTTATGGTTTTTATTTCCATTCCTTTTTTTTGAACTGTGACGATTTTTTGGGTAATCTAACCATGATTGGTGAATATAGATTATTTGTTCAGATAGTTAATCCATTATAGGAATTACATCAAATCCTTATAATGGACACATACTGAGATTTATAATATCAATAATTTAAATTTAAAAATAAAACCTTCATAAAACTATATATTTTATTTTATAAACAAAACATTGGGGTGGTACACTTAGAAAAAAATATTGGAAACTTAGAGTGCCTACAGTGATGATTCCATATTTATAATTTTGAAGTATAATATATCATTATCACTATCTATCTCCCTATTAGACATTAAAAAAACTAAAACATATTCCCTTGGTTGTGGTGGTTGTTTATACCAATTATCCTTTCCATACCTTGGGTTATAACACTAACATGTGTAATGTCAATGTATTCCACACTTATGGAAATGGACCATTAGTGGTGCTTTTAGATGCTTGTTTTCCAATCCCATCATGCTAACTGATTTCTTTATTTTATTATGGTAGTTTAATTCTCAATGAACCAATGTTATATAAGAAAAAAATCATACACTACCCTTGAGGAAAACTCATTGGTTCCTATTTTAAAAAATTTAACATATAGAAAAGTAGACATTCTTTCATTCATCATCTTTTTTCACTTAATCTTTCATGAGACTTCATATTTATCTTCTTTGGTGCATTTTATACTTCTATTATGTTCATATTATTAATAATATTTGATGATATATGGTTTGGAATAATCATAAGTTTTCTCTCTTTGGCTCCTATTCTGATGGGTTTTCCATAGAGGGAATCTCCACATTATCCTTCACTCCCATTATTCCTTCAAGTTTCAACCATTAATAAAATAAAAAGGGTTTAAATGAGCGATAAAACATTAAATATACTATATAATTATCATAATCAATAACATAAAAGGTATTCAAATATAAATCCTTTTACCAATATCATCACATTAGACTATAATTCAATTAGTTCAACCTATATATATCCTAGTTTAACCTAAGATACTTTAAGTTGGGTTATCTTATAATTCTCAACCTAATACATAAAAGTAACTATAGAATAAGTCCTTTATAGTGGTTTATAAATATTATATCTCCTAAGAGTTTCTAGCTAGGTATGCAAACTTAGTCTCACTCATCATGCATCATAGTGATAATTGAGTGAATTCTTAACCAACCCTTTTCAGGGTGATTTCTCGTAGGTTCATCTATGTCACTACTGAATAAACATTCTTGTATCTAGACTGATTTATTTTTCTTGTAAAACCACCTACTCATGAATTTAACAGTATTTAAGTATGTAATCCAATACTTAGATTCACCTATAGGGATTTCACTAAGGTTATCTAAAGTAATCAAAAAAAATAACTAAACCTTGATCTCATGCAAAGAATAGAAACCCATCATAAAAAAATATAAATAATACATGGATAGAATGGTTTATTTAAAACATCTAACAAATAGTCTCATCACCCAAGGACATAAAGTTTTAGTGTCTTGGAGACTGGCTACATGACCTTATTATTTTAAAACCCTTGTGAACATTTCAACATAACTGTGCTCCAATAGAACCTCTTCTAGTCATCTCATATGATATAATCATCTTTATATCCTATTTGATAGAATAATAATAAATGGAGATCTTTAATGCTCAGTAAGTGAAACTTATCAACTAGTCATAACCATTAGATCATAGACATGGGGGAAAACATGATAAAGGGAGAAATATTTTATAAACAGATCATGGGAACATAAGTGACTGTCATAAAACATGATTGATCATTAAGGATCATGGTTTAGAAATATAATACCAAATAAAGTTCATCAGAACATGGATTAGAACCCCATAACAAAAATCAAACAAAACATGAAATCATAATATAAGAATATGGAACATCTTTAGAACATGGAATATCCTAAGTATTTATAATTTCTTATAAATAAACAATATTCTAGGAAAAAGAAGTTTCCAAAACATAATTATCAGTAAGAATATCATAGTAGAGTAGTAATCACCACCTAATTCCTATGACATATTGGAGAGGGAATCCCTATATAATTCCCACAGTAGAGAGATCATTTCTTACTTGATTCCCACAATCGAGTGAGAATTACTTACTTGATTCCCATAATTGTATCATGATATATAAAACCTTTAAATATTCATTATAGGGATATATATATATATGAACCCACCCATCATCATCTATTCATATGATTTCTACTTAAAATCAAATCATGCATCTTATAATAAATTACCCATGTAAACAAAATGGGTTTCATAACATTTCCAAGTGGTATCACATAAGAAACATTATGATTTGATACTAAAAACACGATCACGTAAGAGTATTAAAAATAAAATATAGGCTGACTTATGAACCATTACATCATTAGAGAATAATATCTTAAAAATGTAAGAGAAACAATAAAGAGGATGTTTTTTAAAAATAATTTCTTAATATCACCTTAAAAAAGACCTATTTTTCAATTCAATTTCCAAAAACCATTTTTTAAGATAATGAAAAAACATCTTTAAACATTAATTAAAAACATATTATAATAAATATACCTTTATATGAAATAAAAACATATTTTAATATGTGTAGTATAAAAAAGAATATTAGATCATGGTAAGGAAAAGATTCTTAAATATTTTAAAGTGTCTTTATTGAAAACCAAAATCATTTAAAGCCTAATGAGAAATTTATTTTAAAATTAATAAAGATAAATATATGGATCATTAGAGATAAAAATAATTTTGGGTTTCTACTAGTTAAAATAGAAAATTAGTGGGAAGTAAAAAACATGGACATGGAGAAAAAATTCATTAAAAGAGATGGAAATTATTCTTAACTAAATTACACATTTTTATGAAAAAATGAATCCATCAATGAATAATTCTTAATCATGAAACATGAATTCCATATAAAATAATATTAAAATTAAAAATAAAACCATCATAGGTTATAATAATTCAATCTTGAAATATTACAATTGATGTGGAGTTGTCATAACTCAGGAAAAATATTTCAATTAAGAAAACACTGTAACTTTATTCCCACTTAGTAAAATGTTTTATAATCTCCTATAAAAAACATAAATATCATAATAATATATTTAATAACCTTATTAATATATATTACCCTTTCATATAATTTATTTAAGATAATTTAACATGAATATATTAATTAGTTATCAATTATTTTTACCATCGGATGTTAGTAACTTTATATATTTCACACATGATTTATGATTTAGATTTAAAAACCTATTAATTGATACCAAAAATATCATTCATAGGTTATATTATAGTTTTTTTATTTCATTAAGATGAATTCATTGATGAATTAGTTTTAGTTTATCTATTGATATTGATGGATTTCCTAATAAAGATCATTACTTTTTATGTCATACATAAAAATAATATTCATGATGTTTATTAATATTATATATCATATATAATCATCAATTATAATTAATAACCATCCATTTATGAATTAGTGAAAAACTGAATATACCATTCTATGAAGGATGTAGTCTGCATGCATGCATGGATGGTGATTTTGTTTCCCATAGCACGGGAGAAAGAAGTAATAAGTTTTGTTATTTATATAACCTAAAAATTATATAAATATAATAATTATATATTTAATTCCTTATTATTACTATTATTATAAGGTGGTGAAAGAAAAAAAACACGTTATATTGTGGAGGCATTATTCCTCACATATGAACGATTGGCGTTTTTTCATTTCTTAAAGGGAAGTGGGGTGTGGTTAATATTAATTCCAAAAAATATGATAAAATTAGGAATACTATAAATAAATAATTCATAATATATTATTTAGAAAAATAAATTTTAAATGAAGGGATAGAAGGAAAATATGCTAGCAAAAAGATTGAATTTTCGTTGAGAACTTTGGGTTTCTTTTAGAGGTTTCTTAGAAATGAAGGAATTAGGAAAATATCATGAGGCTAGAAGATTATTATAGTGAAATAGGTTTATATGGTAAGGAAATGTGGTATATTTTTTGGATTAAACTTATTGTTTAGAGTGGTATTTAAGGGGTGGTGAGAGGATCCTTTTATAATTTTTGGGAATATAATTTATTTAAAATTTCAACTTAATATAAAAGGAGGACATCTTAAATATGTAAAGTGTATCAAAAAATATACAATAATTGAGGTTAGGGTGAGATACGGTCGATAATATCCCAATAAATCAATTATAAATGTTTTTTTCTTGTTCAAAATCGTTTACCCCTTGAATTATTACTTTTTCCATTTAATCTTTTTCTATGGTAACTAATTTTTACCTAGATTAGCATAATATTAATTCATAAGAATAAAGTCAAATATATTTGATAATTTTTATACACTAATACTAAATTATAAATTTGTTTCTTAAATTTTAGTTCTAAAAGTGTCAAAAAATAATTTTTATATAATAAATGTATAAGGTATTAAAAATGATGTTGAGAAAAATATTACTTGAGTTTTAAAATACTCTATATAGGTTTTTAAACTATAATAAATATTTAAAATGTATAATTATAATTATAAAATATATATTTTATCAATAAAAATGTTTTCATAAATTCTCAATTTATACTTATATATTGATAATGGCATTGAGGTCACAGTATCAGTATATTTCACTATTCACCTGTAAATCAAATTTTTAGAAAAATATGAAAAATTTATTCTAAGATAATTTTTACATTATAAATAAAAATTTAAGTTTTTATATAATTTATATTATAAAATTTATAAATTGTGTTTTGAAATAAAGATGAAAAATATAAAGTAATAACTTTTATTGAACAAAATGACGTTTTTAAACATTAAATATTCTTAATATGAAATCAATTTTAATTTTAAATATTTTAATATATTAGTTCATATATAATTATATTTTAAAAGTATTCAATTTAATATATTATGATAAATTATAAAATACTATAAAGAAAAAATCTTTGAAAAAAAAATATATTACATTTATAATAAATATGCTTTAACAAATACCATTGAAATTAAATATTTATATTATAAAATTTAATTAAATCACCCCATAGATATTAAAATATTTTTTAAAAAAATTATATGTACAACATATCATATTTTATTAATAATATTACTATTTATAAATAACTCGTAAATATAAATATATATTTATAATATATTAATATCATATTATCATTTCATTATGAGCTATATTATTTTAAATTTACTACTCCACAATACACAACTTCAGTATACCTATTGAATATATGACCAGTATTCATGTCTATAATCACAATATTTGCAACAACCGTATTTTCAATGACTATATTTTTAATGACCAAATTTTCAATGGCTATATTTCATTCCTTTATATATAACCTTATTAATATTATTTCATTCATAGTTACCATTTTGATATCTTCCATTATATATCTCACAACATGCTTTCTTATTTTGTGGTATTCTTTATCATTGTAGTTTTTTTATACTAATGGTGAGTCTTAAAGGTGATAGTGGTTCAGGGGATTTGATATTTCTAATGATATTATTCTTTTTAATTTATTTTCCCATTTAAATTTATGAAGTTTTAATGGATCTAATCACCCATGATGTGTAATAATTCTTTCTATGAAATGCATGGTTTCATGTAACTTAATTTTACTGTTCCATTATAGTTGAAAAAATTTTAATTATATTTTTTCATATCTTATATGGCCCAATCTATAATCATGTATTAATTATTTTTAAATAATAAAGTAACATTTTTTATAATTATACAGTAAATTTTAATTGTTCCTAAAACCTAGGTTGTTACATTTCTTGTTCCTCAAGGATTACAAGGAGTTATCATTTTCATAGGGGAATATCTAAGATCAGTATCATGTTTAGTTTACTTCATTGACCATGAAGTTATCTTATCAATAGAACATGGTTTCTTCTAGGGGTTCCTGAGTATGATTATATATTTCTAAATTTTATGTTTCCTTATTTTTGAGACCTCTAGTACTATTTTAAACTATGAACCATTTGTTTTTCAGGACCTTAAATTGAATGGCTAGAATTATCATCATTCCTTTTCAATTATTATCCCTTCGCATGAATGATTCGAACATCCATCATTGTCTCTAACTGAAACACACATGTTTAATACTTGGTCTATTATTTTTTGTACCATTTAGAACTTTTATCACCAATCCATGCTGAAATTTACTTCAGAGATATTACGTATAATTCATTAATTAGGCTTAGTGTTTAGGTGGGAATATTTTATAGGGAAAGAGTTTCTCTATCCTTTTCCATTTCATTATATAACTCTCTCCTTGGTCATAGTGTTTTTGAGATGTATTCCTGGGGGAGGGGATGATATTATCATATGTATTATATAACTCATCTCTTAGACCCGATGTAGTAGAGATTTGATTCAGGGGAATGGGTCCTTATATTCCTTCCATTATTTTAGTCTCCATATCTTTTCTTAGGCTCAACATTGTAAAATTAATCCCAGGGGAAGGGGATACTATATGTGTAAATATTTTATTTATTTTTTCTTTATATTATATGATTTTACTATATGTTATGAGTTATATTTTGTATGACATAATTTTATATGTGACTATGTTTTTTATGATTTGATGATTTTATTTTGGAATGGAATCCTCTTATATTAGAAACTAATGTTACGGAATCAAAAAAAATAAATTTGCGGGATACATAACCAATCATGAAAATTTATTTTTATTGGTTCATTTTAAAGTTGTATAGGTGAGTTAGGGCCACCCAAATTAGAACATTTCATAGTGTGATGGATGGGTTCCCTTGATTCATATAGTTTTGGAAGATATTTTTACAATGATGTAGGTTTTTGTGTTTTTTGAGGAATTTAATGTGGTGTTGAATTAGAAACTATAAATTCAATTAAATTCAACTATATTTAATGATGAATAGAAATATTAAATATTTTTTGATAATACTTGGGTGTGTTGTTGGTAATTGAATATTTGTTTATAATCTTGGAGGATTTTTTTTAAGCTTGATATAATCGATTGTTTTAGCCTCATGTTTTTTGATGTATGTTATGTTTTATTTTATATTTTCTAATTTATAAGTTATGTGTATTGATATATACTAGATAAAGATAATGTTAGGGTTGTGTTAGTTAAATAAAAATAATGTGATAATAACATGTAAATTTTCAAAATATGTGAGTTATAATGGACAACAAGATATAAATGGAATATTAGACACCATGCATGGAATGTTTTAAATGTCTTACAATTACTAATTATTTTAACATGAAACATGTTAAAGTTTTTAAGTTTACTAGTAGAATAATTATTTAAATAATGTGATACATGATAAATTAACATGGTTAATTTTCTAACCAGTCTAGTTTTTTTAATTAGAAATGAAATATTATTGGGAAAATTTAAATTAAGTATGTTATATTTGGAAATTTTCTTCATGTTGTGTGATAATTGTTTTTATAAATATTTACTGAGACTCACATGAAAAAAATTATTTTGTAGTAACCAATTTTTTAAATAAATGATGACTATTTTTTCATGAAACTTACATTTATTTTAAAAGAGGTTGTTTTAAAATTAATTGGGATTAATTTTTTAAAAAAATTATCTTGAATAAACCTTATTAAAAATAAAGATAAAAATATTTTCATTTTAATGTTTTCCAACCTATTAGATTTTAAATAAAAAAAGTTTTATTGAGATGTTTTTTGCAGTATTATTTAAAATGTTAACATTTTATAATATGAAATGTTATTTAAACTGTTAATCCATTCTATAAAATAGAGAGTTATTATAATTCAACTTAAGTAAGGAATCATTTAAAATTAATGTTAAAATTTGGAACTCCTTTACCTACATGCCTTAATTAAATGTTATGAGTAGCATATCTTAGTAAAAATTATTATAATGTCATTGATTTATATTCATTAATTGGTTGGGTTTTAAATATTTTCTTTTGTGAATTTTTTTGTGATCTGTGTCACATTAAGTTAGAAATTATTCTGGTTGGTTGGCTTCATAAGTAGGATATGTTTTACCTTATGTTGATTTATGAAATTTTTATCTTCCTTAATGTGATGTTCTATTGATAATGTTATAAATTTTTGGGAGGAATCTCCCTTGGGATATTTGTTTATGATGTCGATGTCGCATGCATAATTCCTTACTCTAATGGTATAATGACCATGTTTCTGGATTTAGTTAGGGTTTTTTAGGGGTGTTTATTGGGGTTCCTTTCGAACCCACTTCCTTTTATTTATTGGGTCTGTTTAATTCTAAAGGATGAGAATTGTTTAAGAGGTATCTAATATAATGGTTTATGTTTTTTTGAGTTATTCATTTATATTTCTAGGGTGTTTTATAGATCAAGAATTATTTCATATTCTGGATGTTATTTTAGAATGGTTTTTATAAATTAATAAAAGTAATTTTATTATTTTGAATTAATTTGAAAATTTATCAGTTTCTTTAAAATGATTTAACTAATTTATGAAGTAATTTGGAATTTTTGAAAATAATAATAGATTATATTAATAATTATTTATGTGTTTGTTTAATTGAAAAAAATTAAAACTTCTTAAAATTTTCTTACCCATACATAAATCCACCTCCCTTTGTAAAGATAATGTTGTTTACCTTTACACATTATATTTTAATAATCTTTGTGAAATTAGTTTCCCTTTTCCATTACTCACATATGGGTAAGACAATAATTTTCATTTCTCTATATATGTATGTTCATAATTCTATTCTTATATAATGATAACTCACGTTAGGTTCATTATAAACCCATGATTTATAATGGTAAATATATTTACCATTAAACAAAGTGAACTTGTCACATGAGGGTCATGTAAAACCCACACTATATATAGATAAAATGATTTACCTTTATAAAAAGCCTTATCTCACTTGTATTTATCTTACATAGGGGTAGGTCAATTTTTATTTCGTGTAGGCAGCATAACTCATGTGTAAATATCATCCATAACTTTATATAAAGGTAAAATGAGCATACACTATGTAAATGTAAATGATTTTATATTTACAAAAAAACCCTAACCTACATTAAGGTAACTGTATTATCTATATTTCCTTACCCCTCTTCCTATAATGATCTGCGATCTAATTTTATGTTCAAAATGGATGATTTAACCTAAAAAAGGGAAATAAGTGGCTAAAATATTTGGATAAAAATAAAATTATTTATAGAAAAAAAAATACATTAAACAAATGAGTTTTATGTATTAAATTAATAAACACTAAAATAAATGTATATCTTGATGTCAAAAATTATACAATAAGTAAATAGAGTTTAAGTATTTATATTAATATATGAAAAATAATGAGAGTTTCCAACTCTTTAGTTTCTATAATATAAATGAAAATTTATGAATTTTAAATATTGTTTATGGTGTTCTATTAGACTTATTTTACATGTATTTAAAATTATCATATCTTCTTTCTCTGTCTACTCATTATTCCTCCAACTTTCTCCCTCAAAATCCATGTGAACTAAGTTACACCATGGGAATTTATGAGAATTTTCGATCCATTACAACCACGCATCCTTAAGAGTCCACCTATGGTTGATCCCTTATGAATACTTAGATGTGAAAACTCTTCACTCTCCTCCTTCATTCATGAAAAATGTGGTTTGTGTATTTATAGGTATTATATCTAAGACCTATACTTATTCCATGTGTAAGTGTGAATTATCCATTACTTAGTTTCCTTGTTTAAACAATGGAATCAATATTAAATAAGAAAACAATTAGGAACTACATGAAGAAAGAAAAAGTAATTTCTACATGGTAATTGATAATTAATATTTCATAATTCTAGAAATCATCATAGAGAGAGGAAAAATTATCACTTGTTTTAATATTTATTCATTATATGAGCATTACAAAAATTAATTTGAAATAATTTTTTCATGTAATTAATAAATATTATTATTCAAATATAGTATTTTTAATAATTAGATTGATATTTTTATTTTATAATATGGGGATCGAATGAAAATTATCTTTATTATTAATATTTTATAATCTAGAAATTATTTAAATAGAGAAGAATTATTATTTCATGTAGTTTAAATGACAATTCCATAATATAGAATTAAGGAATGAAAATGGAATTGGGATATTGTGATTGGATGTGATTTTTTCCTTATTTTTAATTACACTTATAATTTACTTGATAATTTTTATTGATTCATGTAGGTTTTTATTGTTATATAGCATGGTTAACATTATTCAAATTGGATAAACAATATAAATATTAAATGATGAAATTATTTAATGAAAGAGGAATGAGTAAACTATATATTATTCATTCCTAGAAATTATTAAACAAGTAAATTTTTCTTGAAGCATGTTTTTGAATTATTTTAGATATTCCTATGTGTTGATTTTAGTTTTATTGTTGCTAAGAACTAATGAAAAATGAATAAATTAATTTAATATGGAAATAAAATGTGTTTTTTTAAAGATAACCATTTGGAAATGAGCAATCCCATCTTTTTTATTAACAATTATTATGCATTGGTTCCAAGTCCTTGGTTTACCATTGAAATTAGGTGATTAAAATATCCATTGCCTTATCTACATGATCTATGATATTAGATACTTGTTTTGAATTATTTCAATGGTGATGATGAAGGTATTTCTTATATTATGAGAAATGGATGGGAACTTCCTCGGGCTATAATGATAGTGGAGCCTAGTGATGTTAGGAAGAAATGTATTATACACAATGGTGAGGTTAAGATAAGAAATGGGA
This sequence comes from Viscum album, assembly GCA_963277665.1. Lineage (NCBI taxonomy): Eukaryota > Viridiplantae > Streptophyta > Magnoliopsida > Santalales > Viscaceae > Viscum > Viscum album. The sequence goes on from OY728123.1 coordinate 1,390,987,265, forward strand.
TCATTCATTGATTATATTCTTGATGGTTTCTTTTAAAATATATATTCCTTGGTGGATTGTTTCTTAAGAATTACATTTAAAATGGTTGGTTGGCCACATATTGATTATTTGATTCCCAAATATGTGATGTTGTTTGAATATGTTTCCAAGAAGTGAATCCTTATTTGTAGTATATTAGTATAAAACCTAGAGTACCTGGTAAATATTAAATTCACATAGATTAATAAAGAACATGGTTAGTTCTTGATGAATTTAGATAATGATAAAATACTTGAGAATAGACAATATTTTGTTTTCGAATGAAATAGTCATGATGTAATTACTGTATTAATGATTTATGAAGAAAAAATAATTTATTAATTGATAGGAAATATTTAAAGTTAAATTATGAATACTTATTTTTTATATAAGTCTTATCTTTTAGTACTAATAGTGGAATCCAACTCTTCATGGGGTATGATAGTTAGATCAACTCTAAATTAGGTTGCTTCGCATTATGTGGCTTTATGCTATACCTATTTTTATATTTTCTGATTTATTACACACCCCACTTTCATCAGAAGGAAAACCAACACCCAAATGTTTGGGGGGTTTTTTCCCAAACATCTATGTTATTGAGAGAATATATATCAGACTAATACCTCTCCCATGATCTTTTTTGGATATAGTAATATGTGTGGGAATACACGTTCTATAACGGATTGAGGTGTAGGGTATGGACTCACATGGGATGTGATGGGTCTCTCTTTTTATATATATGTATGTGAAGGTTATAATGGCTTGATTTTATAGCATATAAAATTATTCTAGGTGTAATAAAAGCATTTTTTTCAGTGTATCATATACCTGTTATAATGGCATGAGGTGTAGTGCATGATACAAATGTTGTGGTGGATTTTGGAAATAAAATTTGGTGACTATATAGAGGTTTTGGATATGAAGTGTTGTATGGTCTATATGGTGATATGACGATGAGATTCATAGGATGTAGAATGTGATATAGATTCCTGGGACTTGTTTAGGATGATTCGTATAAGTGATGAGCACAATACGTGTGGTGTTGGACTATAATAGTTACAAACATGTGTGAAGTGGTTGTGTGGTACCCTTCCCATGTATATATGATATGATTATATGTTACCTGTTTTTGTGTGTTATTTGGTGAGTGAGACCTGGTGAGGCTAGTAATTCAGTATACCTAATTAGGAAATGACTTGTTTTCATTTGTTTATTCCCTAACCTTTAGTACATTCTTTAATATTTTTCATGAGAGGTTTTGAGGATGTTTTGATTGAGCATACAAGTTATTCTCACCCATATATATAAAAACTATTTTTCTACTCCATAGGACTTGGTTGAGGATCTGGATAGACATTACTAGATTAGAGTATTTTTTATTAGTTTTCGTAGTTGTTGGTGTTCATAGTCACTACCATATGATTTATTTTAGTTTTATTTAATTTGTAACAATTTTATATTTCATCACATTAATATATTGGAATGGTTTATCTTTAATTTATTATGATCATGAGTTTTTCGGTGGTTTCTTTGAATTGTCTTTTATATTATTCATATTGAGGGTAATTTTTTCCATTCATTAAGTGATATACCATTTTTTCTTGTTTCCTACAATAACATAACATATTTGGACTTAAAGGGTTATCTCTTTCTCTTTATTGCTAGCCCAGGAGGGGTACCAATGAAAGAGGGGTCATAAAAAATTCAATGTTATACACTCTACATCCTAATATGTGATGAAGTATTCCTTGGCATTTAGAGAATATACTATTTTAAATATATTTTTTGTGTTTTTATAATTCTTTATCACTTAATTGTGCATTTTTTTCATTTAATGTTATGCATTTAAAAATTAGACATAGTTAGTTATAACTCCATTAAAAGGTATTTTTGGTAGTTTATACCTCATATTAAAATGTTATGGTTGTGTTAGGTTGTGACACCACTTTAAAATTTTGGTTGTTGTGTTTGTTATGCCTCAACTAGAAAAGGGTGGATGTAATTGAGTTTCAGCATTCCGATAAAAGTTAGGTTTATTCATGTGTATCATTTATCTTGAGGATAAAGATAAATGAAGAGTATAGATTACTCATATTTTATCTAAACTATATTTAAAAAATATTTTCTTCATTTTTTATTTTTTCACTGCATTATAATCTTAACTTTGATTTTAGAATCTAATTATTTTTTAAAATTGGTCAATTAACCCCCTCTTGACCATTACTACCATCTTCTATCTAGGAAAATGGTAGATGTGTATGATATTCTTTGATAGTTACTTATTGTACTAATAGGATCCAATTTTTTTACCTACTTTAATTGTAGCTTTATATCATAGGATATTGAATATAATACTATCAAGGTGCACCACCCATCCTTTTAAAAAAAAGGTATTGGTGTATATGAGAGTCAAATAAATCCTAAAAATAATCCTATTAGGAAAGAAAAAAGGGGTATAATAGAGTTATAAAACAAATATAACTTTCCATTAGATTAAATACTCTATGAATATGGTTTTACCAACTCAAGAAATATTTATAACAATGAAATGTTTATTTATACATTCTTATCAGTAACTTAATAATTGGAATATTTGAGAAACAACACTATACATGAAACCTCATACATTATATTAATAACATATGATATAAAATCACATATAACAATTAATACCATGTTTAATTGTTTGGGTGGCATTACAAAAACATCAATAACAAGCCAAACATTTATTTTATTAATTATGAAAAACATTCAGAACATATAAAACATGTGAACCAATGAAAAATGAATCATAAAAATAATCCAAGACATTTCATAAGTAATTTAAAAATAATACTAGATTAAAATATCCATATGTTATAAATATAATTTATTAATAATATTTATTAGAGTAAAATTTAATACCCCAAGATTTTGTGAACTATTTTGTTTTTGAATTAATTTAACATTTTTTATATTTTTCATTTCACGCAATACTAGTGGTAGTTTATTTTATATTAAAGCCCTGTGTTTGGTTTGCATAACACATAATTAATAGTGCACTACATAAAAAATAAACTTTATCATTATCTACACAGAACATTGAGGGTATCTTGAATTATACGCAACAATTATTATCCTTTATGTCTTCTGTAACATACAATATTGAGGTTTACAAAACAATAATATATTACTAAAATATGATTATTTAATATAATAAGATATAACCAAGACGTTAAATTATAGGTTATGAATAATATTAACTAATTTATGAAAATATCTGTTTTACACAATATAATATGAATTCATAGGTTACCAATTAATTATAAATGAATATAAAAACTGATTGAAGATAAAAGAAAATATTATTATTTTTATGGTCACAAAGCAGTTTTACCGAAATAAATTAAATTAAATTAAATTATTGAGTGATATTAATGTAATATATATGTTATATATTCAATAAAATATTTTTTATATTTATTCAATGGATTTTATAGTCATAAGATAAGAACAAACCTAATTTTATGCTTAAAATATATATTTTTATAAATGTAGTTTTACTGCCTTTTAATAGAGAACTCATTTTAAATCCCAATTTTGGAACTTTTATAGACTTAATATGTAAAAATAAACTTCATGTTTGAAATAAAAACATAAAAAATTGGTAAGTATAATTTTTTGGTATTTATCTAAGGTTTCATTTTTTAATGAATAGTGAAAAATATGGAATTTTAATTGAAAACTAATTTTTCATCTAATTTATTTAAAAGGATAAATTATATTTTAAATTAGTTTAAAAGTTTAATTATAGAATAATTTTACTAATTAATACAATTTATTTCATTAGAACCAATTTCACATTAAAATTGGATATAAAAACTTATAAATTTTTTTATTATTTTTTACTTTAAAAACCTGCATTGTCAACCAGACTGCGGGATTAATTTTAAATTAATTTATGACACTTATTTTATTAGAATTTGAAAAAAAAAATTATTCTATATTTTAAATCAGTATAATTCATAATTTCTAATAGGTTTATATTATTTTTTACCAAAAATATTAGTCAAAGTGATTAAAATTAATTACATCGATTAAGGTTAAATTAAGCTTAATAAGGGACTAAACTGTAACCTTATGGACTAAAATGCCTATACACTTATCCAAAATCTATTTTATGGCCATATTTTGACCCTATACTCCCTTTTATATACTTTTGATCATTATTGGATCCACTTGAAACATGAAAAACGTTGGTGGAATTCTCTCTTCAAATATTAACAAGTGTGCCACTCCTCCTTCCCAATAAAAGGCCACCACCTATCCCTCTTATTCACACCTCTAAAACCACTTATGTTTGACCAATATCTGACCAATACAGTTCCAAAAATCCCTACATTCCTAATTTAAGCCTCCCTTTTAGCATAAATTCTTCTAAAGAATCCTTTTGGCATAAACCAAAAGGAGTTACTCGATTAAGAGGTAACACATTATCTCGAGCTCCTTTATTTTATTTTCCTTCTCCACATCCTCTACTCCATTTATTCCATGAAATTATAACAAAAACAATATCCTAAATATACTATTATGTTTTTATTCTATGGTTTCAACCTATAATTACACACACCATCATCTAATGGGTAACGAACATACTGTTTATGTGTACGGGGAACTTCTGCCTCAGAAAATGATGATTGTTCTATTTTCCTTACCGCCTCTCATGGTGGAAATTATGATGGAAACTATGTTTATATATATATATATATATTATATTCATTATTTATTTAATATTATTTAATCCTTTTACAACTTTTATATTTTTACTTTCCATTTGGTGTGAATACAATAATTTCGTTTAAGGAAGTGTGGACTACCGCCCCCACAAAGAGATGTGAGTCATTCACACACTAAATGGAATGTATTAAAGAGGGTTTTAGAGAAATTATCTGATACATATATAATTATAATACTAATTTAATGATATTATATACATATATACATATATTTCATTTTCATTCTTTCTTTCAATGCGATAATAAAAACGGAAACAACGTTCATGCGTACGTACGACTTACCGTATCCATTAATGGTGTATTCCATTTTGTAACTCTATATTATATAGATTATTATAATAAAAATATACTGAATATAAATTATATTTATATCATTTTTTACATTTTTTATTCATTATATAAGTATAAAGACCAGTGTTATAACATATTAAGACACATGTGAAAAACAAAGAGAATATTACCCGAAGTGAAACCTTAACATAGGATTATTAACAAAAAGAAAATATAAGGTCATAATAAAACCATATATTGTATTAGATATAATAATATGTATATTTAAAATATTTATAATATTTATAATAAATTTATATTTATTATATAGGTGGTTTGAATGAGTTCGATGAGAGTCAAGACACAAGGTAAAGGGATTTCATCTCACTTTTTATTTCCTTGAGATACATGCTATGTTCTCGACTCTTTACTTGTGTGTGGTGTATGTGCTTCCCATGATTGTATTCTATGTTTCTTATACTTAAATTTATGGGTGTTCAAATATCTATTTTATGATTTTTCTTTCATGGGTATTAAGATTCAAAAGTTACCAAATCGGTAAAATAGTTTTGTCTCAATTTTCCTTCTTTGAGACACATATTTTGTTATGCACATAAATTACTTTTGGAGGTATATATACTTAAATTTTAAATTTTATATAATTATTTTCATTATTTTCATTATATTTTAAGCTTCATTTAATTTTTGTTTCTTACATGGATAGTATGATCCCAAGTAACCAAGTGGTAAGAGTTTTTTGAAACAATCTCATTGCTTATCGATATTGTTAATGATTATTCTTCTTTGATGAAATTTTATGATACATATCTGAATAAAATTCAGGAATTTTATACTCCTATGGTTATTCAAGATATATTCTTGTATTGGTACCATTTTTATACACTTTGGTACTTAATATAGTTAAGAAATATTTTTTAAGATAGCTCGAATTTACCCTCTCTTCGGTCGAAAATATATGTTCCTTAAAAACCATGTTTTCTAAAAAAGGTTTCCAAGAATAATATACCATTATCCTATAATCCTTATAATAAAATTTTACCCTTTTTTTATTTTACCAATCTCTTCAAAGGAATAATCTTTTTGCTTTCCGAACAAGGAATTTTTCTATCCTTTTTTACTATGTAAAAGGAATGTTCTTTTAACCTCATACATCATGTATAGATTTACCCACTGCTATTTATTTGAATATTCCTTTTCATTTTTAAATTGATTTTTTAAGAAAAAATTTTTAATAGTAATTTTTAGGGAATTTTTTTTTTCAAAATGTTTTCAAGCCTTATTTATAAGTTTTAAAAGTATTTTTAGGAATGGTTTTAAAAAAAAATTCAAGATCCTTTCACATGTTTTCAATTAAAAAGGTTTTAAAAACATTTTCAATATTTCTTTATATTTTTTCGAATTATTTTAAAATAAAAATGTTTTTAAAATGTCTTGAAGCTTATTTTATAAGTTTTTAAGGGAAAAGGTTTTAAAAATGATTTCAAGTGTTCTTTATAAGTCTTAAAGGTATTTTCTAAGAAAATTATTTTCAAATGGTTTTATGTATTAAAAATATTTTTAATAGAATAAAGGATATTTTCCTCAAGAAAAGTTTTTGAAATATATTTCAAAATTATTTTCCATATAAGATGAATTTTGTTGATATTACTCATGTCCTTCTAGGAAATGATCTAAAGGTTCCATTAATATTCTTATATGAGTTGGTTATTATTAATGTCATGGTATTTATGAAACCCATTTCCCTTTAATGGGTGATATGATTATGAAATCTATTTCTTTTTCATGGGTTATTATTTTAATGAAATGATTATGAACCCTTTTTTCTAAGATTTATCATATGATTACATGTTAATAATACCCATTTCACTTCATGGGTTATGATATGATTATTTATGATCTTGTGGAACATGTATGTATGATTTAATTATGAGATTGGTGGGACCTATATCTCCCTCCAATGCATTGGGTAAAGATTTATATCTCATGAGATAGACTAAGATGGTATTGGGAATGAACCTTTACTATTAAGATGGCTATAGGAGTGAACCACGACTACCAAGATGGTATGAGGAGTGAATTCATGCTACTAACATGGCCATGGATGTGAACCATGACTACAAAGATGGTATGAGGAGTGAACTCATGCTATTAATATGGTTATGGGAGTGAACGATGACTACCAAGATGTTATGAGGAGTGAACCCATGATACCAATATGGTCTTGGAAGTGATGTATTAGCTACTATAGAAATCATATTAATTGATTATGTGTCTACCAAAATTCCATGTTTTATTCATATGTTGTGTTTTCATGACTTATGCTCTTAATTCTATTATTATCCATTTCTTATAAATTGAAAATATTTATTACAATATCCAATATATAGGGTATTATCTTCAAATGTTATGCTCAAGTTCCATGTCCTTTTTTCATGTTATGCTTACACATTTCATTTATTTACCCTTACTAAGAATCTGAGCTCACCCCTTCTTATATTTCCTTTCCCCAGGTTATGAAAAAAGGTTTTAGGTAGAAGTACTAAAGGTGGAGATTGGTGTTTAAGATCTTTCACCAGGATATAAGATTTTATTTCTTAGTTTCTAAAGACACTAAACTATTTCAGTCCTTAGGAGTGTATTATTGTAATGAATTGAATATTAATCTAAAATGGCGTTATATCTATGAATTTTAATCCCGAGGTCTCTATAGTTGGTATCAATGAAAAGGTTTAGTAAACCTTTTGAAACTAGGATTAGAAAACTTTAGTAAAATCCCTAGCTATATTTCTAAGGATATGTCTAGGGATGTCTCTAAGTATAAATATAAGGATGAATTAACATTTAGAAACATGTCCCAAAATTTTGGTAAAGGATAGAGTGAGTGGTTTCCTAGAAATACATCCCAGTATCGATACTACAAGTGGATGTGGATCTTGAACATATCTACCAATGGGTAACAACTCCGAGAAGTTTTTTTGGTCCTGACTCAGGGTAATCAGGTACACAAAAATGGGACTTGTTGCACACCAGGTTTGATACTCCCAGGGGATACGATTTGGGAATTCACAAATTCTTCATGAACCATCATGAAGGATTTAAATATAAGTTGGCTATGAATAACCTAGTATGAACCTAGGGTGTCATAGATTAAGAAAGGTGTCATGATTTAGACATCCTATAAGTAATTATTTTCATGACTATGTGGTTTTCTTATATGATAAGTAATGCTCACATTAGGCTTCTGGTTTTAGTCAATGGAGGGAACTGGAAGGAACTGGATTAAAGTTCAATGTGATAGATGATTTTTGATGAGAATTAAAGTGGAATGATCACTGGAGTGAAAGATATTTTGATCATTCCTAATCACTTTACATGGAACATGATTAAAAACTTGTACCTTAAGCAACTCTCAGACTCATCAAGGAAGATAAATAAGGAGTTCGTTGAGAGTTTGGGTAATGGAGACCATGGAGGAAAGAAGATTCAGTTTCCTTTGTTTTAATAATGTATAAAGAATCACCTAGGTGAATATCTTATAAGAACAAGAAGATATTTTGAATGTGAAAAATAAGGACATTAATTAAGTGATTCCAAGGTAAAAAAAGAAGAGCTCGATTAAAAAAATGTATGAGAATATTGGCCTCCCTGATGAATCGTAGAAGGTTAAGTGTTGTAAGTGTAGAATAAATAGTCATTATGAAACTCAATTTCCCAAGAGGAAATATGCTGAAGAGAATCATCAAGGTGGTGATGGTTACATTGTTGATAATGAAGAGACTACAGATGAAATGTAAAATAGAAGTGGTATTATAATGAGGTAGCCCTATCAATGGATTAAGGATAAAGTAATCGATGTTTTTATATATTTGGAATCAAGAATTATTAAAGGTGAAATATAGAATGATTGTTCAGTTTATTCTTTTTTCTATGAATTTATAAGAATATATTGAATGGTTCCAATGGAATAGAAAACTAATATAATGGAAAGGTGATATCCATGGAAAACACATGATTAAGAAAAAGATAACCCTCAATATATTCCTTATGTTATGATAATGTTTTTTTGGATAAATATGTGTGAGATATGAATAAGTAAGTTGGAAGGTACTGATTGCCTTAAAACTAATTAAGGACTTGTCGAAAATTATTTTATACTATCATTGGTGAAGTTTAAAACTTATTAGATTTATGGAATATATCCATTAATATATGGAATAAGTAATAATGCAAGTTTTTTGGAATTATTTATGGTAATCCAGGTTATGAACATGTTTCAAGAGAATATATGATGAGGGTATTCACATGTTTGGAATGTGAAAACTAAGATATACTTTGTGATATATGGTGGAATCAATGTTAATCTGATTTAGTAAGTCTATTTTTAAAATTTTTGGATTTTAATATGGTTAAACATTCACGAAAATCTTAAGTTAAACTTTAGAGGAAGTATTTATGCACTGAGTTTGTATTGAAAATCATAGTTAAAAGACTATTTAGCGATTAACCTTATTTTAAGGATGCCCATCATATTTTGGAAATTATATTAGCATGGTTTTAGAAAAGGAAATAATGTATGTTGGGTGAAAACCAATCAATTTTAGAAAGGAAATAATTATTGAACCCATGATCGAAGGATGATAATGGTTTCATGCCTACCACTGGCCTATGTGATGTCCTGGTTAATGTATAATTATTTTTGACGAATAACTATTTATGACGAAGCAGTCATGTTAATTTTATGTTTATAGATTAATGTATTCACCATATTTATTTTTTAAGAACATCTATAGATAAACAGTTATACTTTTCATTCTTTTATGGGCCTTGAGATCTACTGAAAGCATATTTTATCACTTCAGGCATCAAAGTTAATTTCTGGATGTCCATTACACGAAGTAATGGATGGATTAGAAATTGATAAAAGCACATTTAAAGACTGAAATTTTGTTTCTAAAAATATATCAAATAATTATATCTCCCTATATTATTGGTCAATAAAATAATTACTAAATGTTAGGATAGTGATCAAAATAAAATGTGTTTTCTTAATACCTTGATTTTTTTGAACTGGTGGCATTTTAAATCATCACAGATTTATGACTTTGAGGCCCTCGAATTTTATTTTATCATTCAATTGTTTGTGATTGTTGACCTCAATCAATACCTATAAATATTTATAATTTTTCTCCAAGTCCAATCTTGACTCCCAACCTATGTTCTCCTATATGGAAAACTAGTTATATGTTACTTTGGATAATTGTTATGGTTCCAACTTTCCCTTTTTAAGGGAAGTTTTAGTATTCATTTTTACGATTTGGTTTCTATGAATGAAACTTTCAAGTATTAAACCTTTGATAACCCAGAGAAATTTAGAGGGAGAATTTAATTTTAAGGGGGTAAAATGTAACATCCCCAGAATTTTTTCATTATTTTTTTTTCAAATTAATTTAACCTTTTCTATATTTTTCATTCCATGCAACACTGAATATTGTTTATTTTATTTTAAATAACAATGTTTGGATTGAGCAACACTAATTTAATCATTAACTACATGAAACATAAACTTTAGACTGCTCTACATAGAAAATCAATGTTATCTTTCGTTATATGCAACAATAAATTTCCTCGATGGATTGTGTAACACGATAGACTGAGGTTTACTGAAGAATAATATATTATTAAAATATAATTATTTAATATAATAATATATAACCTAGAAATTAAACTAAAGTTTATGAATATTATTAACTAATTTATAAAAATATATAGTTTACACAATATATTATAAATTCATAGGTTACCAATTAATTATAAATGAATATGAAAACCGATTGAATATAAAAGGAAGTATTATTATTTTTATGCTCACAAAGTTGTTTTACCATAATAAATTAAATTAAATACAATTAGTGAGTGGTATTAATGTAATATACATATTTCATATTCAATCAAATATTTTGGATATTTATTCAATAGATTTGATAGACATGGTATAAGAACAACCCCAATTTTATACTTAAAAACATGTATTTTTATAAATATAGTTTAACGCCTTTTAATGGAGAACCCATTTTAAATCCAAATTTTTAACTTTTATAGACTTAATATGTCAAAATAAACTATATATTTTAAATAAAAACATAAAAATTAGGTAAGGGTAATTTTTTGGTATTTTTATATATGGTTTCATCTTTTAATAAATAGTTAAAAATAAGGAATTTTAGTTCAAAACTGCTTATTCATATAATTTATATATAAGGTTAAATTATATTTTAAATTAGTTTAGAAGTTTAATTAGATAATATTTTTATCAATTAATACAATTTATGTCATTAAAACAAATTTCACATAGAGATTGGGTATAAAAACTTAGCAAACTTTTGATCATTTTTTACTTTAAAAACCCACACTGTCAACCCCACTACAGAATTAATTTTAAATTAATATATGAAAATTATGTGATTAGATATTTTAAAAATGGATTCAATATTTGGAATTAAAATAATTTTTATTTTCTAGTACAGTTAAATTAGTTTTGTCCAAAAAGATTGGTGAATGTGATTAAAATTAATTACATCGATTAAGGTTCAATTGATCTTAATAAGGGATTAAACCATAACCTTAAGGCCCAAAACAACCTATAAAATTGTTCAAAATCCATTTTTTATCCATATATAGACCCTATACTCCCCTGTATTGGCTTTTTATCATTATTGGATCCACTTGAAACATGAAAAACATGGGTGGAATTCTCTCTTTAAATATTTACAATAGTTCCACTCCTACTTCCCTATAAAAAGAAACCACCTCTCCCTCTTATTCACACCTATTAGACCACTTGTCACAAACCAACCAGGGTTGACCCTGAACCAGTCACCCGAGCTGATCTACGGCAAGTCCTAAGAGGTATTCCCAATCCTCCTGGGCTGGCGATAAGCACTAGGGAATCAATAGAGAGCAAGAGGGAATGATTTCTCCCATTGAAAATAAATAAAGCAGCGAAAAAAAAGAATAACGCAAAGTGAATAAATGACATGGTAAAGAAAGAACAACCAACAACAAAACACTAACCTGCCGATGAACAAAAAAACTCCTCATGACCTCAAGAGTCACTCTCTAAACCACAGCCTACTCTTGCCCACAGCAAACAAGATCGAGTCAAACCTGAAACAAAAACTAAAAATAGAAAAAACACTATAGGCATGAGTATAAAAACTCAGTAGGCGTGCCCAAAAAACTATACCCACAACACTACCTCTAAATAAATAATTTACTAATTCCAGGTTTGAACTAAATTATATAAAATATGGGTTTCTACACACATTTACATTTCCAAAACATGTAACAGTCCATTGCCCTTTTAAATTTAAAAACAAGTTTAATGTTTTAATGGAAAAAGTGAATTAAATTTTAAAAACATTTTTGTGAACAATTTAGAAATCCAAATTTTAGTTTTTATTCATGATAAAAACCACATACAACATAGAATAAGGGTGTTGGGAAAATAGAAAATAGGGAACAGTAACCGAACTAGGCTCTTTAATCATCCACCACATTCAAACAAGCATTAAAGGAAACATGGGTTGAACCTAAGAGATCATGAACAATCCAGAATGTACCATACATGTGACACATCTGGAAGGCATGCCTACTCTCGATGACGTCATAATGCCCTAACACTCAGTATTTTTCTACCTGGCCTAACCAAGGGGCCCAATCCCCTAATAGAGAAAAGTCTATACTAAGGCCCAGTAGCCAGTGTGTATTCTAAACTAGTTCAGAAATTGTTCTCAAAATATTCACTTACTATGCTAGGTTCCCATGTCAACACGTGTAAAAAAGGGTGATTTAACAATTTCAATCAAGTAACCTTTCACGATGCACAAACATTATACACAACAACTCACACAATCGACGTACACAACAAGATCACCCATGAGTTACCCAAAGAGGTTTTTCAATATAATTTATTTTTATTAAAGTACCAAGAGGGCCTTAACCAACTTTAAAGAAAAATATCATTTCTCAAGAGAACCAAAAAACTTACTCAAGCATTATAAGAAATCATTTATCATCAAACCCGAACCACATTTGAAAATCGGTGAATTATGTTCAAAGTAAAAATGGGCATTCGTTCACTATTGTGTGTAAATTCACCAAGAAAATATTTCAAGTATCGTGTATAAAATAAACATCTTCATTTACATCAAATAATTATTCCAAAAATAATTATCTAATATTATTTATCATTTATTGAAAATTAATGAAATATCAAGAAATTAATAAATTCTAAATTTAAAGGTGAGTATAGTGGGGGACCTACCTCAACTCACAATCCAAACACGATGACATGATATGCCTTGCGCAGGCACACAAGTACAAGATGATGCCTATAATATCACGGAATTTCCTGCCAACATGTTGCAGCAACTGCAAAATGAATAAAACACACAAACACTAATTTAAAATAATTCAAGTGAAAAAAAAAAGCACAAAAACTCACCTAAACCACAATGTGGGTGAAACGACGTGAGTGAAAGAGGAATGAGTCATCATGGGGGTTTGCTCAATCAAAGGGATCGCATAAAAGAATAAAAGACTGGTAAGGATGCCGGTGAAGAGCGCGGCCCGGCTGGGAGGGCGCGCGATGGCTGAAAGGGAGGCGTGTCGATCGAAAGCACGCACATTACACTGGAAGGGCTGGATGGATGGCATGTGGTGGGTTGGAAGACATGAAACCAGACGGCATGCGGCCGGAAGGAGGTCTGGCGAGTGTGTGGTGGTCGAAAAGAGGTCCAACGAAAGAATTCTGCAGCCAAAATAGTGAAGGGGGCGTCGTCTGGGTGTTACACCATTATTGGTCAGCCGGAGCAGGGAAGGGGACCGTGTCCTGGGCTGCTACACCACTGCTTACCTGACGAAACAGAGAAATGAACCGCGTCTGGGGCATTGCCCCGCTGAAAAAGGGATGACGAGTTTGTTGAAGGGTGTCAGAGGAGTGCGCTGCAAGTAGGGGGTTCTGGAGGTCACGGCCATTCAGGGTAGGGAAACGGTGTCAGGGTGCCGCTGGTCAGGTCGGCTGGAGGGGAAAATCCACTAGACAAGGGGAGTCACGCCTGATGGTCGTTGGACAAAGCTGTTGGCTGAATCAAGGAGGAGTCATGGTTGAGTGCACGACGTGAAGGCTAGTTGGGAGTGGCTAGTCGGAGAATGTGGAAGAGTACTACAAATGGGGTCCCCAGGCCGATGGAGGCATGGATAGAGGGCTATGCAGGGAGGGATGCCGATGATGCAGGAGGGGTGTGGGAGGCCAAATCATGGATCTGGATCTGTCCCATAGGAGGAGGCGTGCTGAAGGGGTTCATCCAGGTGGTGTTGCACGAGTGGGGGAGGAGGAGATTAAAGGGAGGGAGGATGCACGTCAGTGCAGGGCAGGAAGTGAAACTACACTGGTGTAGGTGTCGTCTGAGGAAGCAGAATGAAATGGGGGAAATAGGAGGGGTGCACTATGAGAGAGGAGAAAAATAAGTTGGGTGGCGGTGATGCAAGGACCAAGGGAAAGATAGAGAAAAAAATGGGGAGAAGGGCTAGGGTTAGGAGGAAATAAGGAAAAAAAGAGAGAAATTAAATAGAAACAAGAATAAAAATCATAAAAATCATAGTAATAATTATTCTAATAACAATAAAACAATAATAATAACTTTAATCTATAATAACAATATTAATATTAATGTAAATAATAATAATAATAATACACATGATAATAAATAAAACAACTTTAACAATAGTATAAAAATTATAAAAATGACAATTTTAATAATAACAATTCTTTAATAATAATATATTATTATTATTCATGAAAAAATAATATTATTACCACAGTGAGTTATTTATTTATCAAAATTCTAATTTTTTCGACTCATTTGGTACATTTTTATTTGATCGATTCAAACTCTGCAACTTCATGGTACTCGGGATGAACGCACGGCTTCCGCTAGTCGTGTGGTGCCCGCGCACCGGCCTAAAATAATAATAAAAACAATAATAATAATAATAATAATAATAATAATAATAATAATAATAATAATAATAATAATAATAATAACAAAATTATTATCAACCATAAAATTTTCAAATCACACAATAAATTACAGAATTTACCCATTTTAAATTTTCAAAGGCAGACAGACTGTGTTGTTGCCTGGGAGAAGCCACGTGGGGTTTTTAAAATGCACTCCACCCGTGCACCCAGTGACATCAACTCAAAAACACGTGATTTTTGAAAAAACTCAAAAATCTCATTCAGGATTTAACCCGAACCTCAGCAAAAATTATAAAAGCCAAAGAAAATAATAAAATAAAATAATAAATCGGTCGGGGTGTGACAATTCTCGTCACCATAATGCTTTGTACCCATGGAAAGCCCCAACAAGATCAAGACGCAAAGATAAAACATCTTATGTGTCACCCCTACCAAAAGATTAAGAGCCTCTAATTGATCGATCCAAATAGACACTGAAATCCCATGTCACACAACTCATCCTCAAAACACAACACCTTAACCACTACCAAACAGAACTCAGATCGGCCATTTCAACCAAGTGATGAACAAACTTAACCCACCTCAGACAGAAGGGCGGCGCAAGGGGGACCAATAGTGGGTGATCAGGGTGGCCCATGGGGGTTCAGGTGTGATGGGGCGAGGCCAGGGCCGACGGGAGGTTTGGTGGTGGATGGGTTTGAGTTTGATTTAAAAAGGGTATTTTGGATGTATTTTGGTGAAAAGTCCTCTTGTTTTTTCTTATAATGATTTAATAAATAGTTTAAATTATTTATTAATTTATTTAGATGGTGACAAAGTAGTATTTTGGAATATTTGAATATGTGTCTGTTTTTAATGTAGTATGTTTATTATGTAATCCCTTGTTGTGTTATTTAATTATTTTTTCTAAGTTCTGAAATCTGATTATGTTCATTTTTGAGTGTCTCCAAATAGGTATTTTTGAAATTATTAAGTAACTTCAAATGTATTTTTCAAAGGTATTTTGGTGTGCGTGTGTTTTTAAAATGGTGTTTGGGTGTTCAAGTGGTGACTTCCATGTGGAATGTTTTTTTTGGTTTATGATATGTGAAAGTGATACACTGTGTGAATGTGGAACTTGATTGAGCACAAGGGAAAACCCAGGTATCTAGGTGGGAAGATTAGAACTAGTGCACTAGTGATCCAGAGGGGTATTGTCCATGTTTCACTTAGCTAGATTGATGATTACAACACTAACTAAACATATTAATGATTGAGGGTTGTGATTTCTAAGCCATGTTTACTAAGGGTCATGGTTTCTAAGTTGTGTTTACTAAGGGTTGTGGTTTCTAAGCCACGTTTCACCAAGAGATGAGGTTCTAGTGACCCACTCAAGCTTGAATAACCTTAGGGGATTTACCCATAGTGCTCTTCCATCCATAATGTGGTGCCTTCTATTGGCATATGGAGGACCAATTGTGTGTGTGTGTGTCCTTCATGAATTTTTCTCTTCCTCTTTAAAATAGTGTTTGTGAAATATTTTTCTTCAAGTGTTTTTTTTCCTCTTTTAGCTTGTAAATGTTTTTCTTGAAAGTGTTTTAAAAGTATAACTATGAATAATCATATTAAATTTATCTCTTGAATGTTGTGTCATGAAATCTTTTTTATTTGGTGGTATCTTACTGGGAATTTGGCTAACACCCTACATACACCCTTGGGTGTATGTAGGCCTTTTTCCTTGTGTATTCTAGGTTGAGGCATCATGCTTAGTGACATTGGTTCAGGTTATCAATGGTTTTCCCGTGCAGGTCTGATGACGGTGAGTTAAGGAGGTGGCTTCTTATGTTGCAAGAAGGTGTGAATAAATGTGCTAGTTTTCTTTTCAATGCAGTCTTCTTAAAATTTTGGGTTGAATTGTAAACGTTAAGTTTGGCCAAATGTTAAGGGTTGGTTTGGTTTGGTTTTCCAGTATTTATTTATTTGTCTTGTTAGTTTTTTTTCTATCTCTTATTTCGTTCCCACATGTTACTCTGAATACTCGAGCACTTGTTCCAGCCCGTGGGGATCAAGAACGCCCTCCAGGCCATGTCGTGGATCGGGTCGGGCGCTGGGTCGGATGGCGACCTGGCCTGGTTTGTGACACCACTTAGGTTCGAAAATGATATTAACAGTACACTTAACAAAATCCCTAACTTCCTCATTTAATCCTCCCTTTGGTAATAAAGTCTTCCAAGGAATATTATTGACACAAACTAGAAGGAGTTGCCTGATTAAGAGGTAACACCTTCTCTCGAGCTCCTTTCTTTTATTTACCTTCTCCACCCCCTACACTCTCTTTATTACATTCATGTATAAAAAAATAGTATCCTCAATATAATATGATTTTTTTTTTCCATGATTTCAACCTACACTTACACACACCTCAATCTAATGGGAAACGAACATACTCTTTAGGTGTACGAAGAACTACCACCTCACAAAATAATGATTGTTCAATTTTCCTTACCGCCTCTCATGATAGAAATTATGATGAACACTCTATTTATATATATTATTTATTATATTTATTATTTATTTAATATTATTTATTCTTTTTACAACTCATATCCTTTTACTTTCCATTTGGTGTAAATATGATAATTTTGTTTGAGGAACTGTGGACTACCGCCCCCTTAAAGTGATGTGAATCATTCACACACTACATGGAATATATTAAAAATAGTTTTAGTGAAATTATAAGATATATATAACACTATAATAATAATTTAATTATATTATTTACATATATACATATATTTCATTTTCATTCTTTCTTTCAATTCAACAATAAAAATAAAAACAACGTTCATGTGTATGTACGACTTACCATCTCCATGAACAGTGTATTCCATTTCATGATTCTATATTATATAGATTATTATAATAAAAATATAATGAATATACATGATATTTATATAATATTTTACATTTTATAATCATGATATAATTATAAGAACCAAGGATATAACAAATTAAGACAAATGCGAAGAACAAAGCGATTATTACCCGAAGTGAAACCTTAACATAGGGTTATTAAGAAGCATGTGATATAAGGAAATAATACAACCATATATGGTATTAGATATAAGAATATAGTTATATAAATATTTATAATAAATTTATATTTATTATATAGGTGGTTTGAACGAGTACAATGAGAGTCAAGACACAAGGTCAAGGTGTTTCATCTCACTTTTTATTTCCGTGAGATACATGCTATGTTTGTCACTCTTTCCTTTTGTGTGGTGTATGTACTGACCATGATTGTATTCTATGTTTCATATAATTAAATTTATGTGTATCAACATATCCATTTTATGATATTTATTTCATGGGGATTAAGTTTCCAAAGTTACCAAATAGGTAAAATATTTTTGTCTCAATTTTCCTTATTTGAGACTAATGTTTTGTTATGCAACTAAATTATTTTTTGAGGTATATATACTTTTATTTTACATGTAATATCATGAATTTAATTATTTTCATGATATTTTTGGCTACATGAAATATCATTTTCTTACATGTATATTATGATCCCAAGTAACCAAGTGGTAAGAGTTTATTGAAACAATCTCATCGCTTTTTGAGATTATTAATGACTATGCTTCTTTGATGAAATATTATGATCCATTTATCAATAAAATTCATGAATTTTATTATACTATAGTTATTAAAGATATATTCATGTATTGGCACCAATTTTTTACACCTTGGTAATTAATATAGTTAATAAATTGTTTTTAAGAGAGGCTGATTATACCCTCTCTTCGGTTAGAAATCTATGTTCCTTCAAAACCATGTTTTCTAAAAAGGGTTTCCAAGAATATTGAACCATTATACTTTAAATTTTAAAATAAATTTTTACACTTTTTTTCTTTTACCAATATATTTAAAGGAATAATCTTTTCTCTTTCTGAACAAGGCATTTTTCTATCCTTTTTACCGTGCAAAAAGAATGTTCTTTTTACCCCGTACCACATGCACGAATTTACCCACCATCATTTATTTGAAGATTCCTTTTCATTTTAAATGGATAATTTTTAAGAAAATATCTTTAAAAGTAATTTTCAAGTAAAATTGTTTTCAAAATTTTATCAACCTTCTTTCATACATTTTCAATGATTTTTTTTCAAAAAAAAAAATCAAGCCTTATTTTTAATTTTTCAAAGTATTTTCAAATAAATGGTTTTCAAAAAACCTTCAAGATCCTTTCACATATTTTCAAGTAAAAATTTTTTCAAAATATTTTCAATATTTCTTTATAGTTTTTCAAATTATTTTCAAATAAAAAGGTTTTTAAGATGGTTTGAATCTTATTTTATGTGTTTTCAAGGAAAAAGGTTTTCGAAATGATTTCAAGTATTATTTATAAGTTTTCAAGGTATTTTATAAGAAAATGATTTTCAAATGGTTTTATGTATTAAATATACTTTTTAAAAGAAGAAATTATATTTTCATCAAGAAACATTTTTGAAATATATTTTAAAATTATTTTCCATCTAATATGACATTTTTTGATGTTACTCAGTCCCTTCTAGGAAATGATCTCAAGGTTCCATTCATATTATTTCTATGAATGGTTTATGCTTAATGTCATAGTATTTATGAAATCTATTTCTCTTTCATGGGTAATATGTTTATGAAATCTATTTTTATTTTACAGGTTATTCTATAAATGAAATGATTATGAAACGTGTCTTTTTACACATGTTAGGATATGATTACATGCTTATAATACCTATTTCATTTTATGGGTTATGATATGATTATTTTTTATCTTGTGGAACATGTATGTATGATTACATTATGAGATGGGTGGGACATATATCTCCCTCCAGTGTATGTGTAATGATTTATATCTCATGAGATATACTAAGATGGTCTTGGGAATGAACCTTGACTACTAATATAGACATGGGAGTGAACCATTACTACCAATATGGTATGATGAGTGAACTCATGTTACAAACATGGACACGAGAATGAACCATGACTACCAAGATGGTATGAGGAGTGAACTCATGTTACTAATATAGTTATGGGAGTGAACCATGACTACCAAGATGTTATTATGAGTGAAATAATTCTAATAATATTTGTATGGGAGTGAACCGTTACTACCAAGATGGTATGGGGAGTGAACTGATGCTGCCAGGATGGTCTTCGCAGCGATGATTTGGCTACTATGGAAATCATATTATATGATTATGTGTCCGCCACAATTCCATGTTTTATTCTGATGTTGTGATTTCAATAATTATCATATTAATTATATTATGATCCATGTCTTATTAACTTCCAATATTTATTATTATCTATAATACACAGGGTATGATCTTAAAATGTTATGCTCAAGTTCTGAACATTTTGTTCATGTTATGCTTACACATTTCATTTATATACCCTTACTGAGCATATGAGATCACCCCTTATTATGTTTCCTTTACCCCCGATTATGAATAAAGGTTTTATTTATAAGTACTAAAGGTAGTGATCTTTATGGGAGATTTTGAAGATCTTTCACCGGGATAGAAGATTTTGTTTCCAAGTTTACAAAGACAATAAACTATTACGGTCCTCAGGCATGTATTATTGAAATGTATTGAATATTCATATAAAATTGTGTAATATCTATGTATATTAATCCTAGGTCACTATATAAAAAATTCATTTTTAAATAATATTACTCATACCTATACTATTTATAAACCATGCACAATAAAATTATGGATGTGAGGAGTGGTCACCTACATAAATTTGTGTTAAACTGAATCCCCAAGATCAAATATGTTGGTTGTATCACATAAAAATTATTTCACTAACCTATTAAATATATATATAGGGATTTATACCCTACCCTAATGGAATATCAAAAATTTAGGATAGAAACAAGCATCCTCATAATGAAATTTCCCTATAAAATATCCTATGATAGATTAGATAAATAATGACAGAAGGAGGAGGGTCAAAATGAAAATGTAGAATTGATGAGGATTTAATTATTCATGAAAGTGGTATAGTTTTTTTAATATAAAATATATTAGATTTTATATATACTTTATTTTATCCATTATATGTTTTTCCCATGATTTTAAAAAAATAAGAGCATCCTAGGTTAAGAATCACATTGGGAGGAAAATGATATAAGGAAGAGCTTCAGAAATGAAGGCTAGATGGATATCAAT
The DNA here is from genome assembly GCA_963277665.1 of Viscum album. Lineage (NCBI taxonomy): Eukaryota > Viridiplantae > Streptophyta > Magnoliopsida > Santalales > Viscaceae > Viscum > Viscum album. The sequence continues at coordinate 1,391,008,594 of OY728123.1, forward strand.
GATAAGATTACAAGGGATTTAGTTTCAATGTATTTTTTTTCTCATAAAAAAATAACAATTTTCCCTCTTAAAAAATTCATCAAAAACTAATTGAAACATCAATGGGTTATAACCAAGATTTCACCACTCACAACTGAGATATAAAAGTTTAGGTGGTTAAACATTAGTGTTTTATTACCCTTATTTTTTTATAGACCATTTACCCAGTTTCTATATAATTCATCTAATTCACTTTAACATCTACTATAACTTCATCCAAAAATAAAATAATATAATTTAATAGTTAAAATAAAGAAAATTCAATTTAAATATGAACTCGAATGAAAATAATCATTACAAATTACACCCCATAAATATTCTAATCCTTTAGAATCTCAAATGTTATTATTCATAAAACAATATTTTCCATTAATATTTCATTTTTTTACACCTCCCACATTTTTTATTATAGACTTATTTGATTATATCTGACATAAACTAAATAAATAACCTTACCAATCAAAAATTCTCATTCTGGACGATAATGAAAATAGGTCACTCCAAATATGAGGCATAAACATCCAATTAAATATCATCAAACCATACAATATGTAACGACCCGAAATTTTGAATAAATCTGGTTTCCTAATTTTATGTGTTATTTTATTTTGTTTTTTATACTCAACAAAAATGTTTCATTTGATAACATGAGTATAATTAAAATGAGACCATTGGGTTTTGACTATTATATGACCATTGGTCAATATGACCCCTGGAAACTAAACGTTTTGATTATTGTCTCTAAATACAAGTAATATTGGTTAATTATTATAGAAAGAAGATTTGATGGCCTCACCCAGTAGTCTTCGACCGATCGAAGCCCATCTAACAGAACTTGAGAAGGAGGTAGCACCACTGGGCTTTTCTCTGGACCAAACCCAAGCCGAACTTCATCGTGTGAAGATAGAATGGAATCGCCTTTGCGAGAAGTTCAAACTGATAGAAATTACTACTCATGCGATGTTAGCTGAGCCTTCCTCATATTCTCTCACCTTAGCACACCTTACACTTATGTCCTATGCTGGTGTGATAAGGGGCTATATAAGGAGACCGTAACTACCTTGTGTAATCCTTTGTTTTAAATAAAAATTAGGATTTCTTCTTATTATGAAGTTTATGAATTTTCAAATGACCGGATAAATATAGTATGCATATTTTTGATTAATTTTAGAAAAAGGATATTTTAAAAATGTTTATGTAAACCTTAAATAATTAAAAATGTGTAATGATATTCAAAAAATGGTCTTCTACAATTATGCTCAGTACGAAATTTAGAGTCTAATAAGATCAACTTAATTTTTGATGAATAGTAAATTATGAATAGTGATTTTATGATTAGGATTAGTAATGTGTCCAAATGGATTAGTAATCTCACTTAAAGAAAGTATTAATATAATCTAGGCACCTTGATTTAGTAATGTGATTCAATAAAATGGTTAAATAACGATTTCATAAATTATTATTCAAGTATTAGTTTTTTTGAGTGAATAGTGTTTTTTAATTAAAAATATCTAAAAAATTATTTTTATAAAATGGATTTCATTTTTGAACTCAGAGAACCGATATTATGTTATGGTAATTTTTGGGGTTTTTTCTGAAAAAATGAATTTTCTGTGAATAGTGTATTTATTTAAAAAATAAATTACAAATATTTAGAAAATTATTTTTATAAAATGGAGTTCATTTTTGAAATCAGAGCATTGATATTTGGTTAAGGTGAAATTTTGGGATTATTCTGAGAAAGTTGAATTTTCAATGAATAGTGAAAATACAGTTTTTAAGTTACGGGTGTTTAATGACATCATTAAATGATGTATTAAGTATGTAATAAATATGGTCAACTTATGAATAGTAAGATAAGGTATTAGGTGTCCCAAGTGGCCAATACCATGGGAAAATACCATGGGCAAGCCCATGGTTTTTCCAAAACCACTAATGAGGTGTCCCTTGGCCATTAATGCCTTGTCCCCTCACTTTCCCTATAAATACCAAGACATCCTCTCATCCATTCGACTCCCCACTCTCCCCCAACGAAGTTATTGTCTCATTACCTCCCAAGGAGTCCTCCCAAGGTTCCCCCAAGCCCTCAAGGTCCCAACCTTTGAGTTTTAAGAGTTACGTTTTAAGGTAAGGGATCTGATCTCTCTCTTTCTTTTCAAGAAATCTCTTTTATGTAATTTCTTTTATGCTCCATGTTCTTATGTTAAAGGGTGTTATTTTATACTCCTATTACTTCCCTTTTCATGTTAACATAATGAGATATCACCTCTTACTCTCATTATTTCGTTTTATGAAGTTTTAAGTGGCTCCGTTAGGCTGCCGAAATTTTTGTAACGGATTATTTCTCCCTTCTCATTTTTCAAGATCTATTTTCATGTGAAGTATTTCAAGTTCCTTTTTATTATGTTGGGGTATGATATCTAAATTTATCATACTGATCTTTTATGATCATATGATTAGATACCCCATTTGATCTCTTCAATTTATTATTTTGAAGTTTTAAGTGGCACCGTTAGGCTGCCGAATTTTTAAGTGGTTCTTCACCCTTCTCGTTTTGAAGTTCTACTTTCATGTCAATTCTTTCAAGTTCCTTTTTGTTATGTTGGGTTATGATCTCTATATCTATCATACTGATATTTTATGACCATATGATTAGAGAACCCATTTTATCTCTTCAATTCATTATTTTGAATTTTAAGTGGCGTCGTTAGGCTGTTGAATTTTTAAGTGGTCCTTGCACCTTTCTCCCTTTTCAAAGTTCTAATTCCATGTCAAGTCTTGCAAGTTACTTTTTATTATGTTGGGTTATGATATCTATATCTATCATACTGATCTTTTATGTTCATATTATGAGAGACCCTATTTTATCTCATCAATTCATTTTTGGTTGAATTTTATGTAACGATGTTAGGCTGCCGAATTTACATAAGAGAAATCTTATTTTTGTCTTCCTTTAATGTCCTTCATTTCATATGGTATATTTTAAAATTTCATTACCATGTTCTTAAATACATTATATTCTGTCCCTCTACTGTTTTATGGGTCATTTATGAATGTTTGACCCATGTCCCCTCTCTTTTCAATGTTTTCTAAAAACCTTGTAACATAGCCGTTATGCTGCAGAATTTTCGTCTCAAAATGTCTCTCTCTTTTTTCTAAAGATATTTTATTTTATTAAGTGAATACTCAAATATATTATTTCTATAGGGGTATTCACATATATATCAAAATGTTCTATTTTAAATTCCGGGATTTACATACGTGAAACCCGCTTTCCCTTTTCTGTGGGTTTAAAGTGACATAAAGTTCATGTCTTTAAAGAAGTTTTTAAAACGTTATGATTATGAAATGAAACCCATTTTTTCTATGCTATATGGGTTGTTTATGAAATAATTGATGATGATATATGTGGATCACATGATAATAAAGACATGTCAATGGTGCGCCCAGATAGCGCTCCAATGCATTGGGTAAAGACTTGATCTCTAGAGATGACTTTTTATACTGATACCTTGGTGAATAACCTTGGTAATTTTTAATGACACCTTGGGGATGGACCTTGGTGAAATGAAATGATTGTCCATATTAAATGTTTCAGCCACATCTTCAAGTTATGAAAAATTTTATTTTTATTATGATATGCCTCATGATTTCTTTCTCATGCCTTAATGATCTTTTCATTACCTTATTGAAGTATCTCAAGTTCACATGTAAAATGTTTCTCTTGTTTCCCTTACTAGGACTTCTGCTCACCCTTTCTTTTGATGTATGTCCCCAGGTTATGAGATACAGTAATGAACCTAGGATGAACATGAGGATAAGCCTTTCAATTGTTTAAGAAGAATCTTTTATGTTTTCATTTTTAAAGTTCCTGGTTTCCAAGACACTAAACCTTAAAGATCCTCGGTTTTGTAAAATGTAATGAAAGTTTATGTGATAAAAAGGCGGGATGCTATAGTTGGTATCAAAGGATGGTTTAGTTATTTGTGAAAATTAGGATATGAAAACTCTAGGAAGAACCCTATAGAAAATTTTAAATATAGGAAATCTTCCTGGTATTTTGGTGAGTATTGAGTATGGGGTTGCCAAGCAAATACATCCCTGTCTGGATACGAGCAGGTAGATGTGGCTCTGGCACAGATGTACATAGGGGTAAAACCCGAAAACACCACTTTGAGCTAGACTCGAACGGGAACTGGTACACGACAACGGGCCTTGCTGCACTCTTGGTTACGACACTCCCGAGGGATATGCTTTGGTAAATTTATAAGCTTAGTATGAACCATTGTTAAAGGAACAAAGATAAAATAAAATAAAGATTCACATAAGAATATATGATCATGGATAACCAAGATGGGAACCTAGGGGATAACAAGTTAGGGTATACTTTTCTTCTACAAGTTATCCTTATATGCTTTCAGTTCCTTTTCATGATTATTGGCTAAGTACTTAAGCCCCTAATTATGCTTTATCTTCTTAGTTAATGGTGGGAAATGGAAGAACATGTCCCAACAACCAATGTGATAGGAAATGCGATGATTGTCGTATTAATATGACAGGGATGATTAGGGGATTAAAATATGATTATTATTTTGGAAGACGTTCACTATTTTGGGGACCCTATATGATCGATGTAAATAGATTACTACGGTATTTTCATTGAGGAGTAGGGTTGACTTATATTTTGAAGAATCGATGAATTTAAGGTGGGCTTATAGTAATTTAGGTTACTTATGGGAATGATTAACCTATCTTGGGTAAAATATGTTTAGGTTAGATACTTTTGTTATAAGATGTTAGGAGTGGTTGATGTTGTTTGGAGATGAACAATGAAATTTATTTTGGAAGACTATGTTATCAAATCCTTCTTGTATTTGGGTTTCAATCTTAGTTTGGTTTATTTTGAGGAATTTTAAGGACCGTTATTTATGGAATGGACTATGATGAACTTTGGGTAGTACCATGGAACTTTGAAAATTTAAAAGTAGTTTTCATTCCTATGGGATTATTTTTTTTAAGAGTTGTTTTACCTTACCCTTTCTGTTTTTGGGATAATGTTTAATGATAGAAGAAATAGATAGTTAATCTTTTGTGGATTATGTGATTCTCTAGAAGATTATTCTTGTGTTTTGATGAGACCAAGTAGTTTTGAATGCTCATAGTTTGGAGAAAAGATTAGTTTTGGGTAGAAACTTATTAAAGGATGAAACTCTACATGAATATAGGTATATTTTCTTATGTTTTTATTTTATGTTGTAAATGAATTCCTCAAAATTATGAAAAGGAACGTAAAACAAAAACGTTGTTGGTTTACGTTTCCTAATGGGTAATCAAAGACCGTTTACACACATCATAATTTTGGGATTTTCTTATGGTTAACTTTCTCCTAATCATGTTTTCTATCACTCTCCCTCAGAACGTGACCCATTGTTTTCTCCTCTAGGTCCATGTTTTCGTACATGGAATCCTAGTGTGGGCTAACTCGGGTGACCTTTGTACTTACCCTTTTTTCTTTTAAAGTAATAGTTTTACTGACTCCTTTTCCAATGTGGGACTTTCAATGAAATTTCAAAACCCAATTTTAAAAATTGCGAGGACGCAATTTCTTAAGGGGGGAAGATTGTAACAACCCGAAATTTTGAATAAATCTTGTTTCCTAATTTTATGTGTTATTTTATTTTGTTTTTTATACTCAACAAAAATGTTTCATTTAATAACATGAGTATAATTAAAATGAGACCATTGGGTTTTGACTATTATATGACCATTGGTCAATATGACCCCTGGAAACTAAACGTTTTGATTATTATCTCTAAATACAAGTAATCTTGGTTAATTATTATAGAAAGAAGATTCGATGGCCTCACCCAGTAGTCTTGGACCGATCGAAGCCCATCTAACAGAACTTGGGAAGGTGGTAGCACCACTGGGCTTTTCTCTGGACCAAACCCAAGCCTAACTTCATCGTGTGAAGCTAGAACAGAATCGCCTTTGCGAAAACTTCAAACTGATAGAAATTACTACTCATGTGATGTTAGCCGAGCCTCCCTCAGATTCTCTCACCTTAGCACACCTTACACTTAGGTCCTATGCTGGTGTGATAAGGGGCTATGTAAGGAGACCGTAACTGCCTTGTGTAATCCTTTGTTTTAAATAAAATTTGGGATTTCTTCTTATTATGAAGTTTATGAATTTTCAAATGACCGGATAAATATAGTATGCATATTTTTGATTAATTTTAGAAAAAGGATATTTTAAAAATGTTTATGTAAACCTTAAATAATTAAAAATGTGTAATGATATTCAAAAAATGGTCTTCTACAATTATGCTCAGTACAAAATTTAGAGTCTAATAAGATTAACTTAATTTTTGATGAATAGTAAATTATGAATAGTGATTTTAGGATTAGGATTAGTAATGTGTCCAAATGGATTAGTAATCTCACTTAAAGAAAGTATTAATATAATCTAGGCACCTTGATTTAGTAATGTGATTCAATAAAATGGTTAAATAACGATTTCATAAATTATTACTCAAGTATTAGTTTTTTCGAGTGAATAGTGTTTTTTAATTAAAAATTAAATTAAAAATATTTAAAAATTTATTTTTATAAAATGGATTTCATTTTTGAACTCAGAGCACCGATATTATGTTATGGTAATTTTTGGGGTTTTTTTTTGAAAAAATGAATTTTCGGTGAATAGTGTATTTATTTAAAAAATAAATTAAAAATATTTAGAAAATTATTTTTATAAAATGGATTTCATTTTTGAAATCAGAGCATTGATATTTGGTTAAGGTGAAATTTTGGGATTATTCTGAGAAAGTTGAATTTTCAATGAATAGTGAAAATACAGTTTTTAAGTTACGGGTGTTTAATGACATCATTAAATAATGTATTAAGTATGTAATCAATATGGTAGACTTATGAATAGTAAGATAAGTTATGAGGTGTCCCAAGTGGCCAATACCATGCGCAAATACCATGGGAAAGCCCATGGTTTTTCCAAAACCACTAATGAGGTGTCCCTTGGCCATTAATGCCTTGTCCCCTCACTTTCCCTATAAATACCAAGCAATCCTCTCATCCATTCGACTCCCCACTCTCCCCCAACGAATTTCTGGTCTCATTACCTCCAAAGGAGTCCTTCAAAGGTTCCCCCAAGCCCTCAAGGTCCCAACCATTGAGTTTTAAGAGTTACGTTTTAAGGTAAGGGATCTGATCTCTCTCTTTCTTTTCAAGAAATCTCTTTTATGTAATTTCTTTTATGCTCCATGTTATTATGTTAAAGGGTGTTCTTTTATACTCCTCTTAATTCCATTTTCATGTTCAAATAATGAGAGATAACCTCTTACTCTCATTATTTCGTTTTATGAAGTTTTAAGTGGCACCGTTAGGCTGCTAACATTTTTGTAATCGATTCTTTCTCCCTTCTCATTTTTCAAGATCTATTTTCATGTAAAGTATTTCAAGTTCCTTTTTATTATGTTGGGGTATGATCTCTAAATTTATCATACTAATCTTTTATGATCATATTATGAGAGACCCCATTTTATCTCTTCAATTCCATATTTTGAAGTTTTAAGTGGCGCCGTTAGGCTGCCGAATTTTTAAGTGGTTCTTCACCCTTCTCGTTTTGAAGTTCTACTTTCATGTCAATTATCTCAAGTTCCTTTTTTTTATGTTGGGGTATGATCTCTATATCTATAATACTGATCTTTTATGACCATATGATGAGAGAACCCATTTGATCTCTTCAATTCAGTATTTTGAAGTTTAAGTGGCGTCGTTAGGCTGTTGAATTTTTAAGTGGTCCTTGCACCTTTCTCCCTTTTCAAAGTTCTAATTCCATGTCAAGTCTTGAAAGTTCCTTTTTATTATGTTTGGGTATGATATATATATCTATCATACTGATCTTTTATGTTCATATGATTAGAGACCCTATTTGATCTCATCAATTCATTTTTGGTTGAAGTTTATGTAACGTTGTTAGGCTGCCGAATTTTCATAAGAGAAATCTTATTTTTGTCTTCCTTTCATGTCCTTCATTTCATATGGTATATTTTAAAATTTCATTACCATGTTATTAAATCCCTTATATTATGTCCCTATACTATTTTATGGGTCATTTATGAATGTTTTACCCATGTCCCCTCTCTTTTCAATGTTTTCTAAAAACCTTGTAACATAGCCGTTATGCTGCAGAATTTTCGTCTCAAAATGTCTCTCTCTTTTTTCTAAAGATATTTTATTTTATTAAGTGAATACTCAAAGATATTATTTCTATAGGGGTATTCACATATATATCAAAATTTTCTATTTTAAATTCCGGGATTTACATACGTGAAACCCGCTTTCCCTTTTCTGTGGGTTTAAAGTGACATAAAGATCATGTCTTTAAAGAAGTTTTTAAAACGTTATGATTATGAAATGAAACCCATTTGTTTTATGCTATATGGGTTGTTTATGAAATTATTGATGATGATATATTTGGCTCACATGATAATAAATACATGTCAAGGGTGCACCCAGATAGCGCTCCAATGCATTGGGTAAATACTTAATCTCTAGAGATGACTTTTTAGACTGATACCTTGGTGAATAACCTTGGTAATTTTTAATGACACCTTGGGGATGGACCTTGGTGAAATGAAATGATTGTAAATATTAAATTTTTCATCCACATCTTCAAGTTATGAAAAAATTTATTTTTATTATGATATGCCTCATGATTTCTTTCTCATGCCTTAATGTTCTTTTCATGACCTTATTGAAGTATCTCAAGTCCACATGTAAAATGTTTCTCTTGTTTCCCTTACTGAGCCTTCTGCTCACCCTTTCTTTTGATGTATGTCCCCAGGTTATGAGATGCAGTAATTAACCTAGGATGAACATGAGGATAATCCTTTCAATTGTTTAAGAAGAATCTTTTATGTTTTCATGTTTAAAGTTCCTGGTTTCCAAGACACTAAACCTTAAAGATCCTCAGTTTTGTAAAATTTAATGAAAGTTTATGTGATAAAAAGGAGGGACTCTATACAATATGAGTATGATCAGGTATATATATTCTCAGTTATGAAACATACAAGTAATTATTCATAAAAAATAATTTAGTGGTAAATAAATCTAACAAGTAGTTTTCCCAAAATTATTTTGAATCTTAAAATGCTTCAATAAACCTAAGTGATATATTTTCTTTCTTTCCCTATCATCAATTTCCTAATTTCATAGAAACTAAAAGAAACACATGATCACTGACCATATATTACAAATTTCATCTTTTTTATCATTATAATACATTTAGAGAATTTGAGATATAATCAATAATTTTATAATTATTTTTACATGCTCTATGATCACCTGATCTATATTAAGACTAATCCATGATGAAAAATAAATTTTGATCCAACATAGAGATCAATTACCTTGGATAACTTAAAGGAACATAAATGGATCTATATGAGTGTATGATTGGTAATTATTGTTATAAAGGTATACCATCAGTTATACATGATCCTCAAAAGATCCATATAAGTAATGAATGAAATAAAAAAACACATCTTTAAGAATATAAATGGTATGGTCTGGCAAACTATCTATTTAATGTTGATATCCTATATTTTTCTTCAAACAAAAACCCAAAACTTGTTATATTCCTTAATAAAAAAACATGTGAACCCTGAGTCCCAATTAGAGGTGATACAAGCTGGTAGTCTATGAATATTTATAATTTCTTTGATGTATATATTTCCTACCACACCAATAGAAGAGGATTCCCTAATGGATATAAAGTGGTTCATCTTGGTTAGGTGGTCTAAAATAACCCAAATGGTGTTGTACCATTTCATAGTCCTTGTGATTATAGTTATAAAGTCCATTTTAATATCATTATATTTCCATATAGGTTGGGGAAAAAATCTAAAATTAATTTTTGGTTCATTTATGTTATTATTTAACCCTACATTCTCTTTTTCATGCTAATATACCAAAACTAGTGAGTAATATCTTGAAAAAATTTCATAAACCTAGTGTTCACATCCCACCTCAATTAATTATATTATTTCATTACCTCCCCCTCATACTTATAGAGACTACAAGACATCCATTGAAATATAGAGATGATTGGGAATATTTGGAAAAACTATCAAGGATTCCCCACATTGAATGTTTCATAAATAATGATAGAATATATATTTATATCTAAGATTCATTAACACATTCCATAATAGATGACATAAGCTCAATATGGAATAATCATGTCCCATATTGATTCTCAGTGAGATCCATGTAATATTTATCTATAAGTGACCACAACATATATTATTTTTTAGCTTCCAAAACCATTTTAGAATAAAATTTATTACTAAGAGTATTAGAAAACATGTTCATTTTTCTAAGTGCATAATTTATTTAAAAATTAAATGATTGAATAAACTCTACCCAATGACACTATCTCATATTTAATTCTCAATATGGAAGGATTTATTTTAGGCTTCTATAGTGATTACAACACTTAAAAACATGAATAATAATGACCATTGAAAGGTCATAAATAATATAATTAAATTCATTATTTTAAGGTTGTATAGAACCATACACTACTAACCTATTACCCAACATGATCACACATCCTAATTTTACGGAAGAAGAATCGCAATACTCCTCAAATTCATTGCCTATATGAGGTAAAATATGAATAATAGTTATAGTCAGTCTCTTATTTAGCTATTAGAACCTATATCACATTGATTATACCATAAAAACATATCACCTTTATTGTATAAGACTATACTTGTATCTATAATATTAGATAAATCCTAAATTAAATAGTGATAATATCCTTCAAGCCTGAAAAAAAATTATTTCAAAAATTTTCAAATAAAATTTCCAATATATTTAAACTTTTACTTTATCAAGATCTACCAATATATAATTTTTAGAAATAAAATTCTTTATATACTTAACTTATAAAATATTAAATGATTATTTGGGAAAAAAATTATCGTATTGTTAGTACTCATATAGAGACTTTAAGTTAATTCAAAGAAATATAATATTCTCATCCTAAGATATTAAATATAATAGAAAACCATCCAAATATTATACAATTAATGATTATAATAATGGATTAAATATATTATTTATTATTTTTATAAAAATTGTAGGAGGATGGGTTAATATAAAGGGAATCAAAATATACTTCATATAACTATATCAGCTTTATAAATACATATTTGGAATATCCTTCGATCTCACTTGAAGGTTAGGATACCCCAAATATAGGTTGATCATTGAGAACCACACCCTCATAATTAATCTAATAAATCATTAATTTTGGTGAAAGGTTAATTGTTTTTTATTTTAACCTCATTCATTTTTCAATAATAAATACATTACTAGAGAATAACATTATCTTTCTTAGTGATGAGTAGTAGATCATTGTAAGAATAAGTGCTCAGTATGAAGAACACTTCATCTACTAGAACTTCAAAGAAAATATTAAATTGTCAAGAAAATTAAATTCATATGATTTGGATTAACATATAGTGGTTCATTTCCCATCAATATATATATATTAAGAGAGAAACGTCTCTCTTAAGAGAAATTCCTAAGAAAAATTCAAGGAAAATGTCAGGGAATGGTGCACCACATGTGGAAATATCATATGGTTCTTAGATTCAACCAGTATAAGAGTGGGAATTTACATTCTAGTAGTGATAGTTATTACAATATCACGATCTAGTCATGATTTAACTTCATAAATTTTATATTCTTCTATAGGATTATAATGAGTGCCTATTGAAGATGATAATGTTACTCAATTTTTATATCAGCTGATATACACATAAAACTATGTTAAGCAGTCCATTATTAGTAGAAATTAAAATGATTTCTTATTAAGAAAAAATAGACCATAAATATTTCCATAAGTTTACACTAACAAATCACATGATGGACACTTCTTAGATTTATCTCTTTATCTCCCCATAAGAGTGTCAAGTATCATTATCTTCCGAGATGATTCTAATTTTACTTTTATACTTAATTCAAGTTCTTTAAAAATAAAATAATGAGAATCACCTATATAAAATAAGGTAAATGGTGAAGAAGAATAAATAAATATAGCACCTCTAATAGTATAATTATATTATCTTGCAACAATAGTATATTTATTTATAGAATACACGATGCATGACCCCCCCCCCCTCCGAGTTATCATTGAGGCATAATGAACAGTGTTGATAGAGGTGTAATTTCTCGAGGATCTAAACCACCATATTAACTTTTTTAACTAGTCCTATTAAAATGTATTAAACAACCTATGGTAAAATACATTTTTTAATGATCCTAATGTAATATTGGTCATTTGGGGTTATTTCACAAAACTCTTTAATGTTATAATTTTACAAAATTACTAATGATAACCTTACCAACCACATAAGTAGAAGTTATTTTCTATATAGTTATAATAGGGTTTAATATTCTCTTAAATACTACATTGGTAAATAAAGAATTTTTGTTATCTTAAAATTGGTGATGAAGGAATAATACCATGTTGGATTCCCTGTAAGGATCCACCTTTTCTCATCTCCTATTATAATTAATTTTGACTATTTAAAGTACTAACACTATAGTTTGACCAGCTATTAAAAAAATCGATCCTAAACCACTATTTGATCTTGTCTTAGTGATAATGGATTTCTTCACCACTTCAAAGAAGGAAAATACATTTAAGAGTATCACCATATATTATAAAGGCTCTTTTAAAACCATTTTAAAGTGGATTACTTTACATTCCTCGTATCTACACAATTATTTAGTATGTTGAAATGTATCATTAATATTTATGGATATTCCATCATAAACATTTATTCCTAATTATATTCAATATATTTTTTAGGATTAACTCTTTATAATGTGTCAGGATAGAATTTCATAAATAATAACTCTTAGAAAAACTAAAAATTAAACATTTGATCCTTTATAACCTCTGTCATGACATCCCACGCAATATAAGTTTATTCCACAAGTATAATAGTGTCTAATTATACTCAATGTTGCATTAGAGACCAAATTGTCTTGAATATTTAATGTATACATTTAATATATTAATTGTCTTATTAAATAGATACATCACCATTAAATATTAATGGGTGATGAAATTTAAAATCGTTCATTAAATCATCCACTATTGTATTCCTTTGAGGTTCTCCTTGTCCAAAGGGATACAGTAGTTAAACAAGCCATTATAATACCAGAGAGTCAATTATAGGTCTGTTAATAGGTTTGTTCTCATTATATCCATCATATAAAACATGTGGTGGTCTCTTGGGAATCATATTATATATTTAAGTAGAAAATAAATTAAGACTCTTATTCATAGATATTTAGTTTAAAATTTGAAAAAAAACATTCATAGTAGGGACAAAAACCCATCACGTCTCTCCTCTAATATCAATTATCAAAAAACATATTATTTAGGATCATAATTTAAAATCTTTTAGATACAGACTATAAGAATCATCATGAATAATCAATCTAATAATTATGATGATAATGTTTTAAAACATTTCGAACATGTATTAATTAAAAACATAAATAATATTTCTATTAAATGTAGTTAAATAATTTTTAACCAAATGAATCAACTGTTAAACTATAATAACCTATTCATCACTAATAAATAAATATGAAAAAATATTTTTTTTATTATTTATGTTTTTCTAAATATAAATATTTAATTTATTACAAAAATAATATATAAAAACAAAACCAGGTACAAGGTATTCCATGTTGTCCTACTTTGACTCCTTATATAAACCTACTCATGATACAAGATAGTTAGAAAATATAGATATGCTCAAAATAAAGAAAAAATGAATCCTTCATTACCCTTGGAAACTCAAGGTTATTCTCTATTTATATTATATTATGATATTTATGGGTTACTTCCAAAGTCCCAAAAATCCTACCTCTAGAAAACCCTCAATCACATGCCCAATAGCCCTAAGTGGTATTTGATTCCATTTTTTAATAACCATGATTTGGATACTCAAAAAATACTAAATCAGGTAATAAAAACACCTTAAGCACACGTACCTATCTTTATAGGTTGGTGTAAATTTCAAGGGATGATTTACTAATTTTGAAAGATGGTTTTACCACCACAAAACTGAACACGAATATTGATTTTTTTAGCTGAAAATCCAGTATGACTTTTATAAACAAGAGATAAATAGAAAATAATAACCTATCCACCAATAATGAAACCTGACTGTCAGAGGTACTTATTATTATTGTATATATATATATATATATAACTATATGAAATGTAACAACATATATACATAATTAAGAAAATACCCTTACGAGTCAAAATCCAATAGATAAACCAAAAAAGAAATAGAAAATGTTTTCTAAAGAGTGTAAAAAGGGGTCTCATGAGTGAGATATCCCTTATAAAATATATGTGGATAGACCACATCATTATAGATACGATCATCCATCAAAAAATCTAAAATTTTCTAAAATAACTCCACACAACATGTGTTATGATCTACCAAGATTTTGTGCCTTACATTTCCCTATATCACATATAAAATGATATATACACATCTCATAAGGACACATATAGGGTAAGTGTATATCATACTCAGTAGGCAGTCACCGCCCAACCTACATCGACTTTTCATAAATCCCGGTATATACAATAGTAATATAGGGAAAGTGAATGTTTTGAATAAAGAAAAAATTATATTTTTATATATTACTATAAATTTATAATAATATTTAATAATAAAACTCTATAGTAAGAGGATACAAACCTTTGTTACCTTGGTTATGACCAGATAGAAATCTAGAAAATGTTATTATAATACAATTAGGGTGTAATACCCTATATAATGGGGAAATATAATGCTGATATAAAAGTTGTAGAAATTTTTTGACCCATCCCATTGGGATAATTGTACCTTCTCAAGAAATATATATAATATTAGATTACCCATTTCTATATGTTCAAAAATAACCAAAACAAAAGTATAATGGGGAAAAATACTAAGAAAGAATCCTTATAACTTACATTACTAAATAGTGCTAGAAAATCACATATAAAAAGATAAAATATATTTATAAATATGGTTTACAATAACTAAGTGTCATTAATAACTAAAACATGTATTTCATTAATCATTTATAAAATATTGAACATGTAAAATAATTTAAAAAATATAAAGTGAATTATATAAAATAATCTAAGGAATTTATTAATGGAAAAAAACTAAGAAACCAAATATATTTCAAAATTTATAATACCAATTGAATAAATATATTACTTAAATAAGAACTCTAAAAATATGAATAGATTCGGGGTCACCAAACTAAATTTTTAATAAACTTAGGCCCTAATCTTAAGGAAGGGGAATATTTCACCACATGAAAGATTAAATCATACTAGGATATACATATTTAAGTATTTACCTACACCACTAAAGTAATAGTTGAAATCAATGATATAAACAAGCATCCAAACCATGAGATCTCCCAATATAAGCTCCAATGATAATTTAGAAGAATAAAATAAAATGAGAAAGATCAAAATAAAAAACAAATTCAAATGAGTAATTATATATTCAATAAATATCTTAAATATTATCATAAAATATTATAATATATGATAATCATACTTTGTTTTTTATAATGTGTGAATTTTTCTCATGTTTGGAGAAAAATCATATCCTCCTAATTCAATAATCATCTTGAGAGAAAAATAAGATATGAAGGATCTTTGAATAGGTAGGTCACATGATTGGGAAGGAATAAATTTTAAGGGAGGATTTAGTTTTAAAAAATTGATTTTTAATTAAAAAATAACAAATTCTCACTTTAAAAAATGTATTATAAGCTCATTGAAACTATAGTGAATTATTATAGGATATTTAATGTTCAAAAATGGTCCACCAGAGTTCCATTGGTTGGCCAAATGGGTTTGAGTGCACTTTATACACCATGGACCCTTCATACTTCTTCAACCTTATTCCTCTAATTCACTTCCACTTCTACTCCTAAATAATTTTAACTACACATAAATTTATTTAATATTCAAGATAATGAAATTTAAATTTAAATTCTCACCTAAATGATGAGGGTTATTATAGATCTTTTAACTAAAATTTCAATTAATGTTTTTTGTTTTCTTCTAGGAAATGTTTCCTAAACAACCCAAAATTAATGATCTTCTCCAAAACTCTGATATCACAAAAGTCATTATTGAACACTCATATAATAATTGTACATCATGTTAAGAAACTCCTTAGATCATGAATATTTAGGTTTTTTTTCAAAAAATCCAATTAATATTCCATATTCAAGGAAATAATTATTAAATCCCTTGGATTTATTTTATTCTTTAATAACTCCTTTAAAAATATGGAATAATTTTACATTTGTAAAAAAAATTGACTCTTAAAGTTTAAATTTCTCTATTAACATGATGTTTTAAACAAGAACCCTCTCTACCATAATTTTTTTGTGTATGTAGGTTTTGAATAAAATTAATTTGTTTTCTCATTCCTTAAATGTATTTCAAAGAGTAGTATCACTCATAAAGTTGTACCATTTAATAATTTTCATATGAAAAAAAAGTATTTTCAATAAAATTTGATCTTTAGGGATATTAATTCCATCCAAAACAATGTATAAGTGTGTTTTTTGGTTTGATGAAAAAGGAGGGGAATATATTTTCTCTTAAAGATATAAAAATGAATTTAATGTTTTTTATAATGGGGATATGTTCCTAATGAATTGAAATATCACCAAAAGTTGAGATTATAAAAAGTGGGAGAAGTATAGATGTTATTGGATAAGTTGAGAAAAAATTGGAATAGAAAATTAAAGGGATTTATTAAGTCAATGAGAAATAATTTTAAGCAAAGCATGAGGTTATAAAAGTGACTATTCATTTATATCACTAAGAAAAATATTATCATTAGGTTTCTTATTGTCTATAATATTTATTCAAGCATTAAAAGTACTGTCAATATTAAAGGATTTATTTAAAAACCCAAATTAGGGATTTTTTTGGAAAAAATATATGAAAGTAATTTTGGTTTGTGATTACTAAAAAATATAGAAAAAAATCTATTAAATAACTCATATTTAAATTTTAAACCATACATAAATATTTTATAGAGTTTAGAGGAATCTAAATTTGTTTTGGTTAAATAATCAAAAGAAACAATTTAGTTAGTTATATTATATCCTAGTTATCCCTATAGTTAGTGTAAAATATATAGAACATTAGATGTAAGGAGTTAGTGTTATACTTGATATAATTTAATGAAGTTATTATTTACAATGACTAAAAACAATTTATGGTATACCCCAAGGTGTGAAGAGGTTTCTAAAAACTCACCTTCATAAATTAGATAATCATAAACCAAACCCATATCTAGAATTTATTTTTAAGGTGGAATAAAATTTTGGAGAGATAAAGGAAACCATTTTGCAGTGCCTATCATGGTTATGTATATGTTTTATAAATTCTTTGTTTGAAAAAGGGAACCATAAATGGTTCTAACTATATATATGAATGTTTTAATAGAATAAAATATAGTAATATTCATGACACAACCATTACAAGTTTATGAAATATATAAAATTATAATTATGGAATCGTAGGAAAAATAGAGGATAGAAATATGAAAACATTGGTTTTTAGAGTCAATGTTAATTGGAAGGAAACATAGGATGGTTTGTAGGATTACATATTCATTTAGAGGCTTTAATATAAAAAATAATGATTCTTATCTCATAAAAAATAGTAAATTAAGACTCTAATATAATTATTTCACTCAAAATTTTAATACTAATTTGAATGGAATTGACCCACCAATAACAAAGGATTGAATATATGACACAATTGAGGGATATGATAGATAAAATTTAATTTAGAAATTAATTGAAGATAAAACCAGGAAATTAAAGTGAATAATGATTTTGTGAAAGAACATATGAGGGAGAATTGATGCCAATTTTCAAACTTTTCCAAAATTGGAATAATAATAATGAGTTCATCAATATGGTTAAAATAAAGTATTATGCCATACCAAAATCAAAATTGTATCATTTCCCCATGTTTTGAATTTTGAGATAAAATTATTCACATGTAATTGGCAGTTTCTTATAACTTATAAATATATTAGTTAGCATTGAATAATAAATGTTTCAAGAAAATAAGAATAGTCAAATCTTCTCAAGACACTAAAAAAGTATTGCACCTAATGGATTTGGTGAATTGAAACATCTTTATTTTGCACTATTTGGACTAGGAATATTCCAAGTGAACCAAGTAAACCATGTTATCTTATGATATTTTTTCATATAAACAAATATAAATGGATAATATTTACAAGTAACCATAGGAACAATACCATTAAATGGATTTTTTTATTAAAATACAATGAATCAACTCATCTTAGGGTATATAATATAGGTATTCCAACACTCATTCATTAAATTGATATAAAAATGATCTCAGACATTTATGATTGGATACTAAATGTCATAGATAATATATACATATATTTGGTGTATAGTTTACCTTATAAGTGTGAGTGTTTAGTTATAGAACAAAACAATGGGGAACAAAAAATCAAATTCACAGGGATAATTTTTATGTTATAGTTTAATTTAGTTTATTTTTAATGGAATGAAGTGAAATAGGATATGAGTGTGTGATTTTTTGGATCAAAAATTATAGATGGGAAGGTTAGTGAAGATAGTAAAGGAAGAATCAGGAAAAAACCACAAAATATTTCAAAATATTTCCATAATAACCTTCTCATGTAGGGAATAATAAATTGGATGATATATCGACACATTACCAATTAATTGTGTTTTAGATGTTAAATGGTGTCCAATATATTCCCTAATCTCTATGAGATGTCACTGAGGAAACTCTTAAAAAGAGAAAAAACCCATGTAACATTTTTTATAATTATAATTTAAAGGGGGTTAATCCCTCTAATTTAAAATTTATATCCATCTATAGTTCCCCATGGTTACTACCACTACTTAGGTTAATATTTTCTAAACTCTAGTATATATTATGAGATTCCACCTTCGCTCTATGAATCATAATATTTATTCATTTTATTAATGGAAAATCGATTAATAAATAAGGGAAAAATAATAGACACCTACAGACATAATAAACTAGAAAATAAATATCCTTAAAATATAATTTATAAAATTAATATTATTTCAGTAATAATTCTAAATAAATGACATGGTCACATATTAAAATCCGATAAAATTAGAGAAATAATTATAAATAAATATTTTCATTTTGTTTTATTATAATTACTTTACCTTATCATCATTAAATGATCTTATATCTTTGTTTATACCATGAGAGACATGATATTAACCCCAAAATCATACTCAAATTATGAAAATTCAAAATTTTCCAAGAATTCCTTCTCATAATTTTCCTGTATTTGAGATCATTCCTTATGTCATATTATTAATTTGATAAATTCATGTGTACTTGTAAAAAATCAATATTCTCATCCTTTTCCAAATATGAAAAATTCCCCACTAACAAAATAAATTCCATCTCCATCCAATGATCACACTATATTTTTCCTATCTCCTTGGTCTAAGGGGAATATATTTATTGGAATGTATTAGAGGAATAAATTAATAGTGTGGTCTATAAACCTTATTGTTTGAGTTATTTACCCTATGGGTGTTCTAATACACAAAAAAACATAAAAACAACCCATCTCAATAAAAACCTCTATAAAAAACATAAAATCAGATACATATCTTAGATATGGTTGATCGATTTGTTTCTATTTAGTTAGGTTAGGTTAAAATGTGGGGTTACTATATCTTTTAATTAGGATAACCTGACCCACGCAACCTAAGTATAAATGTTTTATATACTCTCAATTTTATAATTTTTTCTATTTTTTTAAAAGTATAATAAATAAATTCAAACATGAAAGGCATACTTCTATTGAATGATTTAAGTTAAATATTAGGTTGTTAAAAATGATTAAATCAGTAGTATTATATTTTAAAGAATCATTACAAATTTATTTATATATTTTTGAATTATAATAAATATTTTCTAAATCAAACTAATTAACTCTTTAAATATCCTTATCCCACCATTGAGTTTTTCTAAAACCACTAGTTGGGGTATTGAATATAGGTTTAAAATTTTTTACTTGACTAATTTGTATCGAGTGATATTTATCTTTAATTTGAAACAACCCAACCATTTACACAAACTTAGTTTCATGTAACCCTTACATTGATGGGAGTTCTAAAATATTTATATTTTAGGGGAGGATCAAAGGACTTACCTATTGATGGGTGTCCCAAAGTCCTTTAAAAGGAAATTTCTTCACCAAAGTTTAAAACTCTGACCTCAAGGACACTAATCCACTATCTTAACCAACTAAGTATGTGTATTGGTAACTATGTATAATGTACTCATTTTCCCTCAATATTTATATTTCAGTCCCATGTATTTCAATATTTATCAATGAATCTAAAATGATGTTTTTCTATTAATTCACAGAATAATTATGTGTGACCCTTTAAACATTGACATGTGGTTTGTTTAAAAAATATTGTGTGAGGTGTTCAAACACACTCGTGAAAGTGTTTTACTTTAGTTCTTCTTCATGGTTTACAATGGAATTGGTTTTCTTTTTTACAGTTAATTCTAAAGTATTCATGGTTATATATAGTCTTTCATAGTCACCTTGAGTCTTCGGCCTATTAAACCATTCATCTGTTATTTTATCCTTACAATCGACTCTAATTAAAGTACATCAAAAACTATATAGTTCATTTTAACTGAAATTTATAATCATGTAAACCCTCATATAAAACATAAAAATGGAAAAAGTTTAGTTTTTTTATGTTTGAATAGTAAAGAAATAATTATTAATTCATTACCCTTCCACATTGAAAAATCCATGTCATGGTGAATGTAGTATGATTACTCTTTGATTAAAAAATATATCATATGTCATATATGTTTCAAGTTCTCAAACTTCTCTTCCCATTTATTTACATTTCTTAACATTTATATAAGTCCCCAACCTTAAAAATTACATAATTATTGAATTAAGTTAATAATTCACATTGAGGATCATTTCAAGTTTCGAGCTTTAAAGAATTAGGTCATAACTTATACATAACAGCTTGAATATTACATGTAGACACTTCTACTCAGTATCCATTTTTTCATAAAATAAAAACTATTAAAAGAAAACAAGAATTATTTTCTTGATATAAATCTTCTTGAATTCTTCCTTTCTCTTACCCTTCCTTATACCATGTGAAAAACATTTCAAAAACATGTGATGAGCATAAAAATTTCAGTAAGGGTTGTAAAATAAGGAAAGGAAGCATTATCCCATCAATACATACAAATCAATGAGATCATACCTTTAAATCATAAATCATATGATCTTTAACATACCTCATGAAATCATAAGATTTATGAATAACATGTAGAAATCATAAATCATAATGGTAACTTGTGGCATCCATACCATACTTAAATTGTAGCTTTCACAGCTACATAGGGAGTTATATTTGGAATACCCATCACGATATATTCCCTAAATATATTAGGATAAACATTAGCATTTACCTCCATCACATTACCCAATTCATTGAAGATCTGTCTCGGGCTCACCCACCCAAGGTTTATCATAAACCACCCATATATGTAAACAATTACCATGAACCATAACATATTCCTAACACATAAAACAAGCATAACGGAAAGATAACATTTCCACACAGCAATCAAAATATATCATTTTAGGATATTGACATAATCAATGCTTTATAAAAACTATTTTCAATACCAAAATATGTAAAAATGGTATATGGTATTTTTTTTAAACACTATGGCATGTTAAGGAAGCCAAATATCAAATAATACTCGCAGTAGCAGAAAAAGGTCATTGTCATCGCGTATGTTAACAAGAAACATTTAATTTTTCATTTAGTAAAATGCTTCATAGAAAAAATATTCTCTTTGAATGAAATTAAAATTCAAAGGGGTTTATACACAGTATAAAATAAAGTTGTGTATAAATCAAAATATGCCTCAATGAAAGGAGATTGAGACGAAGTCCCTTACCTTGAGTCTGACTTGTCAATTAAGTTCCTTGTTCTTCCTGAATAATAAACTTAAGTTAATTTCTACTTTATTTAGAAACTTTTTAAAGTTTATTATTCCTTTTATATAACTTATCACCACATTATAAATATAACATAATTATTTAAGTTAATATCGGTTGTTTTGTCAATATTTGGTACTTGAGTCAAAAATGAACTTGTTCTAATTACAAATTGTCCATGGGGTCAAAAGTAAATTATCTCCAGAATTATATTCATGATTTAGATATAATATATATAATATATATATCCATTATATGTATTTATAATAGTACATAACATTTGGAGATAAGAAATGAAATACACCGTTCATGGAGATGCTAAGCCATACGCACGCTTGAACGTTACTTTCATTTTTATATATATAAAGGAATAAAAACTAAATGATAAATAGGTATATTATAATTCCATTATAATATCTATTTATATATGTTACAAAAGTTCACTAATTCCATCATTTATACATTCCATGTATAGCATGAATGAGTCATATCACTTTGAGGGGGTGGAAGTCCACACTCCCTCAAAAGAAATTATCGTATTTATACAACATGAAAAGAAAAAAGGTGTGTTATAAATGAGAATTAAAGAAGCATATAGGTAAAATAAATATCATATATAATTAAATTTTCATTATAATGGCCACCATAAGAGGTGGTAGGATAATATTGAACAATCATCATTCTGTGAGGCAGTAGTTCGCCGTCCACAGAAACAATATGTTATATACCCATTAGACGGAGGTGTGTGTAAGTGTAGTTATAAATAATTACCATAAAAAACCGAGTATATTAAAAATATTGGTGCTATTATAAAATAATTTAATAAAGAGAGTTTAGGGGGTTGGAGAAGGAAAATAAAAGAATGAATCTTGAGAGAAGACATTACCTCAAGTCAGGTAACTCCTTTTGAGTTAAGCTAAAATTCCTTCCTTAATTGACTTCTACCCAATGTAAGGATTCTAGGAGGAATATAGGGATGTTGGGAGATTATTTTGGTAGATTTTAGATGATAAAATGGGGTTTAAGAGGTGTGAGTAAGGATTAGAGGTGGTGTCCTTTTATAAGAGGGAGGAGGGGCACTTTCAAAAAGTTTGAAAGTATTATTTTATTATTAATTGATTTTCGAATTATAATATCACAAAAGTGATATATTTTGAAGCTTATATGAGGATGGGTTGAAAGCCTATTATTAAATGGGTTTTAGTAAATTCTAGGTCACAAAATTAACCTTATCTTTTAGCTTTAACCATTAGTAAACTTATTTAACTTTTACCATGTCTTCTTGTATATTCATAATATATGGTTACCATAGTTACTATAAAATGCCAAGAGAGAAAAAAATGGATCATTAATGAAATTTTTAATATCATATATTTCATTTAGCCGATTCATAGATTTTTAGGACTATTATATAATTTAATAAAATATTAATTGATTTAAAAACTCATTTATGTCAATTTGTATACTATTCATATCGTGACTTTTTAAAAATCCATAACAACTTGATTATTTAAAAATACCTTAATTAATTCAAATATAACAAGTAATAATAATCCATAAAATTCTTGGATGACATAAAAAGTTTCAAAATAAATTTATTTTAATATTTATAATCTTATTTATTTAAATCATTCATTAATAAGGTAAACACTACATCATCATTGTGTCATAAATATATTTGTTTATCTAATCTCTAAAAATTATAAATAAAATACCATTATGTAGTAAATAGTTTTATATTTCTATTTAATTTTTATAGTCAAAGATATCACTTATATAACCTCATATAAAAATTGTTTTACTAAAAGATACAAGTTTAGGTTATATTTTCCTTAACTTTAAATTAAAAGTAATTAAATGCCATTTTTACACACAAGTGGATCCATGGGGTCCTAAAATCAACCCAACGATTCCCATGGTCGGGAATATATCATACAATAGGGTTAGGACATGTGTTAGGGTAATTTAATGTTATTATAATATTATTTTTTTACCCTTATTTACCAAATTTACCCTTTAACTATAGTAAATAAAATATTTAGTGAAGTTAATATTCATAATATCTAAAAATAAAATGTACCTATTTACATAATTTGTACCTCATGATTCCAAATACAAAATCCATAAATTCAAAACACAGATTTTTCAGAAATTAATTTAAAATTAATTCTCATTGTCAAAACCGAAAAAGCGTGTTTTTAAGAAATAATAACTATCAAAAGATTGACATGTCTTTATGTATAATTAAAAATTAAAATTACTTCAAATGACAAAAATTAGATTAAATAATAAAAACATAATCAAATTATAATTTAAAACCAATTAAAAATATAATATAACCATATAAATAAATCAGATGAAAAGACATTTTTGACTTAAAATGCAATATTTTTCACTATTCATTAAAAAATGAACTTTATCAGAAAAATACCAAAAAATTACCCAAAGTAAATTTTAATGTCCCACTTCTAAATAAGAATTTTTCTTTTCAAATTGAATATATAAAAGTGAAAAAACTGGATTTTAAAAAGGTTCTCTATCAAAAGGCGGTAACACTACCTTTTAAAAATATTATAGTATTTATGCTTAAAATTAGATTCATTCTTATTTTGAGCCTCTAAATTTTATTGGATAAATGTAAAAACATTTAACAAACATGTTTAATCATAATATGGTTATTTCTGTTCATTCTCGCCAATACAATGGCTAGGCTTTAACTTCCATTTAAAATAATATTATTATTGTATTATTTTTCGGTATAACTCAATGTTGTGTGTAACGTAAGATTTTAGATAAATTTATTACTGCGTGTTAAGTACGCTATCGGACATAGAATCCCATTTATTGTAAAAATAATATCTTATTCATAAATATTAATAGAAAAGAAAACGTATTATTCTATAAATACCTGGGTTGTTACATCCTTCCTCCTTTTGGGAATTGCATCCTCATAATTTTATTCACTTACCAAATAAGTGGGGGTATTTATCCCTCATAGCATTTTCATATTCTCATGTTGCCTCTTCAACCATATGTTTTTTTCATAAAACCTTTACCTGATGGATTACCTTATTCCACAACACTTTCTCTCTATGGTTAAGAATAAGGACTGGTTGTTCCTCATAAGAAATATTATCTTCCAACTGAACTACCTCTGGACTCAAAACATGAGATGGATCCGGAATATACTTTCTCAATATTGAAACATTAAAATTGTGTACCTATGATAAACTTGGAGGTAAATACACTCTATAGGCAGCTGATCCAACTTTCTCTAGGATTTCATAGGGTTTAATGAACCTCGGACTCAGCTTTCCCTTTTTACAAAAATGCATCACACTTTTCCATAGTGAAACTTTGAAAAATACATAATCACCTACATTAAAAGAAATATTCTTCCTCCAATTATCCACATAACTTTTCTGCCTACTTTGATCTGTTATCAGGTGCTTCTGAATCAACTGAACTTTTTCTGCTATATCTTCTACTAATTCTGGTTCCATTAACTTCCTTTCACCTAATTCATTCCAAAAATCTAGAGTTCGACACTGCTTTCCATATAATGCTTCAAATGGTTCCATATATATACTAGAATGAAAATGGTTATTATAAGAAAACTCAACCAAAGAAGGATGTTGGTCCCAACTTCCCTGGTAATCCATTGAAGAAGCACGTAGCATATCTTCCAATGTCTAAATTGTTCGTTCTGACTACCCATCTGATTGAGGGTGAAAATCTATACTGAAATTTAATTTAGTACCCAACGACTTCTGAATTCCCTTTAAAAAATTTATAAGTGAACCTAGAATCACAATCAGATACAATGGAGAGGGGAACTCCATGTAACCTAACTATATCTTTAATATAAAATCTTTAAAGTTGATCTAGAGTCAGAGTATCTAGAATATGAAGAAAATGAGCAGATTTAGTCAATAGATCAATAATAACCCAAATTGTATTGTTACCTCGGGAAGTCTTTGGTAATCCCACTACAAAATCCATGGACATATTTTCCCATTTCCACTCTGGCATTGGAAAAGGACGAAGCATCACTTTCAGTAACTGTCATTCATATTTAACCTTTTTATAAGTTAACCACTTCATAGTAAAGTCAACAATATCTCTTTTAATTCCATCCCACCAGAAATACTCTGGAAGATCTTTGTACATTTTAGTACTGCCATGATGAACTAAAAATGGAGAACAATGAGCTTCATATAACAACTCTTTTTCAAATTTAAATCACAAGGAACACATAACCTCTTTCCAAACCTCAAAACACAATCTTTATCAATGTTAAATTTAGGTAACTTACCCTTTTGAACCAATTATACCTTTTTCTGCAACTCACTGTCTTATTTCTACACTTACTTAATTCTGTCTGATAGAGATGATTTTACTACCACCTGAAACAAAATAGAGTAATTCCCTACACCAACAACTTCCAATCCAAAATTCATAAAATCAAAAACCAAATGATCTTGTTCCAAATGTATCATGGTTAATATAGCATTACTCTTTAGACTCAAAGCGTCAACCACTTTATTTGCCTTTCCTAGATGGTAATGGATCATACAGCCATCTCCTTTGTCTCATGTTCAATTCTTTCTGAGTGAATATATACTTCAAACGTTTTTGGTCACTGTATATTTTACATTTTACTCCATATAGATGATGCCTCCAAATTTTTAAAGCAAAAAACAACATCAGCTAATTCAAAATCATGTGTAGGGTAATTTAACTCATGAGGTTTCAACTAACGTGAACCATAATCAATTACCTGATAATTATTCATTAATACACAACCAAGTCCTTTCAACAAAACATAATTTTAGATAAAAAATTCACCATCTATGAAAGGTAATGCCAAAACTAGAGCATTCACCAATCTTCTTTTCAATTCCTAAAAACAATCATCACATTATTTTGTTTTGATGAAATTAACACATTTTCGAGTTAACTTAGTCAGTGGGCTAGATAACCATGAAAATTTTTCAACAAACCTTCATTCTAGCCTACTAAACTAAGAAAACTACGGATCTTGGTTATATTTTTGGTTAGTGTCCATTCTTTAACAACTTTTGTTCTAGAAGGATCAACAGTTATTCCATATATAGAAACAATATGACCAAGGAATGAAATTTTTTGAAACCAAAACTCACACTTTCTTAATTTACCATATATTTTTTTTTAAGGTTTGAAAGACAACCCTTAAATTACTTTCATGCACCTCTTTACTTTTTGAATATGCCAAAATATCATTAATAAACACAACCACAAATATATCCAAGAACTCATGAAAAAAGCTATTCATAAGATCCATGAATGCATCAGTTTCATTGGTTAACCCAAAAGGAATAACTACAAATTCATAATGGCCATATCTAGTACGAAATACGTTCTTAGAAACATCTTCTTCCTTTACGTTCAGCTGGTGGTACCCCAACCTCAAGTCAATCTTCAAAAAATACTGATCTCACTGGAGCTGATCAAAAAAATCATCAATATGAGGCAAAGGATACTTTTTCTTAATAGTTATGTTATTCAAGGCTCTATAATCAATTCATAATCTCATTGAACCATCTTTCTTTTTAACAAACAAGACAAGATCACCCCATGGTGATGTTCTAGGTTGAATGAGACCATTATATAATAACTCCTGTAATTGCTTCTTTAACTCTAAAAGTTCAATTTGAGTTATTCAAGAAGGGGGTTTTGAAATTGGCTTAGTATCAGGAACTAAGTCAAAAGTAAATTCAACTTCCCGATCAGGTATTATACCAAGAAACTTATCATGAAAAACATCAAGATACTCATTTACCTCTGGCACATCATTAATCTGAACATTTTCTTTGTTTTCAACAATATGTGCAAGGTAACATTCATTTCCATCTTTTACTATTTTCCCGGCTTCTTGATTTGTTATCAAAATTAAGGGTTCATTCTTGTACACAAACTAAAATTATTTATGAAAAGAAACCTCTTTATCTCTGCATTAAATCTTAGCATGATAAATGGAAATCCAATATATACCTAAAATAAAATCAAACTCTAGTAGAGGAAAAACAATAAGGTTTGCAGGTAGATTCTTTCTGCACACAAATACATAAAGGTTCTTATAATTTCTTTTTGTATCAAAATTTCCTCCATGTGTTTTTACCACAAGTTCAAGATTAATATCTTGATATGGCATTCCCAATTTACTAGAAAATTTCTTAGAAATGAAAGAATGTGTAGACCCTGAATCAAACAACACAATGGCATAATCTGAATAAATAAACAATGTACCTATACTACTTCATTTGATAGACCAACATCTGCTGAAGTAGTTTCAAAGGATTTCACCACCCCTTTATACTTTTAGTTCAGCTGCTTTATATCATTTGAGTTCTCCGTTGGACACTCATTTTCATAATGACCCATTTCATTGAACTTAAAATAGTTTACTTGTTTTAAATAAAAAAAATTCTTACCATTACCCTAATCTTTTTCAGTGAAATTACGAGCCTTATGTCCCATTTTAACACATAGGTAGCACTTACTAGAATTAAAAAGGCTTTCCCTAGTGTGATTTTTACCATAATTTTCACAAACTATAAACTTGAGTTTCTTACCATCAGACTTTTTTGAAGAGGTCCTCCCTTTCATCTGCCACCTTGACCTCTTATTCTGTTGTTTTTCAAAGAACATCTGATCATCAGAAAACTTCATTTCCACCTTCTCTACACATCAAACAAGTTTTTCATAATTTTTAAACTCGTGATAAGCTAAATCCCTTCGATACTTTGGTTTTAATCCTAAGTAATAATGATTGATTTTACTATCATGATATCGTATGAAATTTGGAGCATACCTTTCCAGTCGAGTGAATTTTTCTTCATAAGCATCCACTGAGTCATCCTCCTACCTCAATTACAAGAATTGTTTTTCCATCCTAAGTCTAAAAACCTTAGGAAAATATTTATCAAGAAACATACCTTTTAATTTTTCACAATAAAGAGCATCAATCTCCTCACTATCCCTGATATTTTTAACCATCGACCACCAATGATCGGCTTCACCTTCAAAATGGTAAACATCAAGACTAACCTTTTGATGTTTTGAACACCCCCATGACATTAAAAAATTTCCAATGATTTAATCTACCCTTCAGCTAGCATAGGGTTAGATGATCCTATGAATGATGGGGGATGTTTCCTCATGAAATGAAAAACTACTATCATGTTCCTATGTGGTTGATTTGGCTGATATCGTGCATGGATACCACCACCATTTATAGCCTGAGTCAAATATTCCATCACTATGATGAACTATTTAGTTTTGATTCTGACCATCTCAAGTTTCTGATTTAGAAGTTTGGTTTCCTCTTGATGTCGTCCCATCATAATTTCCCAGTTTACTCTACAAAAAACCATTCAAAACACAGATATATCTTAGGTGAAGCAACATGGTAATCTTCAAATGCTATATCACTTCAATCTTACTATAAAGTAAAAAAATATGGATATTTATTTAACAATATCCCAACTCCTAAAGTTTCCTAAATTAACCTTTGATACCAACTATAAGGAAACAACCTTAAACATTACATAATTATTGAATTAAGTTAATAATTCACATTAAGTATCTTTTTAGGTTTGGAGATTTAGATAATTAGGTCATAACATACACATAACATCTTGAATATTACATGTAGACACTTCTACTCAGTATCCATTTTTTCATAAAATAAAAACTCTTAAAATAAAACAAAAATTCTTTTCTTGATATAAATATTCTTAAATTTTTCATTTCTTTTACCCTTCATTATACCCTATGAAAAATATTTCAAAAACTTAGGATAATCATAAAAATCTTAGTAAGGGTTATAAAATAAGGAAAGGAAACCTTATCCTATCAATACATACAAATCAATGAGATCATACTTTTCAATCATATATCATATGCTCTTTAACATACCTCATGAAATCATAAGATTTATTAATAACACATAGAAATCATAAATCATAATGGTAACTTATGTCATCTATAACATACTTACATTGTATCTTTCACAGCTACATAGGGAGTTACGTTTGGAATACCCATAATGATATATTCCTTAAATATATTAAGAGAAACATTAACGTTTACCTCTGTCACATTACCCAATGAATCGGAGAGCTATCTCAGGCTCACCCACCCTAGGTTTATCACAAAACCACCCATATATGTAAACAATGCCCAAGAACCATAGCATATTCATAACACATAAAACAACCAAAATGGAAAGATAACATTTCCACACTTCAATCACAATATATAATTTCAATATATTGACATAATCAATGATTTCTCAAAACCATTTTCAATACCAAAATACATAAAAAGGTTATATGGTATTTATTTTTCTTTTAAAAACGATACAGTTTGTTAAGGAAGCCAAATATCAAATAATACTCGCGACGACGGAAAAAGTCATTGTCACTACGTACGTTAAAAAGAAACATTTTGTTTGTCGTTTAGTAAAACAATTTGTAGAAAAAATATACCCTTTGAATGAAATGAAAATTCAAAGGGTTTTATAAACTATATAAAAGAAAGTCGTGTATAAATCAAAATATGCCTCAATGAAAGGAGATTGAGATGAAGTCCCTTACCTTGAGTCCAACTTTTCACGTATGCTCTTTGTTCTTCCTAAATAATAAACTTAAGTTAATTTCTACTTGATTCAAAAACGTTTTCAAGTTTATTATTCCTTTTATATCACTTATTACAGCATTATAAACATTAAATAAATATTTAAGTTAATATTGGTTGTTTTGTTGATATTTGGTACTTGAGTCAAAAATGAACTTGTTCTAATTACAAATTGTCCATGGGGTCAAAATTCCATTATCTCTAGAATGATATTCATGATTTAGATATAATATATATAATATATATCTAGTATTTTTATTTATAGTAGTACATAACATTTGGAGATAATAAATGAAATGCACCGTTAATGGAGACGGAAAGTCGTACGTACGCATGAACGCTACTTTCATTTCTTTTTCATATTTAAAGGAATGAAAAATAAATGACACATATGAATATTATAATTCCAGTATAATATCTATTTTATATATGTTACATAAGTTTATTAATTCCATCCTTTATATGTTCCATGAATAGTAAGAGTGAGTCATATCACTTTGAGGGGGCGGTAATCTGCACTTCCTCAAATGAAATTATCGTATTTATACAACATGAAAATCATAAAGGTATGTTATAATTGATAATTACAGAAGAATATAGATAAAATAAATATAATCTATAATTAAATTTCCATCATAATTTCCACCATAATAGGTGGTAGGAGAATATTGAACAATCATCGTTTTGTGAGACAGTAGTTCGTCGTCCACAGAAACAGTATGTTCTATACTCATTAGACTGAGGTGTGTGTAAGTGTAGTTGGAAATACTTCACGTAAAAACAAACTAGTATATTTAAGATACTGGTTTTTTTACAAAATAATAGAATAAATAGATTTTATGGGGTTAGAGAAGGAAAATAAAAGAAAGAATCTTGAGAGAAGACATTGCCTCAAGTCGGGTAACTCCTTTTGAGTTAAGCTAAAAGGACTTCTTTAATTGTCATATTCCCTATGTAAGGATTATAGTATTAATTGAGGGATGTTGGTAGATTATTTGGGAAGATTTTGGAAGGTCCAAGGGGTCTTGAGAGGTGTGATTAAGGGTCAAAGGTGGTGTCTTTCTATAATATGGAGGAGGGGAACTTTAGGAAAGTTTGAAAGTATTATTTTATTATTAATTGATTTTCGAATTCTAATAACACCAAAGTGATATATTTAAAATTTAGGATTATTATGGGTCGAAATACTCTTATAAAATTGTTTTTAGAAAATTTTAGCTCACAAAATTAACCTTATCTTTTAGCTTTAACCCTTAGTAAACTTAATTAACTTTTACCATGTCTTCTTGTATATTCATAATTTATAGTTACCATAGTTACTATAAAATTTCAAGCGACCCAAAAATGGATCATTAATGAAATTTTTAATATCATATATGTCATTTTTCTGAATCTTAGATTTTTAGGACTATTATATCATTTAATAAAATATTAATTGATTTAAAAACTCATTTATGTCAATTTTTATACTCTTCATATCATGAATCTTCAAAAATCCATAACAACTTGATTATTTCGAAAAAAAAACTTCATTAATTTAAATATAAAAAGTAATAATCATCCATAAAATTCGTGGATTATATAAAAAGTTTCAAAATAAATTAATTTTAATATTTATAATCTTATTTATTTAAATCATTCATTAATAAGGTAAACACTACATCATCATTGTCTCATAAATATATTTATTTATCTGATGTCTAAAAATTATAAATAAAATACCATGATGTAATAAATAGTTTTATATTTATAATTAATATTTATAGTCAAATATATCACTTATATAACCCCATATAAAAATTATTTTACTAAAAGATACAAGTTTAGGTTATATTTTCCTTAACATTAAATTAAAAGTAATTAAATGTCGTTTTCACACAAAAGTGGCTCCATGGGGTCCTAAAATTGACCCAAGTATTACCATAGTCAGAAATAACTCATAAAATAGGGTTAGGACATGTTTAAGGGTAATTTAATATTATTATAATATTATTTTTTTACCCTTATTTACCAGATTTATCATTTAACCATGGTAAATAAAATATTTACTGAAGTTACTATTCATAATTTCTAAAACTAAAAGATACATATTTACACAATTTGGAACTCATGGTTCCAAATATGGAATCTATTTTTCAAAATTCAAAATACATAAGTTGTAAAAATTAATTTAAAATTAATTTCTGTTCTCAAAACCAAAAAATGTGTTTTTAAGAAATAATAACTATCAAAAGATTGACATGTGTTTATGTCTAATTAAAAAGTAAAATTACTTCCAATGAACAAAATTGGATTAAATGGTAAAAACATAATCTAATTATAATTTAAAACCAATTAAAAAGATAATCTAAACATATAAATAAATCATATGAAAAGACAGTTTTGATTTAAAATGCAGTATTTTTCCCTATTCGTTAAAAAATGAACTTTATCAGAAAAATACCAAATATTTACCAGAAGTAAATTTTTATGCCCCTATTATAATTAAAAAGTTTATTTTTTGAAAGGAACTATCATGGGTTACCTCAAATGATTAATGGTTTTAGGGGTACTTAGGTGCAGTAGAGTAGCTGACCAAGGTCATCTCTCAAAGGAGGAAGTAAAATTGACAACTTATTAAAGGTATTTTGAAAATAACATATAATGGAATAATAAAACTACTTTAAATGATGTGGGGGTTTTCTAACATTCATAAAAGAAGTTTTTTGGAAGAAGACTATTTAATTTGTTTTGATTTTATTTTTGAAATAATGTTTGATTAAAAAGACACAACAAGAAGATGTTTTTTTAGAAAATATTTTAAAATGTGTAATCGATCTAAATCTACTTCTTAAATAATTTATTAATAATTATAATTTAAATTAATATCCATTTAATTATAATCCCCTAATTTTTAACCCTC
Organism: Viscum album; assembly: GCA_963277665.1. Lineage (NCBI taxonomy): Eukaryota > Viridiplantae > Streptophyta > Magnoliopsida > Santalales > Viscaceae > Viscum > Viscum album. Next base: position 1,391,042,433 of record OY728123.1, read on the forward strand.
AAACCCTATGGTATTTAATTTAACTATAAAGATGAAATTACTTAAACCCTAGGCTAGCTTTGGAACATGCAATCACACCACCATACTTTTATTGTTGTTATAAGGTTATATTATGGTCAGTGGTTAATTAAAGAACATATCCACTTTAAAAATGATTATTAATTGAGTTTCGGGATTATATTTGAACTCTACAAACTTATCTCATGTGGTTTTGTATTGCCGATTAAGTTCACACTCTCACAATTTACACAAAATCTCAACCTTGCGTTTTTTGTGTCAATTGTTAAATTTCTTGATTAGTTTCATTTATCTTGAAAAATAAATTAATATATCATATTATTTTAATTAAATTAGCTCATTTATTCAAAATAAATTAATTAATAATGTAAGAGATAGATCGATTACTAAAAAGACTACTCTTTTATGGGTGGTGTAATCATCGTAGAATCGAATTGCATTTGCAACAATTTATAATGGGTATAACCCAATCATAATTCTACTCAATAATTATAGACCAAAGAGAAAGATAAAAGAAGAAGAAAATTGAGAAAAATAAAATAAATGGAATATAAAATAAGAAGTTTATTGAAAGAACAAAAACATTACAATAAAGAAGAGTAAGAGAAGAGCATTTTGGAGGAGATCCAAGATCGGAAGCTTCCCTCTTCCAATGGTTAATTGAAATAGAAAATAACCACTTAAATTATTCTCCCAATACTATAAGGAACTTCCAACCCTCTTAAAATAAAAAAAATATCAATTTATAGAGTGGAGGGGATGCTAGGTTACAAGTGGTTTCAAGTGTGAATGGAAAATTTGGAAAAATATTTTAAGCCACATTTCACCACCCATTTGACCGCTGCAACGCGTGAATAAGATCTCCTTACATAATGATGATTTTTGATAAAATGGAATATAGATCTCCTCTCAAAATTTGGGCCTAATCCAAGTATGTATGAATAATTTATGGCTCAAATACAGAACTCATGTCCATTCTCATGAGTCCAGCCCAACTTTGACTTCATAGACCAGTTTCACCAAACAAATGCATGATTTACCTCCAATGTCCAAAATTAAAGTTGTATCCCATTAAATTAGGAACAAATTTTAAAAATTTCAAGTCCAAATAATAAATATTAAAATATTTATTATGGAAATACTACAGTGCACTATAAAGGGTAAAACTGAAATTTCCATCAAATTTTCAAATGGATGATCTAATCCCAAATATTTTATAAATAAACAAATTTAACACAATTTGAGGAAATTTTTTCATTTATTATAAATAAAATATTCAATAAAAATTTATTTTATCAACTACCCCATACTTACCCTTTTTCACTCCTATGCAAAACCTCATATCATGTATTCGAAAAAATTGTGACAAGGTATACATATTCAAATTTCTCAATCCACAGTGTAAATATAGGAAAAGTAAGAATCAAATAAAGAGTCAATATCAATAAATTTTAAATTTATTATCTCATAAATTGTGTCAAAACAAAATCCAGTGAGATTTATAACACCAATCATAGCAAAACAAGTCATGGGTCAACTATGCCGCTAATTCTCCACGTGTGTGTGTGCCAACCATTCCAATCTTGTCTCTCCACCCTTTATCTAGTATATTTAGGTCAATAAAAACTTTTATTCTTACCTGATTCTATTCCACCTAACATGTTCAACATCCTTTGCAATCAAATTCCAAAACCCACTCATTTAAGCATTCCTAGAAGTCAAACCATGAGCTCCCGACCTAAATATCCTCACATATTGTACATTTCTTCACTCCCCTCTTTATTGACTATTTTTTTTTTTGTTTTTTTTTTGAATTTTTTTTAGAGGGCGTACAATAGTCAGATATTAAGTGCACATGCATACGTCAATCTAGTACAGTGATAGAAATGATCAGAAGAGAAATGAAAGTATGGAAATACCATGTTATAAGCTGAAAAGGATTACTTTCCCTGAATATACATTCAATTGGGTAAGAGAAATTCACAAGTCATGATTGTGTGAAAAATTGTGTGGAGAAATCAATGACACAATTTAACATGAAAAAATATCGCAAATAATTATGTCAAAATCTAAAAGGTTTTATAATGACACAACCATTCATATCATCAATGACTTCAATTTTTATAAAAGTCAACCCTTGATGATGAAATATTACTCATGCTTATATTTCTACCAATGAATTTTGAAAACATGCATTTTTCATATGTTCTACATGAAAATGTTACATGATATATATTTTTCTTTTTTATTGATTTTTTTTTTGAAAATTTTAACCAAAAACTTAATAGAAAATACACATAAAACACACAAATTAAAATCCTAATTATCTACCCCAAAATGTTGTCCCATCTCCCGCACTTAAAATATTTCATTATCCTCAATGTGAACCTATGATATGATATATGCACATGAAATTTATAATTTTAATTAGGACAAAGAATATAAAATTGAAATGGTTAGGAACAGTATGATATGCTCAAGTGATGATGAGGTCGTGCAGTGTCATGAAATCCACTACATCAGTAGGAAGTCCCTCAATGTATTTCACAAAACGTTGTCTGTTGACTATAAAGATACTTCATGTGTTGTCTTGAATGATCTCCACTCCACCATAAGGGAAAATATTAGATACAATATAAGGACCCAACCATATAGAATGCAACTTACCAGGCATCATCTTTAGTCGTGAACTGTAGAGAATGACTTTTTCTCCATCATGAAACTCCCTTTGTTGGATGATTATATCATGAGATACTTTTGAACTTTCTTTTTAGAGACTTGAGTTCTCATATGAAGACAATAAAATCTCCTCAATCTCTTGAATTTTCATCTTCCTTTGTATTCCATCTTGGGCTAAATCCATGTTGAATTTCTTTATAGCCCAATAATCACAATGCTTGGCTTCTATGGGGAGATGACAGGCCTTTCCAAATACAATCAGAAATGGGGGCATACTAATGGGAGTCTTGTATGATGTCCTATAATCCCACAATGCATCATCCAAGATCTTGATCCAATCCTTCCTATTTGGATGCACCATTTTCTCCAAAATTTGTTTTAACTCTCTATTTGAAACCTCAGCCTGGCCATTTGTTTGGGGGTGGTATGGTGTTGATGTTTTGTGTGTCACCCTATACTTTTGAAGGAGGGAATCCAAATTAATATTTCAAAATTGTGTCCCTTGGTCACTAATGATGGCCTTAGTTACTCCAAACCTGCATAAAATTTGTGCTTTGACAAATTCTACTACAACATGAGAATCATCATTCCTGGTGGCCTTAGCCTCCACCCATTTTATCACATAATAAATAGCAACCAAAATATACAAAAAACCAAATGAACTAGGAAAAGGATCCATAAAATCAATGCCCCACACATAAAAAATCTCACAGAATAGTATGGGTTGTTGGGGAATCTTGTGTCTCCTAGAAATGTTCCCAATGTGTTGGAAATGAGAGAATGACTTACAATACACATGAGCATCATGGAATAAGCTAGTCCAATATAATCCAGATTCCAAATCTTTTCTAGATATGCGTTGGAGTCCAAAGTTCCCACCACAAGAAAGTGTATGACAGAATTGCTGAACAGGATCAAACTCATGATCAGGAACACACCTCCAAATAACTTGGTCGCTACACATGCGCCATAAGTATGGATCATCCCACACATAATACCGAGACTCACTTTTTAATTTTTGGACTTGATGTTTCTTTAAATTTGCAGGGACGTTAGAGGTAACAAGGTAGTTAAATAAATTTGCATACCAAGGATTTGTACCTAAGATGGCATAAAGATGATCATCAGGGAAATTGTTCTGAAGTGGTGCCTAGTACAAGTTTTCATCCACTAGTTTGTGAGTAAGTCTTCTCATGTGGTCTGCCACTAGGTTTTTTGACCCCTTGTTGTCTTTTATCTCAATGTCAAATTCCTAAAAAAGGATTATCCATCGGATAAGTCTGGGATTTATATCTGGATTCTTCAAGATGTACCTCAGAGCTGCATGGTCAAAAACACAACTACTTAGAGCCCAATAAATATGAATGGAATTTATCTAAAGAGAATATGACAGAAAGAAACTCCTTTTCCATGGTTGTGTAGTTTTATTGGGCTGAATCCATTGTCCTCGATGTATAGTCAATCACATGTGAACCTCCCTCCACCCTCTGAGATAATACATCTTCAACCGCAAAGTTGGAGGCGTCACACGTAAGCTCAAAATCAATCTCCCACCATGGAGGTTTTATGATTGATGGAGTGGTCAGATTATATTTTAGCTCATTAAAGGAATTCCTACAAGAAACATTAAACATAAATTCAGAATCCTTTTTAAGTAATCGTGACATAGGAAGATAAATCTTACAAAAATCTTTGATGAAGCACCGATAAAATCCTGCATGCCCTAGGAAAGATCTAACATCACACACACATAAAGGATAGGGTAAGGATGAAATGATATCTACCTTAGATCTATCAACCTCTATCACATGTTTTGACACCACATTCCCTAAGGTAATCCCATTCTCTATCATGAAATGACACTTTTCAAAGTTTAAGACCAGATTCTTCTCAATACAAAGATTCAAAACCTTTCCCAAACTAGAGATACAATCATCAAATGAAGACCCATACACTATAAAATCATCCATAAATACCTCCATTCAGGTCTTAATAAAATTAGAAAAAATACTCACCATGCATCTCTAGAAGGTACCTGGTGCATTGCAAAGTCTAAATGGAATCCTCCGGTAGGAAAATGTGATGAATGGACAAGTGAATGTTGTCTTATCTTGATCCTCCAGAGCATTATGAACCTAAAAATATATATAAAATCCATCCAAGAAACAATAGTGTGTTTTCCCAACTAGTCTCTCAAGCATATGATCAATAAATGGAAGGGTAAATGGTCCTTGTGAGTATATTGATTTAGTTTCCTATAATCAATACACACACGCCAACTATTTTTCACCCTCATTGTAATTAACTCATCTCTCTCATTTTTAATAACAATAACACCACTTTTCTTAGGCACATCCTGAATAGGACTCACCCATTGGGAATCTTAAATGGGATAGATTATACCTGCCTAGAGCAATTTTTCAGCCTCTTTTTTAACAACTTTTAGAAGGGTTGGATTGAGTCTCATTTGTGGATGCCTAACTAGTTTATCCCCATCCTCCAAAAGAATCCTATGTGTGAAAATGGAAGGGATAATACTTGATATGTCATCCAAGTTCCACCTTATTTCCATGATGTTATCCCTCAAAAGATTCAAAATATTTTCTTCATGTTCAAAAGGAAGATTATTAGCATTATAATAGGCAATCTCTCGCCACTTAGAAAGTATGGGTATTTAAGATTAGGTGTAAATGGATTGAGTTCCAATGAAGGGGGTGATGTATGGATGGATATAGTGAAGGAACTAAAATATGTGCACAAATAGCATCAGTATCAAAATAGAAATCATCACAATAAAATAATAAAACATCAAATCCATCAGCATACTCAACAGCCAAGTCATAATCAGAGTTCACATGATCAAAATCAGAATATGAATCCATTTCAAAATCAAATATAAGATTTTTTTTTCATTAGAAACAAGTGTGTAAATACTCTTAGAAATCAAAATAGAACCAATACTCAAAATCTATTTAAGCATAGGACAATCAGATTCCATGGGTTTTTTATTTGGTGGTTCAAAATGGGAGATAACAAATGCATAATGGTCCTCTAAGGGGTACTTCATGGAGTCCATAATATTAAATATCACAACTTCATCCCAAAACTCCATGTAAAGTGTACCCTCATTAACATTTATGATAGTTTTTTCATTTTTGAGGAAGGTTCTACCTAAGATAATGGGAGCATGAGAACTTACTTGATCATCATCCATGTTAATAATATAGAAATATATTGGAAAGATCATGTATCTTACCTAGAAAATTACATCCTCAAGGACTCCCGCTGGATATGTTGTAGTTCTATTCGCCAACTTCACCACTACTCTCTTCAACTTTATCTCACCAACCTATAAAGAAGAAAATACAGAGTGAGTCATCACATTTATGGAAGCTCCCAAATCACAAAGAGCATCAGAAAAGTAAAACTCCCCTATGGTGCATGGTATGGTGAATGTCCTGGGATCCTTAAACTTTGTTGGAATTGCTAGAGTTGGTGTAATGAGTGCTGACACATTCCTTCCAAGATTTATCCTCTCATTTCCCTTGATCCCTCTTCGATTGGTACAAAGTTCTTTTATGAATTTGGCATACCTTGGGATTTTTTTGATTACTTCAAGTAGATGGATGTTGATCTCCACATGATTGAATGTGTCCAAAACCTCTTTTTACATTGCCTCTTTATCCATATTCTTGGTTTGTACTAACATATTTGGAAAGGGAAGGGGTTTAGGAGGAACATCATTAATCTTTTTCTTACGTTTATCTTTCTCTTTGGGTTTCTCATCAGCTGGTTTTGAATGGGTCTTCTACGGAGTTGAGGTGAATCCCAGTGGAATGATAGGTGCAGATGTATTAGTTGTTTTCTTCCCACTTCTCAATGTGATAGAATTGAAATTACCTTTGGGATTTGGAGTATTTTGGGAAGGTAGATTTCCAGAATTCTAACTTACCAATTCATAAAGGGAGGTGGCAATTTGGCTCATTTAAGTCTTCTACTCCCTCAGCTCTGAACCTTGGCTCTTCAACTCATTCTGTTGATTAAGAACAATTTGCTTCAAAATTTCATCATTGTTAGAATCTACCTTTGGTTGAGAGTTCCCTTGTTGTTTACTTATTGATTATTGATCTTCAAATCACCTTTAGGGTTATTGGAAACCCTATTGGTAGGGTGGAGGCTGCTGGAAGTTTTGTTGAAAAGGGGGCCTTTGTTGTTGTCCAGATGAATAACTCATGTATGATTGATCCTTCCATCATTGTTTGTATGTTGGTGCAAAGGAATCAATCTTATTTTGTGGATATAGTTGTTGTTGCTGCTGATATGGTCTCCCGAGAAACACCATTTCACAATCTTCTGTTTCTTATAGTTGGGGGCAATAGTCAGTTGGGTGTCTTTTCTCAGTGAAAATTCCACAAGGCCTTAAAAGAGGGGGTTGGGATGTCTTTTGATCCAAAGCAATCTACCTCACCATAGTGGTCAGTTATTCTAACTTGGTATCAATTAAATGACTCTCGAGAGAAAAAGGACTTACCAGATGTACTCCCCTGACATGTGGTGCACCTCGATTGCCAAATTGTTAAGAGTTTTGTGCCATATTGCCAATCAATGCATGTGCAGCTACTAGTGTCTTGTCCACCAATGCTCCTCCAGCCACAACATCCATAATACTCCTCTCCATAGGTGTGAGTCCTTCATAGAAGTATTGGATAAGGTGTTTCTCACTAATTTGGTGATGTGTTCATCTTGCGCACAACTTCTTAAATCTCTCCCAATACTCATACATCGAATATCCTTGTGATTTCTTGATCCCAGAGATCAATTTTTGAATGGATGTGGTCCTTGAAGCTAGAAAAAATCTATAAAATAAAATACATTTTGAATCATTCCAACAAGTTACATCTTCAATTTTTAAATAATGCATCCAACTTTTGCAGCTCCATAAAGTGATAATGGTAATGCTCTTAGTTTGATTTGATCTTCAGAAACATTTCTTGGTTTTAAGGTTGATCAGACCACATTAAATTCTTTAAGGTGTTTATTGGGATCCTCATTAGAGTGGCCATCAAATTTTGAAAGAAGGTGAATTAATTGAGATTTTAGTTTAAAGTATGATTCAATATTTGGGTATGCAATGCAATTTGGTTGATAATTAATATCAGGTGCAGAAAATTATCGAATGGTTATATTAATTTCATTTACATTATTTTTATCCATTGGTTATTTGTTTATGGTTTAATTTGAATTTCTTCCAATTTCAATGTTTTGAGAGTGGAGGAATTCTCCAACTGGTTGAATGTTGAAACTTTTTATATACTGAGAATGTCTGATTCAAGCCCGAAGGATACGTTCAATATCAGGATCAAGATCTAAGAGATCTTAGGGATTAGTTCATGTCATAAATAAAATAAAATGAAAAGAAGAAAAGTATACCATAATAAAATAAAAGATGATAAGTTTTGAGTTGATGGTCTAAAAAGAATAAGAAGAAAATAAAAGAAGAAGGAAAAACATTCAGATTAGGTAAAGAAGGAAGAAAGAAGAGAAGAGGAGAATAAAATGTAAAATAAAATAAATACCTCTAATTGGTTGAAATAATTACTTGCCTCCCCGAAAATGGCACCAATTTGAAAGGTGTTTTCTTGGGTGCCCTCAAATGATTAATGGTTTTTTGGGTACTTAGGCACAGTAGAGTGGCTGACCAAGGTCGTATCTCAAAAGAGGAAGTAAATTTGACAACTTATTAAATTTATTTTGAAAATAAAATAAAATAGAATAATAACACTACTTTAAAGGATGTGTGGGGTTGTTTACCATTCATAAAACTAGAACAATTTTTATGGAAGAATATTGTATAATTTTTTTGTTATTATTTTTGAAATAATGTTTGATTAAAAAGACACAACAAGAATATGTTTTTTATAAAATATTTTAAATGGCGTAATCGATCTAACTCTACCTATTAAATCATTTATTAATAATTATAATTTAAATTAATATCCACTTAATTATAATCCCCTAATTCTTTAACCCTCTAACCCTACGGGGGTTAACTTAACCACAAAGATGAAATTACTTAAACCCTAGGCTAGCTTCGAAACATGCAATCACAGCACCCTACTTTGATTGATGTTATAAGGTTAGATTATGATAAATGGTTAATTATAAAACATATCCACTCTATAAATGATGATTAATTGATTTTATGGGTTATATTTTAACTCTACAAACTTTTCCCATGTGGTCTGGTATTATCGATTAAGTTCGTGCTCTCACAATTTACACAAAATCTCGACCTCGCGTGTTTTTGTGTCAATTATTCAATTACTTTATTAGTTTCATTTGTCTTGAAAACTCAATTAATAGATCATATTATGTTAATTAGAGTAGCTCAATGATTAAAATAATTTAATTAATAAGGTAAGAGATAGATTGATTACTAAAAAGAATACTCTTCCATGATTGGTGTAATCATCATAGAAGCGAATTGCATTTGCAACGGTTTATAATGGGTATTACCAAATAATGATTCTACTAAATAATTCCATACCAAAGAGGAATATAAAATAATAATAAAATTGAGAAAAATAAAATAAATGGAAGATAAAATAAGAAGTTTATTTAAAGAACAAAAACATTACAATAAAGAAGAGGAAGAGAAGAGCATTTTGGAGGAGATCCAAGCTCGAAAGATTCCCTCCTATAATGGTTAATTAAAATGTAAAATAACCACTTAACCTCTACTAACAATCCTCTATGTCCCTTCAAACCCCATCTAAATGAGAAAAATACCAATTTATTGAGTGGAGGGGAGGCTAGGATACAAGTGGTTTCAAGTGTGAATGGGGAAATTCAGACAAATATTTTAAGCCAACTTTAACCAATCATTTGACACCCAAAAAGCATGAATAAGCTCTCCTTCCAGATGGATGATTTGTAAGAAAATGGAATATAAAGCTCCTCTCAAATTTTGGTCCTAATACAATAACGGATGAAGAAGTTATGTCTCAAATACAGAACTCATTTCCATCCTGGCGAGCCCATCTCAACTTTGACTTCATGGACCATTTTCACCAACCAAATGCATGATTTAGCTCCAATGTCCTAAATTAAATTTGTATCCCATTAAGTCAGAAACACATTTACAAAATTTAAAGTTAAAATAATAAATATTAAAATATTTATCTTTGAAATACTAAAGTGCACTATAAAGGGTAAAACTAGAATTTCCATCAAATTTTCAAATGAATGATCTAATCCCAAATATTTTATAAATAAACATATTGAACATAATGTGAGGAAATTTTATCATTTTTTATCAATAAAATATTCAATAAAAATGTGTTTTATCATTTTTCAAATGGAATATATAGAAGTGACAAAAACTAGATTTAAAAAGGGTTCTTTATTAAAAGGCAGAAAAACTACCTTTTAAAAATATTAGATTATTTATGCTTAAAATTGGATTCATTCTTATTTTGAACCTCTAATTTTTATTTTATATATGTAAAAACATTTAAAAACGTTTTTAATCATAATATAGTTATTTATGTTCATTCCTACCAATATAATGGCTAGGCATTAACTACTATTTAAAATAATAATATTATTATTTTATTTTTCGGTATAAATCAATGTTGTGTGTAATGTAAGATTTTGGAGAAATTTGTTGTTGCATGTTGAGTACTCTATTGGACATATCATCCCCTTTATTTTAAAAATAATATATTATTCATAAATATTAATAGAAAATAAAAGGTGTTATTCTTTAAATATCTGGGTTGTTACAATTTCAATAATATTCATGAATAGTTTTTACCAATATTTCTTGAATTCATTTTTCTTATCACTCCAAGATAATTTGTTTTGGGTTATATTAAATCCTTAAGTACATGAACTATGTACATATAATTTACTTGTATCTAAATATTCATTGTTATATATAATGTCTGCACTAATCATGAGGACTTTCTATAAGGTAGTTTTGAGTTTATGAGTAGGTGGGAAATAGTTTAAAAATATAAAAGGCTCAATGTGGAGGTTGACATTGTTAAATTATAGTGCATTATATATAATAAAAATCTAGTGAAAAAACTATAACTCACCTTCCTATAGAAACATATCACCCAAAACCTTCCTTTTCATTTTTTCATGTTGGTTAAAAAGTAAAAAAAGTGAAATAAATGTCTAAATTTTCATCTATTCTTAATTTTTTTAATTTATACAATATTTTGTTTAGATATATAGAGGAATCATTGGATTATAATGTAAATATGATTTTAGATCCTTCTTAACCATAACCATTGAAAACTCCTCAAACAACTCCCATATATGTATACTACTTCCAAAATAATGTTATGAAATATTCCCTCCCACATACATGGATTAAAGTATAATCATGAAATATACTAAGATATAGGTTAAAAAAGATAAATAAGCATGTAATGTGGATTAAATAACACAATATTACTAGATTATAGGGTATTAAAATGAGAGTTAAATATTAAAGGTGACATTAATAGGTTTACATGAGCTAAAAATGATAATAGACTCAATTATATTAATGTGATTAGAGTCTTATAGTTTTGAAAATAAAATAAGGAATATTTTAGCATTCTTCATGTCCCAAGACAATCAAGAATGTGGGTATTGGAAATAATATTTTAAAGGGGTTTAAAATACCAGTCAGGGATGCGATTATTTTTATGATAGTAACTTTTGGTTGAGATACAAAATAAATATAAAATTATATAAATTTTAGGGAATACTAATTAGAATAGTGTAAGAATATCTGTAATCATCAAAAATCATGATTTTAGAGTAAACTATATCTTACAATTGAAAAATAATTCGAATTAATTGGGAAGATTTAAAATTAAAATTTTCCATTATTTATTTACTTTTTAATAGTTTAATAAAACCCAAAAAAACAAAAATTATTGGAAGAAAACATAACATCATATCTATTCCCCAATACCTACGCTTATTTCTTTCCTATCCTACTATGTTTATAAATTGTGTTAACAATATAGTTTATAATAGGTAAGGATTTTACAACAAAAAAATATCAAGGATAAAAATAATTTTTTTTGTTGTTCCTTATTGAAAACATGTAAAATTATATTTATTATCCATCAAAATTTCTTATAGGAAAAAATATTTTTAGTGTTTAATTAAAACTTAAAATAATTAAATATAAATGAAAATTTTGAAAAAATAATAATGATCCCCTTAAATTATTTGGTTTCCTCTCAATAAGTGACAATTTTAAATTCATTGGAAATATTTTTGACCAAAAAATAAATCTATAATTCATTTGAAGGTGTGGATTTCTCAATTAGATCCAAAACATAATGGATTCTACATCTATCCCCAATATAAAAAATATTCTATTTGTTCTAGAGGTATGAAAATAGAAACATAATTATTTAACTTGTTATATTATATATATGTGTGTCCCCTTTTATAGTGAAATGAATCAATTTTTTTACATACACATTTTTATTTTTGGTTGTCTCAAGATATAGTAGTGTTTTATTTATTTTTTAAGGTTAAACTATTGGTTTGTTATGATCATCACAATATAACACTATTTAATCTTCATTGTCCATAGAAAGTTAAAATTTTACTGAGATTATCATATCAATTCTAGGAAGATAGATTTCAAATTCATATTTATAAAAATTTATATCAATTATTCCCTATTTAGTTTCATATTCCCTTGAATCCTTAACTTTTAGTTCAATGTATGACCCTACTACTTCTAGAAAGAAACTTATGGGGGATTTGGGTAGTGAAAAATTTTCCTCCAATTCCCTCTTAATCACTTTTTCTCTTCATCCAAATATATGTGGAAACATTCTTATTCAGCTGAAATATTTGGAATCATGGGGTTTAAATCTAGTTCATATTCTTTCACCTTAATTTCATAATTAAAGTTACAACTCTATTTCAAAATTCCTTAGATTTGATCCTCACTCTCCTAATCTATTTGTAATAGTTAGGTGTTGACCCTTAGAAACTCTTCTTATATCCACTAGGAATCTTTATTTAGTTTTTCATTAATCCCATATTGGACTTCTTGTTTTTTCTAAATTTTTTCCAAGATCATATGATTCTTATTAGATGACGTAGTGAAATTATATTCAAGGTATGAAGGTCTACCTTGTTTATTGTACTCATAGTACATATTTTTCTATTTTTAAATTCCCAAAATTGTGTAAAAATGTTCCCATTTTATCCAACATAATTAGCCTTCCATTTATTGCCAATAATTAAAAAACTAATCAAGTAGAATAAAGAAGGAGTGCTAATGTGATGGAAAATAAATAAAACAAACCACATACACTAAAATCAGTGGTAAATTAATAAATTAATCTTAATTAATAAAACAATCAAGGAACAATGAATTTCATATAATGTTTTTTGTGTATTTTTAGTTTATGAATTTTTGTAACTTTATGTATTTAATGGGTTTTAGGGATTTTTTTAATTTTATATTTTTTTACTAAAAATAGAAGCGGAAAAAATAAACTATTCCTGAAAATGGTTCCAAAGTTTTTATTTCTAGTGATAAATAAAATAATTTATTATTATTTTTTTTGAATTTTATGTTTTTTGGGTTTTTATTATTCACTAAAAAATTTGAAACCATGATTTCATATCCCAAAAAAAATCACCAATTTTTTTTATTGTACAACATAACCTATAAGTGTAAAATATTCATTCTATAATAGATAATAAGTGTATATCATGTTAAATATATAATTATAGGTTTCATGCCATAATTTATATATTTTTTTGTTTTTTTAATGTAGACCAAATAAAATGGTATATGTGTTTGTAATTTGATATATTACATTCAATATATAGAAATATTAATGGTGATAGAAAATTAAAACCAATAAATTATAAAACCCTTATTTTAAACTCTACTATAGTAACTTTATTATAGGTGGTAATAATAAAAAATTTGATAGATCTATACTATATTAATTATTTATGTAACAAAAGTAAACAATGACTAAAAAATTCCCTCAATACTTTATTAAGTCACTGAGGGACTTCTTAATGAGAACAAATTTCCTCATAATGGTACATTTATTTTCCATATTGGACTATTTTATGTTTTTCAATCAATTTTATATGTACTTCCATTGTTCCCTTGGTAACTATAGCTATAAATGTTATTTTGTTTCTAATTCAAAATCATTTCTTTGACACCCATACTATATGTCCATATTCTCAAAGAAAAATGAAGTAATAATTAAGTAAAATTAAGTAGAATAAACAAACAGTGACATAATAAATCAATTAATAATGATAAATCAATTTAGAATTTTTGAACCAAAATTTTATATATACAAAAAATCATAAAGACAACACGAGAAAATATAAAAAGGGAATGGAGTATGAATAATTCATAGTTAATATGACCATGTGAATAAATTTTAATGAATTATTAAAATAATAATTGAATTATCCTATAATTTCATTCATTTATTGATATTTAGGATTTCAATTTCATATTCATTCTTTGTTTTCTATTAGTGTGATCAATTTTAACTTCCAAGTATGAACACCAAATTTATAACTCTTTGATATATAAAATCATCTTCTATGACCTTATTTATATAATGAACAAAATTTTTCATATAAAACATCTTCCACTAAAATATATATACATGTCACATTTAATCATGAGATATAGAATAAAACAAATTAACCCTGTAAAAAACAAACAATATTGTATTTCATTAATATACAAAATTACAAATAAAGTATAAATACACATAAAATGATTAAAAATAATATAATAGAATAATAAAAAACCAATAAAGAACAAGAATTTGAAATTCTTATGCCTCGTGGTATCCTATAATTATCACATATGTGAACAATACTATAAAATAGACACAAAGTATTGGAATAAAGATTGGAATTTTGAATATAATATATAAATAACCATGAGGATAATTGTAATTATGATGAATGATGGTAATAAGAAGTATCTATTTGACTTATAAGCCCATTTTTATAATTATAAATGGGATATATAGTCATCTGAAATATGATAATTTGAATAGTAATATGAATGTTATAATATTAATATGATTGATGGAATAGTAATATGATCGTTATAATAGTAACCTATCTGTTGGAATAGTAAAATAACCATTATAGTAAATGATGAATTAACTTTAAAGATATTTTGTATCATCAATTGAATAATAGATTATATATACCAAAATACCATAAAATAATTATTTAATCAAAGTACTAAAATATAAGTATTTTTGTGCATTTTTTAGAAAAACAAATTCTGTATTTTTAGTAAAAAGTTAATTTTAATACAAGAATTAAATTTTAAAATTTCCTAATTTAGAAATTTATTATTTTTAAATTGAGTGTTTATTTTTTAATAATCACTTTGAAATTAGGAAAGGGTGATGTATTTGTAATTTTTATTAATTTTAAAATAAAAAGGTGAATAAACAAATATGATAAAATTCATAATTCTATATTATAATTTAAATACCTTAAAAATAAAATAAATGATGATATAAGTAACCATAAGTTTTGAATCACATGAATAAACTATTTTATTCATTCATAAGAATTTGTATTGTTGGTATTCTTTAGAAAAATAATTACAATTTAATCAATATTTTTTTCAAAAAAAAATTCTCTCCTCCTATTATAAATACAACCCCCTTCTAACTCACTTCTACTCACACATAAAGCTTTTTAACTAGCCAATATTCCATAAAATAATATTTTTTCCACTTAGATACATTGGGGAGGTTTTTTTATCATTAAAATACCCCCCATGAAGTCTTAATTGATTAGTCATGGAGTAATCAAAAGGAGTAAGGTATGAACTCATAGTCACTCTTTTTTCCTTACAATTCCATTATTTCTTATTCTTCCACCCCATATATATCTAATAACTAGGTTTAATTTCATAAAATAAATTATATTATTTCACTATATTAAACATTTTTAACACAGATAATGAAAATAATTGTTGTTTTTAACAAATTTCTATTCATGTTTGATAAAACCACCTATAAGGATGTTGCAATTAAACAACCACTATCACATTTGTGGATGGTTGAAATAAATCACTTAATAGTGAAATGTTAACATAATAATGATATTATATAATTATTCATATTATATAATGTATTAATAACCATAAAATTAAATAAAATAATTTATGATGATCATGGATGGTAAAACTACTGAAATGAACTAACTATTAAATGATAAAATTTATAATCAATAAACCATGATAATGATGAAAATATTTTAGACATATTTAACCATTTTAACTTTTATAATTAAATGAGCTTCATATTATAACATTTTTGAGATTATTGAACATTTGAATAAGAATTTTGATTAATAATAATATATTTATGTGACCTTGGAACCATGTAACTAACATCCCTGAGATGACAGATATGAACACAAAGATTAAAAACTGATTACAAGTGAACAAAAAATAATAATAATAAATGAAATAAACCTGAAAATTTTTATACACCTTGTATTAAATAAATTTAATTTGATTATTCATGAGGATAAATTAACATACAAATCCAAGTTAGGAATCATTGTAAGATATTCATTTCATAGGGATCCAATGATTTAATTATTGTGTGCTCACACTCGAAGGAGATCTTTTCAATCACCCTTTTTCATTTGGTACATTTTATTTATATATATCACACTTTCCTTCATTATCTTCACATAATCTATTTCTATGTTATTAATATAAGTTTCCTCCCTATATACCTAGTTTATCTCCCCTTTCATTGCTATATATATTCATGATTTTCATGTTCCTTTCCCAATAATTTCTTAAAACAAAACCTATTTAAATGGAAATTTTCAATTTATTATTTCATTAATGTATCACTATTTCAAAGGATCTCATAATCATTTATTTAAATAAATAATCATTATTTTAAGGAAAAATATTCTAGTTCATTTTTGGTTTTATGGAAAACTCTTTACCCCTTTCTCCTTAAATGTTCTTAAATTATTTCCTAAAATATCATTTAAGGAGTTCATTACTACACCTAGATATTACCACTTTCTTATTATTTTCCTTCACTTATGCTTTATCACCCTAAACTATGATCCATTATTCAATTATGTTTATTCAATGTTCTATAATCCATTATTTTCTTGATAACCGTTATGATATATCATTTGGTTATGCTTTGAGACTTAATTATTTAACTTATTTACTTCTTATGGGTTTTCCTCATGTTTATTCTTCATGTATGATTATTTTATATGTAAAATACATATTCATATACATGTTATGATATGATAGGTGTTCTGTGAATTATACGTCCTATAATGTGTAATGTCCCAAAATTTCTGTATAACATTTTTTTATTATATGGAATTAATTCGAGACCGCGAAATTTGACGGCACGTAATTCCGAGGCCCAGAGTGCTCGGAATGATCTATTGAAAAATGTTAAGCTTTAAAAAGCGTGCATGATTAGTTTTCGTGAAAAAAGTGGAATAACTCTTCAATGGGTGCCCGGATCAGAAATCTGATAGCACCATTGCATTCAGGATGGCAGATTTTCACTAGGCACGACTTAAGTTTAGTCAGCGCAAGCCTCCAGTGAGAAAACCCAAAAATGGCATAACCATAAATAAAATAATTAAATAAAATTATTTAATTTTTTAAATTCTTATAACTCATGAACGGTGACTCCGATTAAAAATCCTAGACAACCGCTAAATTCATGAGGGTATACTTTCCTTAGGAAAACCCTAAAATTGGTCGGCGCGGGCCAACAGTGGAAGTTAGTTTTCAGTTGTAAATAAAATAATTAAGTAACAATTATTTTAATGTTAAATCCTTTAACTTATAAATAGTAACTCAGATTGAAAATCTGAGATTTCCATTAGATTCTTGGGGGTGTGTTTCCCTTAGGTGGAGGTTATCCTCGACCAGCGCGGTTCGAGGGTGACTGTTAATAATTTTTGAACTTTTTTTAAGGTATGTTAATTAAATGTGAAATCGGGATTTTCTATCTTTTGAACTTTCACTCAGATCCAAAATACGAGGGAACCATTGAATTTAGAATGTCGTAATTTTCCTAGAAATGACTTAACTTTGACCGACAAGGGCCGAGTGGAAATTTTATTTTTCAAACTTTTTAAAAAAATAATAAAATAATTTAAATAAATTATTTTATTTTCTTTCTCACCTTGGAGTGGCGGATGGTGATGTTGTGGGGAATAGACAAGATGTCAATGATTCACATCAATGAGACTCATCAATGTCTCATTAACTCGCAACATAATGACACTTTAAAGGCGCGTAACAGCGACGCTATTTCATAAATGAAACAACATAACGATGCAGCATCGCACAATAATGGGAACGTTGTAGTGTGCTTCTATTTATAGTTCGACGCGCAGGGGAAGTATGGATTAGAAATTTGGACGATTCTCTTGTGAACCTCTGATGAACTTCCACTCCAGTGAATAATGATGAATGTCGGTGAATCATATCCACCTTCGACACCTTTCGAAGATTGGAGCTGGGAATTGACGTCGACATCTTAACCCCTCAAGGACGAACACCACGACATCAGATGTCGTAAGAGGTAGGGGTTTTTGATCTTTAAATTTTCCTCGTTATTATTTATAAACAATGAACGCAGATTAACCCACGAATAGGTTAATTTAAGGACCATGCGTTCTTGCAGGAGGGTGACTTCTTTGGGGTTTCTTTATCTGGGATTTAATTATCTTTGTTGTTCAAATTAAAATCCTCATAACTCCCTTATTTTGTTAAATTCTAATGTGGAGGGCACGGGCCAACACGAACAAGGCATGATCCCCTCCGTCATGGGGGTTATTCTTGGCCAGAATATTGAATCAACGGAAAGACAATTTTGAGACCGTCGCAATGGAGAAGACATTCCCCAGAGAATGCAGGTGCAAACGGCATGAAGAACAGACCACCGGTGCGGATCCAGTGGCCCGCGGTGGTGGCCGTAGGTGGGAGGTGGCGTGCCATGACGGTATTCTAGATGGAAGGACATGGTCGAACTGGGTCGCAGCATAGCAGGAGAATCTAATGACCGTGCTGGTGGCTGGTGGCGGTGGACGCGGTTACTCGACCACATCGGAGACCAACGGACGCGGCTCCCGACCGCGTCCTACAAGGCGGATCGATCCGCCTCTTGCGAACCGTATGGGGTATGAACCCCCAGTGGGTCAGACCCGCGGATCATCGGGTCGGGCCAGTCTTGCCGCCCGGTAGGCCAGACCCAAGCCCAGTGGGCCAAACCTGCACTGTCGGGCCGGACCCGCGCCCTCTTCGGGTCGGGCCGGACTAGGCTGGGTCGTCGGGTGACTCGGCAGACTGGACCCTTGGCCAACTGATCCGGGTCCAGCAAGGCCTATTTTTCCCGGACCACTCACCAGACCAGACCAAACCGAACTCTAATATCACCAATTCAGGTCGAGCCCTTCTTAATGAATCGGGGTATGTGGAACTCCCATGCCAGGTTGGTCAGGTCGGTCCGACCGAGTCGAACTGGGCCCCGTCGCAACCGGTCCCTGGTTACTAAAATGCTCATATCATTCAAACCGCATGTCCAGTTGATGGGATGTTTGTGGTTTTGGGATCCTTAGGATGAGGCGGTCCTTTGAGATGCTCCACGTTACTTTCGAAGAAAGTTGGAGTTTGGTCGTGTTGGATCGTACCCAAATCAACTAGGCCCTTGGTACTAAAATGCCTATAACTTACAGACCGGGTGTCTGGTTGATGAGCCGTCTATTGTGTTGGAACCATTATGACATGAATGATCATCGGGTTACTTCTTTGTGAGACTTCGTGCTAGTTTAAATACAAATAATGTCTTGAGGATCGGCTCTCCCAAGCGCACTGTGTATGGAACCCTATGGCTAGATGAGACCTGAAGATCGCTGATTTTCGACTCTGTGTGACTCGATGGCCCATTAGGAAGCACCTGTGTCTAACTTGGTAGGTCCACGGTGGGGAGTACCTCTATGTGACTTGGCAGACCAACGGTACTCGACAGGAGGAGTACCTCAGTAGACCACGGTGGGGAGTGGCTCTGTGCGACCCGGCAGACCCATGGTACGCAATGGGGAGGAGTACCTAAGTAGTTCAAGGTTAGTGGTAAGTGGCTCTGTGTGACTCAGCAGGACCATTGTACTCCAGTAGTTGAGGTGTTCAAAGAAGTGTCTGATGATGCTACTATTACTACCCTATAATATACCTAGTGTGAGTTGTCTTGTGTTTCATGTTTTGATTTGAGGAATTGGTGTTTGTTCTTTCCTTTTTGTTTTGGGGTCCCTACTAATTACTTTTTTACTCACCCCTGCATGGGATCTTCCCGCACGTGTTGTGTCTGGTGCAAACGACTGACATTTCGACAGGGGTGCCCAAGGAGATAGGACAGACGGATGCTGTGATAGTAGACTAGGTGTCCTAGGACCAGCGGTTTAGCGGCATCCTCTCCTAGGATTCCCAGTTCAGCGGTTCATGGCCTGCGGCTCGCATCTTTGAGGGATCGATCTCTGACGATTTCATCATTGTATTCCAGTCTCCTTGCCCTATCCTCGAACCTGATAGCGCTTTCACGACGACGCGGTGAGTTCGGTGGTCGAGTCCCAGCTCGGTGGGTTGCAGCCTCGGATCAGTGTTCGCTATGGGTTCAGTGGGAGGTTAACTGTGGGCTTTGAGTGTGTCCTTGGAGGCAGCGGCGGGACTTTGGACCTGGCATGTGCCGGCCTTTCTTTCATCTTGCTGGTGTTCGGGTTGCTGGATAAGGATCGAAAGCAATGGTACATGAATTTGTTGAATTCTCACTTGGTAGTGATGTCAATACAATGGTGGTTTTCTTGAAGTGATGTTGGTTTTTTTCTCGTAAGGCGGCGGCTCAAGGGATTCTGCAATGTTTTCTTTCAAAAAGATGCTTCAGATGAGGTTCAGAGCAAAGAGGTTTCACTGTTTCATGGATTTTCAAAATTGGAAGATTGAGAGGGTGTGGCTTTGGCCACCGGTACTATGCTCATGATCTTTGGCACGGGTCTGCTTGTCGTGTTGTGATGAGACAATGGAAGCTTACAGTTATGGTTTTTAGTTGCTGGGAGGAGCTTCTCTTTGGTAGTGAGCGTTGTTTTTTGATCTTTATTTTTGGTCTGTTGGAGACTATTTTATTATGTTTAAGTCTTGATGTCATTGGTTCTCACTTTCCTTTAAAAGTGTTTGGAAATAAAAAAGTTATTTTCAGTCAGGTGGGGTTTACTGTGGATGGACATTAGATCACTTTTTGTACTTTACAGTTTTTAGTACTTTTTCATGGGTTTGTATTCTGGCCCACTTTCTTTTCGTTGTACTTGTACCCAGTTATTCAGTGGTATGTTGTTTCCCTTTTTGTTATTTGGGACTTGGTTGGATGTGTGTGTGCATATAGGTATCCAGGCTAATGCCTCCCACTTGCAGGTTGACACCTTCGGTGCTAGTCATCATCTCCTGGCCTTTGGGAGGCGGGCTTGGGGTAGTCATGGCACAGTCCCCGGGAGATGGGTCATGACAAAGTGGTATCAGAGGGAAATTGGTTCCCCCTCAAAGACCGGGAGTATGTGTTTTGTTTTGGGGAAATAGTGTTAAGTGTTTCAAGTTCGACTTTCAGATTTGGGGAGTCAAGTGTGGGTGTGGCGGCCGACGTATCCATACACCAGGACCTTGAATTCTATTTTCAGCTCAATACATGAAAACACTAGTGGAATAAGTGTCTTGTGATTTTTAATAAGAGTCATCTCACCAGGTATAATGTTCTAAACATGGTACATCTTGATCTATCTTAGGATTCCTCGACGTAGATGACTATCTAGTATCCCAATATGAGGTCATGAGGATAGCTCACCTAGTGACGAGGCGTCTGTTCAGGGACCAGTGCTTGAGATCGCCCCACCACGTGGTGCACCAGTGCTAACACCACCCAATGGTCAATATATAATTCCAGTAGTTCCAGCAGAGGATTTTCATAGGCTCAGTGCCCTACATGAGTTTCAGAGATAGAGACCTCCTGGGTTCAGGGGAGAGACTGATCATCAGGTCACTGAGGACTAGATAGAGGATGTGGCGTGGGTCTTTCGCTTAGTGAGGACACCTCCTGACAAGATGGTGATCTTGGCAATGAGCCTTCTGTAGGTCTCAGTAGGGAGATGGTGGAGCTTGACCATCTAGACTCATGATGAGGTGACCCTCACTTGGGTTTACTTTGAGAGGTTTTTTCGAGAGGAGTTTTTCCCTGTGACGCTGTGCTCTATGCACATTCAGGAACTGCTTCACCTACAGTAGGACAACATGATGGTGGTTGAGTACTCAGAAAGGTTCATGAAGCTTTCCCACTACTCTACAGATATGGTGTGAGACCCTTTCTTTAGGGATATATCCTTTGAGTAGGGACTCAGGTGGGATATTAGGGATTCAGTGGTGTCTCTCAGCATCCCTACCCAGGCCAAGGTGCTGGAGTGATACCTTCTGATGGAGAACGTCTTGACAGAGCAGGAATCTGTAGTTAGAGCTGACAATAGACCTCAGGCGGTAGAGTCTTCGGCAGGTAGCAGACAGCTGACGCATGGGCCCAAGAGGGCTAGGTCTTTCAGAGGCTTATCCCAGGACTCAGGGTCGGCAATGCGAGGCTCCTAGGCCAGAGGGAGTCAGATGGGGGCTAGGATTTTCTTTTCGTGTGGCAGTTAGGCACACATGGAATGTGACTGCCCGACCCACCGTATAGATGACCAATAGACGGTTGAGGGGCTTCTGAGACAGCAGCAGCGGTTCAAACGAGGAGGTTCGTAGGGCGGCGGACTTGGTAGGGGAGCTGGCTGAGTGACAGGTGGTGGGAAACAGTTTGAGGTGTTACCTTCACCACCCCCAGGTGGTCCACCCTAACATTAGGGAGTAGGCAGATAGGGGCGAGCTCATCTTCAGGCACCAGAGTCTTACGACCATGACGCTCTAGAGATGATTTGAGGTACAATCTGTGCCTTCTCCACCCTAGCTGCAGTACTTATAGACACAGGTGCTAGTCACTCATTCCTTTCCATAAATCTCATTCAGATATCAGAGATTCTTTTGGATCTATTGTCTCGATCCTTACAGCTAGAGACTTCTACGGGAGATGATTCGATGATTAAACACTAGTGTTGGCAGTGTGATCTTACTCTAGGAGGCGAGAGATTTGGCTAGGATCTCCTAGTTGCAGCATCGAGGCCTTATGATGTCATCTTGGGTATAGGCTGGTTATCCACAGTTCATGCTCAGATCGACTGTTTTAGGCGTGCGGTGTGGTGGGTATGCAAATATGGGACCAAGTTTTCCTTCACCGGAAAAAAGGAAACCCTTGCAGCGTAGTACGGACTCTCTCGGAGGCGGGTTCATCTAATCACTCGCCAGTTGGATAGCCTCACCCTCGGTGCAGTGGAGGAGAGGAGCCCAAGTTTTCTTGTAATAGTGGACGAGTACAAGGATGTTTTTCTTCATGAGGTTCCAGTGCTACCTCCTCGTAGAGAGGTAGGCTTCTGTATCGACCTGTACCTTGGGAAGACACTGATATCCACATTAGTATATCGAATGGCCCCCATAGAGCTTTGTGAGCTAAGGGTATATCTAGAGGACTTGTAGGATAAGGGGTTCATAAGACCCAGTGTTTCTCCATGGGTAGCCCCAGTGCCTTTTTCCAAGAAGGAAGATGAGAGTTTGAGGTTGTGCATGGTCTTCTAGCACCTGTACTAGGCGACCGTGAAGAACAAGTACCCACTACCAAAGGGTCGATGGTAACATCAATTAGTTAAAGTGGGGTAACCTTTCGTGTGGATGGAAATTTTCTCGTAGGATTTTAAGAAGTTGAGACAATGGTGATGGTTGGAGTTCCTACATGAATAAGACTTTGAGATAGTCTATACTCCTAGGAAGGGGCATGTGGTGGAAGATGTGCTCAGTAGGATTTCTAGCTTACAGATGTTGGGTGAGGCGATGGAGAAACTATCCACGATGCCGATATCCTTCATGGATAGTGATGGACCATCTTACATCCAATCTAAGACTGTCACTCCTCCACTCTTTCAGTGAGTTTGGGAGGCATAGCTTGGAGACATTGAATGTGAGGCCCGAAGTGCTCAGATATCATTAAGGCAATCTCCTGGTATATTTTCGATAGGTGGGGATCACTTCATCCCTTTTCATAGGATGCACCATGGTACCAGTGACATTACAGAAGGATGTGTTAAGTGGATCCCATACATCTCCTTTGGAAGTGCATCCGGGTGTGGAGAAGATGTACCAGGACTTCTGAAATTAGTACTGGTTGCTAGGGATGAGAAAGCGGTGGCTGAGTTCATTTCAGGATGCCTCACTTGTTAGCAAGTGAAAACTGAGCATTAGATTCCAGCACACTTGATAATAGATTTTCATACCCAGACTGATGGTCAGAAGGAGCGGACCATACAGACCTTGGATGACATGCTTAATGCTTGTGTCCTTGACTTTGGTCATGGTTGGGAGGAGCACCTTCCACTGGTGGAGTTTTCATAAACAACATCTATCACTCCACCATTGGCATACCATTTGAGGACTTGAACGAGAGGCCCTGTAGATCACCCATATGCTGGAAAACCCCATGGGAGTTGGCACTCATGGGCCTAGAGTTGGTACGGGCTACCACTGAGAAGGTGCAGATCATCCAGGAGTGGATGAGGATAGCACAGAGTAGACATAAGTCTTATACCGACAAGAGACAGGGACCCTTGGAGTTTGAGGAGGGAGATTATGTGTTCCTTCGGGTCTCACCAGATGAGGATTGCAGAGATTTGGCTAGGGAAACAAGCTATATATGAGGTTCATTCAACCTTTTCAGATTCTGAACAAAGTGGGAAAGGTGGCATACTTCCTAGATCTTCCCTCATAGATGCATCGGGTGTATGATGTTTTCCATGTGTCACAGCTGAGGAGGTACATGCATGATCCATCGCACGTCATCTAATGGGTAGAGCTAGACATTGATGATGGGGTGGTGTTTGCGTAGTTCCCAGTGGAGATAGAGAATCAACAGAAGCGTTTCCTACGTGGGTGGTTGATTCCTCTAGTGCACGTCTGATGGTAGCATAGGAATCTCCAAGAGAGAACATGGTAGCGGCAGGCTCATATTTGTGCTCAGTACCCCCCGTCTTTTTGTTTAGTTGTTGTTTTGGCTTTCAAGGACATAAATCCCTAAGGTGGGGATAATTTAATGTCCTAAAATTTTTGTATAATTTTTTTTATATGGAATTAATTCAAACCACAAAATTTGACGGCACATAATTTCGAGGCCCAGAGCGCCCAAAATGATCCGTTGAAAAATTTTAAGCTTTAAGTAGCATGTGTGAGCACTTTTCCTAAAAAAAGTGGAATAAATCTTAAATGGGTGCCCGAATCAGAAATCTGAGGGAATTTTTGCGTTCAATATGGCAGTTTTACCCTAGGTGCGACTTAGGTTTAGGCGACGCAAGCCTCCAGTGAGAAAACCCGACAATGGAATAATCATAAATAAAATAATTAAATAAAAATATTTTATTTTCAAATACTTATAACTCATGAACGGTGACTTGGATTAAAAATCTGTGACTACTGGTGAACTCTTTAAGGTATTCTTTCCTTAGGAAAACCCTGACATTGGCTGGTGTGGGCCAATAGTGGAAGTTAGTTTTTGGCCGTAAATAAAATAATTAAGTAACAATTATTTTAATGTTAAATCCTTTAACTTATAAATGGTAACTCGAATTGAAAATCTGAGAGTACCATTGGATACTTGGGGAATTTTTTCCCTTAGGCGGATCTTAACCTCAACTGACGCAGGTCGAGGGTGACTGTTAATAATTTTTGAACTTTTTTAAGGTACGTTCAGTAAACATGCAAGCGAGATTTCCTATCTTTTGAAATGTCATTCGGAACAAAAATCTGAGGGCACCGTTGAATTCAGAACACAGGGATTTTTCTAGAAATGACTTAACTTGGGCAAGCAATGGCCAAGAGGAAAGGTTATTTTTCACACTTTTTGAGAAAAATAATAAAATTATTTAAATAAATTATTTTATTTTCTTTCTCACCTTGGAGTGGAGGATGGCGACGCTGCGGGGCAGCGACAAGGCAGCGACGATATGCATCAATGAGACTCATCAATGGCTCATTAACTCATAGTGTAATGATGCTTTAAAGGTGCGTAACAGTGACGTTGTTTCATAAATGAAACAATGTAACGATGTGGCGTCGCACCATTATGGATAAATTGTGGCGTGCTCCTATTTATAGTTTGGCGCACTAGGGAAGTATTGATTAGAAATTTGGAGGATTCTCAAGCAAACCTCTGATAGATTTCCACCCTAGAAAAGAACAACGAATGTCGTTGAATCCTCTCCACCTTCGATGCCTTTTGAAGATCAGAGTCGGGAAGTGACGTCAACATCCTAACCCCTCAAGGACAAACGTCGTGACATCGGACATCACAAGAGGTAGAGGGTTTTATTTTTTAAGTTTCTCTATTCTTATTTCTAAATGACGAATGTGGATTAACCCACAAACAGGTTAATCTATGAATCATGCATTCTTGTGGGAGGGTGACTTATTTGGGGTTTCTTTATCTGGGATTTAATTACCCTTGTTGTTTAAATTAAAATCCTTGGACCTCCCTTGTTTTGTTAACATCTAACGCAGAGGGTGCGGGCTGACACGAACAAGGCCCGAGCCCTTCTGCCGTGGCTGTTCTTCATAGAAAAACTCTTGAATCGATAGCAATGTAGTTTTGAGACCGTCATGGTGAAGAATACGTTCCCTGGAGAATACAGGTGCAAGTGACATAAAGAACGGACCACCAGTGCGAACCCAGTGGCCCGCAGAAGAATCCACCGACACATCGGCGCTGGCGGTGGCATCGGCGACTGCCAGAAGTATCCCATGGTGGTGGTCGTAGGTGGGAGGAGGCACACCACGATAGTGTTCTAGACAGAATTTCATGTCCGTACTGGGCCGTAGCCCAGAAAGAGAAGCCTCCGGCCGATTTGGCGGATTGAGGCGGCAGATGCGATCGCTCGACCATGTTGGAGACCAACAGACATGGCTCCTGGCTACGTCCAGCAAGGCAGACCGGTCCGCCTCTTATAGACCAGATGGGACGCAAACCCCCAGTGGGCCAGACCCATGGCTCACTAGGCCAGGCCAGTCCCATTGCCCAGTGGTCCTGACCCGCGCCCTCTTCGGGCCAGGCCGGACTAGGCTAGGTCGCCGGGCGACTTGGCAGGCTGGACACTCAGGCAACCAGGCCGGGTCCAGCAAGACCTATTGGTCCTGGCCCACTCACCAGACCAGACCAGACCGACCTCGACCAGAATCAGGTTAGTTCGAGTCCATCTTAATAAACCGAGTTATGTGGAACCCCCGAGCTGGGTTGGTTGGGTCGGTCCGATCAGGTCGAACTGGGGCCCATCGCAACCGGCTCCCTAGTTACTAAAATGTTCATATATTTCAAACCGTACATCTTATTGATGGGTCATTTGCAGAGTTGGAACCCTTAATATGAGGCGGTACTTTTGGGATACTCCACGTGACTTTCGTAGAAATTTGGAGTTTGGCCGGGTTGGATCATACTCGTATCCAACTAGTCCCTCGACACTAAAATGCTTATAACTTACAGATCAGGCGTCCGGTTGACACGCCGTCTATTGCATTGGAACCCTTATCAAACGACAGATCATTGGGTTACTTATTTATGAGACTTCATTCCGATTTAAATATGATTAATTTCTTGAGGAGCGGTTCTCCCTAGTGTACTACGTACGGAACCCTACGACTGGATGAGACCTGAAGACTACTGATTTTCAAATTTTTGTGGCTCGATGTCCCACTGGGAAGAACCTTTGTGTGACTTAGAAGTCCCACAGTGGGTAGTACCTCTATGTGACTTGGCAGACCATAGTTCTCGACAGGAGGAGTACCTCAGCAGGCCACGGTGGGGAGAGACTTTGTGTGACCGGGCAGACCCACAGTACGTGATGGGGAGGAGTACCAAAGCAGTTCAAGTTTAGTGGGAAGTGGGTCTGTGTGACTCGGAAGGCCCACTGTACTCAATAGAGGAGGAGTTATCCAGCATCTGAGGTGTTCTATGAAGTGTCTGATGATGCTGCTGTTACTACCCTAGAATATACCTAGTGTGAGATGTCTTGTGTTTTGTGTTTTACTTTTAGGAATTGTTGTGTGTTATTTCTTTTTAGTTTTGGTTCCCTACTGATTACTATGTTACTCACCCCTGCACGGGATCTGCCCACAAGTGTTGTGTGTGGTGCAGACGACCGACGTTTCGATAGGGGTGCATAGGGAGATGGGATGGACGGACGCTGCGACAGTGGACTTGGTGGCCTAGGACCAAGCGAGGCCCAGTAGGACCGGGCAGATAGGATGTACTACTTCATCTTTCAGTAGCTTCCCTACTCTCACAATCAGGTGGGGTTTACTGCGGATGGCCATCAGAGCACTTTTTGTACTTTACAGTTTTTAGTACTTTTTCTTGGGTTTGTATTCTGGCCCACTTTCTTTCCATTGTACGTGTACTCAGTTGTTCATTGGTATGTTGTTTTTCTTTTTCTGATTTGGGACTTTTTTGGACGTGTGTGTGCATATAGGTATCTAGGATAATTCCTCCCACTTGCAGGTTGACTCCTTCAGTGCTAGTCTCGATCCCCTGGCCTTCGGGAGGCGGGCTTGGGGTATCATGGCACGGACCCCGAGGGATGGGTCGTGACATAATAAAATGGGTAATTATTTAATCTCAAGAGATACCATATTTGGCACATGGTAAATGAGTATAAAATGCTATGATATGTTGATTTGGTAGTGATCCTTGACTTATTCTTACTATATCATGTTTTGTTTTGTTTCGAAATATCTATGATTGAAGTTTTCATATGATATTATATTATGATTCATGTTTTTTATTCTCATAATCGCATGTTATTTTTTGATGTTCCATTTTTCTCATAATTATTATGCTCCCTATGTTACACATTTATCACCATCTTTCTGGGCATTATATCTCACCCTTTTCTTTTATGCTTTTCAAATTTTTCATACCTATATCTCTAATTGTGTTTTTATGATAAAAAACTATCCTTTATGGTTCTAAAATTTTTGTATAGATATTTTTAGTTATATACTTTAAACTCCAAGTCTTTTGATTAATGATATTAATGATGGGTTTATAAGATCGTGTCGACATCTTGAAGATATTTTTAGAATCATTATTCAATCATTTTTAATGTATTGAAGGTAATAATATCATGTGATGATTTCAAAAAAGTGAGTTACAGAATCAACTAAAGGAAACCAAGGGGTGTATAATGGTTCATATCAAAGTTATAAAATTTTAGGAACCCCCAGATACCCAATTATATGTGGATAGAAATTACTTTACTCCAATAAACCCACCAGCTACTCGGTGGAGGACCACCAACTATATGATGGAAGGATAAAGAATGATTGAAACTATAGGAGGTCTACCGTCCAATAAATAAAAAAAATGGAAAATTGGAATCTTTTGTTCAAAAGGGTTGATCTCAAGGTATCCCAATAGTTGACTAGTAAGGTTCATCGATCAACTGGTGGTGTTTAAACAACAATTCCAAAATTTAATTTTTTGTGGAATCTACAGTTCTTAATTGGAATTTGGCATGTATTAATGTTTGAGATTGATTCTAGAATATTTAATGTATTATTATAGGATATAAATAGAGTAACTTTGAGGATTTTATGAATATTGGTCAGTTGATCAAAGCATTGGCACAACAATGATGGATCCCTAAAAATATGTCTCCAATCTAAAAGTTCTCTCAAGGTCCATCTACAATTATTCATTAATTTCTTTGGATCTCATATTTATTCATATCTATATCACTCATATAATTTATAAAAAAAATTTGAGTGATTAGGGAGTGTATTTTTAATGGTTTTTCATCAAGTAATCCTTTTTCTTTTCATCTCCTTCTATAATGGGTTCTCACTACCACAAAAGTGAGGGATGAGTTCATTGACTATTGACAAATTTTGAGAGGGTTATCACAATAAAAAATAGTGATGGAAGGGTTTCTTTTTCAAAAAAAAGATCAAGGGAGAAATAAAAAATACCTCTCATTATAAGGTAGAGATAAATAGGCGCTCATATCAAGTTATTACTAAACTCCTTTATCAAACTTTGTTTTCTTCTTATTTTATTTTCAGCAATGATTATTTATTTTCCACTACACATCATTCTCAATATGAATAATTGAATAAATTTTGTGTACCCTTTTTATGTTGTGAAAACTCAGTAAATATATATTGAAATTAACCTTATAATAAATATTATAATTATCTCTTTATCATATCAATATATTTTATTTTTTATTTTTCTTTTTATACATTTGTTTTAATTTTTATTAACTCAGAAAATGATTTGTATTAGAGAAAATTATTTTAATATTAACTATTTTTAAGTGAATTTTTAACTAATATGGAATATAAATATTAATCCCATGCTCCTTTATTTGATGGAATATATTATTTCTATAGGAAAAATTATATGTCAAATTTTCATACTAGTATAGGTTACCCTATATAGAAAATGTTTATGTGTGAATATAAAGAACTAGAAGTCAAGTGGAAATCTGATTATATTAAATAATATGAGCTTAATGGAAAACCCATTAATTATCAACACTTTTTTCTTAACTAAAATGAATTTAATAATGTTTCTTCATGTAACAATTTACATGAAATTTATAAATTTCTAGAAGTCACTCATGAAAGAACAAACAATGTTAAAGTTATTATACTTAAAAATTATAGGAAATATTTTGAAATATTTTCTATGTATACAAATGAATACATTATTAGTATGTTTACATGGTTTAGTTATATATGTAATATTATAGAGTCTCTTGGAAATTATTTATCTGGAGAAACCTTTTTAAACTAAATACTCTGGGCCTTTCCAAGAAATTAGGAACCCAAGGTCACGGAAATATAAGAAGAAAATGACAAGAAGAAAATGGTGGTTAAAGAGCTTATGAGATCTTGAATGATGTGTGAAATTAATTTGAAGGTAAAATCTAAGAAATAATATAATGAATTAAAGGATATAAATAAAACAACCACCTTCCAAGCTACCAATGATGGATCATTCAGTGGAGAAGTTTAAGAATTTTGTCAACTCAACAAGAACATGAATAGATTCTTTAAGAAAAATAATGATTCCAGTTCAACCAAGAAGATTAATAAAAAAATATAACAGAAAGTGACATTATTTGAATGAAATAAAAAGGGTCAATCTAATCTAGAGTTTCCCATATATAAAAAGAGGTTGATGAAAATAAACAGTGTAAGAATTTCTAAAAGCTACAACCTTGAGTGAAAGAAAATATTCCATGGACTCAACTTCCTCAACCTCTTCAAGTGAATCAAGTTCTATGTTCCTTATGATACATAATAAAAAGGTCTTGGGGTTAGTTCCCCTTTTATAATTTTACACCATTCTTCTTATTCTTCTCATAATTTCCCCTCCTCATTTTCTTATTCTATATCATCAAGTCCCCTTAATTATGAACATTATAAATACAATCATGATCAACTAAAAAATAGTTTTCATAAACTTAATTCATTAAAAAAAAGTAATTAATAATAAGTATAAACAATTTATTAATAAAAAATAATAAATTATAAAAGGGAAGGGAAAATTCATTAAGGAAACAAAAGAATTATATATGAAAATTAATAATCAACTGGATGTTGATAAGAACAAATCTATAATCAAAGAACTTAAGAGTTCTCTCGACAAATTCACCAAAGGTAAAATTATTATAAATAAAGTATTGGGATATCAAATCTATGGAAAATAATTTTTGGGTATTATTTTCTCCAAACAATTAAGCACCTTATAAAATCCATCGAAAACCACTTTTATAAAAGGTTTCTCACAAGATAAGTTTTTCAATTATTTTAAAATAATTTGAAATTAAATTTATGAATGTTATTGTAATAATTCATGATATGGTAGGCCAACATCAGAACATATTTCATCCGGATTTCAAATAAGTAATCACTTACTAAACAGATCTGCATACCTATATCATTATTTTTTAACATCGTAAGACCTAAGCTTGTTTGGTCACTGAAATATTAGTATTTTTTATAAGAAAAGTTTCTTAAGAGAAAAAATCAAGTAGAACTATGGTACCTAAATAGTTAGCACACAAGAAATTTTTTTGGTGAACTCTTTGAATTTAATCAAATCGATAAACTAGATGGAGGTAACCTTACCTTCAGTGATAACTATAAAATTTGGAAAATTGATGAATTTACCATAATTATTTATAAATAATCACTTGTTAAAAAAATTACTTGTCAATTTATTGGAAAAAAATTATATTCATTATACCATTTCTTGATAGTGGTTTTAAAAATAATTTTGAGAATTATTTTTGTAAAGTTTTTGTCTCAAATAGAAATATTTTATTTACTATTTTTATTTTCAAATTTCTCATACAATAAATTTAAAATATATCATTATCCTAAACATAAAATTCTTGAGTACATGAGTTAATGTTTCATGGATTTTTCATAGATACTTTGTTCATTTTATCACACGCTCACTTGTGAAACTCAATTTTTAACATCTAATACAAGGTTTACCCAAACTACATTTCAATGATGACATGGTTTTTTAAGCATGATAATATAGTACGTATTAAAAATAATCTTTTAAATCCAAAAAATGGATTTCTTATTCTAAATATCTCTAATTTATTCTTCTTGATTTATTCATACCTTTACAAATTGATATCCTTAGAGGTAAATTATATACTTTTGTTATCATTGATAAATTTACAAGATTCATGTGGGCTCAATTATTATCTCATAAAATTGAAGTTTCTAAAAAAATCCTCAATTTTTAGAAAATGTTTGAACATTAAAAATATTATGAAATTATTTATATTAAAATTTATCATAGTATAAAATTTAGCAATAATAAATTTGATTAATTATGGTCTATCCAAGGACATAATAATTTGTTTTATCCAACTCAAACCCTTTAAAAAAATGGGTTAGTGGAAAGATAAAAATGAAATCGTTAAGAATTTACATAAAATATTTAAATTAAATTTTATTTAGCATAATATTTTAAGGTTGGTGCCATAAATACTACTTGTTTCATCTTTAATTACATTCTCATAAGACCTTTTCTCGAAAATACACCTTATGAATTTTGGCAATGAATCCTAAAGTTTTATTTTTTAATGTTTTGGATGTAAATGTTTTATTCTCAACACTAAATACAATCTTGTAAAATTTGATTCCAAATATGAAAAAGGAAGATTTATTGGGTAATCAACCTCAATTAAGTAATACTAGGTATTTAATGAAAGGAATAAAATGTTAAAAGAATCAATTTATGTTGTTTTTTATTAAAATATTCCAAGATCACTTTCTCAAAATGTTTTTAAAAATGATTCTCTAACATCAAATGAACATTTCAAATATAAATAAGTTGAAATTGAAAAATAATATCCTTTAAGTTCTTTACCTAATGCTTCTAAAATATCCAAATACCATCCCCTTTAAAATTTCATTAAAGGTTGGAAAGTGCGAACTCATACTTTAAGATAAATCCTAAATGAATTTGAACATATTACCTATACCTCACACATAGAACCCAACAATATTAACGATGATATTGAATATAAAATAGGATTTTTTTCCCCTTTAAATATAAACTAAATCAATTCAAAATAAATTATGTACACACTCTCATGAAAATACCAAATAATCATATTTTCATTAAAATTAAATGGATGTTTAGGAATATTTTAGATGAACTTGGTAATATCACTATAAATTAATCTCATATAGTATATAAAGGTTATAACCAATAAGAATGAATAAACTTCAGTAAAATATTTACACTCATCTCTAGGTTATAATCTATTAGGATATTTTTGGAATTCTCCTCTCATTATAATTTCAAACATATTCAAATGAATGCTAAAATCACCTTTAAAAAAATTATTAATAATTTTTTTAATAACCACATTTTTTTGGATATTAGAGTTTTTAAAATAATTTTTTCAAATGACTTATGGAATAAAACAATCCCTTTGATCTTGGTATGAATGGTTAACTAATTTTTTTCTGAATTGTTTTAAAATGCGAATTTTGAATTCAACTCTTTTTCTAAAACATGTCTCAAATGATTTGTTACTTGTTTAAATATACATTGATTTTGTGATTTTTTACTCAACCAAATAATCCATTTGTTATGAATTATATTATTTAATGAAAAATTAATTTTAAATGAAGTTTATGGGTGAACTCAAATTATTTCTTGATTTCCAAATTTATAAAAGGAATGATTGTATTTTTTAAATCCAAGGAAAATAATCTAATAAACTTTTAAAACATTTTTACATGGTTCAATATAAGAAAAATAGTACACCCATGAGTATAAATTGTAATCCAACATTATATGATGTTGGTAATTCGGTTAAAAATAATCATTATAGAAGTATGATTTGGAATCTAATTTATCTTATTACAACCCAGCCTGAAATCATGTTCAATGATTTTCTTTGGCTCATTTTCAATAAAATTCAAAGGAATCTTGTCTTAAAATTATTAAAAGGATTTTTTATTGTTTTAAGGAATGAAAAATCTTGTTTTTTATATAAAATTGGTTTATTTTTTAATTAATTAGTTTTTATGTCACTGATTTTGTTGAGACCATGTTGAATTTGTTCTCAATTAGTTAATATGTGGATGATAAAGATCCAAAGATTGTTGAAGTGATATTTAGTTTTTAAAACTTGTGTCATTTATGAAATTATATTTACAATAATATGAAGAATAAATTGAATATTTACATAAAAAATAAACGAAATTTCATGAAGGGGAATTAAGAAGTACATGAAAAATTAATATATTTTTTGTGATGATTCGTGAATAACATGAAGAGATATGGTTGGAATTTTAATTCACGATGTATTATAATATTATTTATATTATACTTAGATTATTTCTAAGTATATTATTATGACACATATAAGAAAACGTCCAAACCACAATCCTACCTAGGCCAGACTTGACCAAGAAAACTTGTGGGTTAGGGATTTCTACCATGCCCAAGGGAGTATTCCAAGGAAACCCGTAGGTGGAAGATGATGCATAGTGGCCACATCATGTGGGTGGGAAAATGTATAAGTCCTACAGAGAGTGCATGCTTGAAGGAATGAATGAGGATGGGACAAAATATCAATAGGATGGAACTCGTGAGTGTGTATGAAGGGTGTTACAGGTGATGATCCCCCATTTCTAGATCAAAGTAGTGATGACACATGATTATTGATATATCACAACCTCAACTAAAATTAAATTTGATGTGAGACTTTTCCAAAATGTGGAATTGTTCCCGTGTATTAAAAAATATCGACATGTTCATGTCCATTTGATCTAATTTAATGTGATGATATCACATCCTCCACATAGTCACCATCAACATTCATTCATCTGGTTCATTAAGAACTTCCCTAACATTGTTGGTTCAATGTTATATGATACACCTAACTTTTGGATATCTTTGATTATTGATACTAGGTCATGAACGAAGCTCACTTGAGAACCACAAACCCTTTCATAAAATCTCTGTATTTTATTCATGTTGATAAATCAAATAAATCTCTTCATCAAAATGAATATGTAGTTACTTGATGCCATTAAGTTATCCGAACACCATGGGTGGTTTTGATCATGCATGTGAGTTTGTGAGGTGAAAAATGAAAACAATTTCAATTTAGGGAACCGTTTTTTTAGTGTAATTTCATTTGAGAATACCAAATATTTAGTGAATTAAAAGGCCATAAGTCAGTATATTTTATAGATTTTTAAAGTCTTCTCGTAATATGGAATGATTAAAAAATATATGGTGGTGTCAGGATTTATTATCGCATCTATAAAATTAGAGGTAGGGACAATAAGAATATATAATAATACAATTGAGAAACCAAGAGAGTAATCTCTTGAAACTAAGTAGCTATGTAATGTTGTTTTGAGAAGAAGGATAACCATGCAGCTACTACTTGTCTTAATAGAAAGAATCCATGAGACTCCTTGGTTATATAAAGGATGCCATGAACACCCACTCTCTCATGAGGCATAACCTACGAGCCTCCCTGGTTTCACGAAGGACAAAATAAATCATGTCTCCTTAAGGAAGAAATCTAGAAATCCTAATTAGATTATGTAAAGGTAGTGAATACGAACAGGTGAATCACCTGGTTACACAAATAAAGAGTGGGCATGAGGAAGGTAGTTTTATTCATGATAATTGATACATGAAAGTGCGAGATCCTATGCATACACTTGTTGTGTGAATATTATTTCATACAATAAGGAATCTAGTTCATGATAATGTATTTGTGAATAATAACTTTAGGTAAGTTCATATAATAGTGTGTGTGAAAAGAAATAAATAACAGGAAAGAGTGAATACATCCAATACATTCCTTTATAATCAATTAAGATATCCAGAAAAATATGGGAATAACATATAAAATAATAAACAAGGAATAAATGAATGTTCTAGGGTTTTTGGATTCTATAAAATGTATCACACATGATTGAGTATTGACAAGTTTATTTGAATTGAGATTATGAAAGTATTATTCTTACATAAAATATTATTGATGGGCTTTTTTGCATATATTTCACACATCTAATTGATCTCTAAACTTCACCATATGGAAGAATCATCTCGAGACTTGATGTACTAAGGAAACTAATCAAGTATAAGTGATCAGGAATATGTGAGAAAGACTAAAAATATTTTCAAAGGTTCTTTAAGTGTACATGGGAAAGTTTGATCCAATAATATTGTAGAGGAATATCAATAGATCATCCTATAGTGGATCAAAACAAAGGAGAAAAAGCTTGTGACTAGGGCGTATAACCAATTTCTAAAGAGGGTCAAGGATAATAATATAGTTGGGGGTATAACCGATAGAGTCAGAAGAGTTGGATTGTGTGTGGGGGGTATAACCAGAATCAATTGGACAATCAATTACTGAGGTGTATAACCAGTTTCTTCATAAACCATTTTTATCATTGAAATAATATTATATTGGAAAATCTAGGTTGGGGGTATAACCAACATGGAAAGGAGTAGGCCTTTCAACTGAACCTTGTAGATATTATAGGATTATTTCACTATTATTATTATTTCACATGAGTTGATATTGAGATATATCATAAATTGGATTGAGAACCTTAAAAATTTCAATATTTTTAATTCAAAGTAAAAAAAAGAATTTATAAAAACAAGTGTACCACTAATTCACCCTCCATCTCATTATCACCTAATCTGGCCTCAGGCTCTACATGTGGTATCAGAGGATATTTCACCTCTAATGATCCAAATGAGTCTTTATAAAGTGCATATTTTAGGAAATTAGTGAGATAAATTTGATTTATATTTATTCTAAGATTTAGAATAATTGAAAGAAATGTCAAGCTAACATTTTGAAGAATAATCACATTGTAAATAGAAAGACACCACTAATTAAAGGTAATCTAAAAGGTAAAATTTTAAATAATTATTTTAGTAAATATTATTATAATAAATCCTATTCAAGATTTAATAATTATTTATCACTTAATGATATTCATTCTATTTTTAAAGAACATCATAAAAAAGTTTCCAAATAAGTGGTAAAATGTATTATTAAAGATATAATGAAACTTCTTTTTGATAAATCATAGATGGAAAATGATGTAGAATAAATGCAATATAAACTAAGTAAAAAATTTAAAAAAATTTATCACTCTCATAGAACTGGTAGAAGAATGGAATAAATCCATTATTTATAATTAAAAAACAAAAAGGTATTCCAGTGAGAAATTTTTTTCTGAAATTTTTGTTGAAGAATCTTTCCATGCACTTGAAAGATTGCACCAAGTTTATATGGATTTCAAAGATAATCAGTTAAATGATATTGAAAATTATTTTTAAGAGTCAATAAAAATTAATTAATAATAGATGAATAATTTAAACAAATATTGGTAAGATATGCTGACATCAGTTGAGGATGAGAAAAACTCCCTCAATATGAAGTTCTTAGAGTTAGAATTGTGATTGAGGGAATATTATAAGTTATTTTAAAAATTGATTCCAGTCAACCACAGTGTTTTCTAGGAAAAATGTCTCCTTTCTCTTCCGGTTCACCCCCTACTCCGCACCGCGTAAGGTTTCTTCCTGAAAACCTTCACTGCGGTATCGACGACGCTTCTAAACTATACTCTTCTTCCTTCTTGCCTCCTCCTCCTACCTTCTCCCTACTCTGACAGTGATGATCTGGTATTCTCTTCCCTTTCAGACTTCTCCTCCCCTGATTTCATAGTGATTTTTGTTAGTGGAATATCTTCCTCCTTTATCCTCCCCTCTTTATGCCTTACCTTGCGCATCAGGCCTTCATTTTTGGGTCTATGCGTAGGAGATTCAGGCGGTTTGGGTCGGCAATAGAAGGGGTGTTTGGTGTTCTTCCTCTCCACTTCCCTTATTGTTCAACCCATTGGGATCGACCCCATTTGTTCAAGATCTATGAGGGTGTTGGGACAGCTTGGGATGGTGTTGGAGGGGGATAGAAGATATCTCTATGCCTTTATTGCTTGTGTTGCTTTTATGTTGGGTTTTTTTCCTTCTTCGTTTTATTTGATGTTTCTCTATGGGTTTTTCTTACAGTCTGCTTCTGGCTTCCATACCATTTGTTCTGGTTTGGTCAGATGTTTTCTGGTGTGTTTCGTTATGTGGTTTTTCTGCAGAATGTTGTTTCTGATGGAAAGAGATGTTTATATAAGGAGGGATTCATATCACATCGATGGATCTAATTAGTTTCAGTTTTACCCAATGCATTTGTCTCGAATTGTGTTTACTTCAAAAATCATCTCATGTATTTGTTTCTTGCACAGTGTCGATTGGACAATGAGGGAAACATGATGATGTTTTATGATGGGTTGATGGTCTTCAATGTCCGACATTTGGATGGTGGTCACTAGCATCGTGGTCACTGGAATTATCCTCTGTCAAGGCTTTCTTCCGATCATACTCTGCTCTTCCATCCTGGTCCAATGCTCCATTCCAAGTCGGTATGGTATGGCGGTCTTCATGGAGTGTCTAGGATGTGATGTTTAAGAGATTAGTGGGATCTGGGAGGCACATCCATCATGGTACAATGGCGACGATGGTGCTCAAATGGTGATGATGGTTCTCGAATGACGATAATGGTGCTCAAATGACGACAATAGCGGTTTGTTATTTGAATTTTATGATGGTGTAAAGTTTACTACATTAGTGCTGGTGGAGTGATGATGGTGTCAGTGATGTGGACAATTTGTGACCATCATGTCAGTGTTTAGGTGTTTTTGGAATCGAGGAGGTGAGGTGTGGTGCGGTTCTCAATGCACGGAAATTCAGTTTATGTGCTTTGAATTTCAATTTTTTACTTTGTCACATGGTTATGGTTGTTTTTGGTTTTGTGGTATTTTAGTGTTATCTTGCAATTTTGTAAAGTTTCACACTTTACCTTGAAAGTGTTTTTAAAAAATTAAAAATGTATTTGGAGGAGAAATGTGATTGAAGAATCAGGAATTACCCTGTGATGGAACTTCCCAAATAGGTGGAATAAGAGACTCTTCAAATCAATTTTTCATTGAGGGTCATAATTTCAAAAGTATTATAAGATCCTCCTATTACCTAATGGAAACATCCTCTAATAATAAGGAATCCTATAACTCAAAAATTATCTTATGTACTAATGTTGTTTAAAGTGATGGCACAGGTGTTAAACCAAACTCTACGAAAGTATGCATACTAAAAAATGTTGATGATCCCCCCACATGAAGGCTGGATAAGAAAATATGTGTGAATATTTTTTCGTTGATAGTTTTCCAAATTAGTGGTGGTTCCAATAAAAATAAACAAGGTTCACAATCTATGAAACCTAGATAGACAACACCCCAAAAGAAGAGAAGAAGGTTCATAGGCTATTTTTGGTGTTGCTAAAAATTTAGAAACAGGGATTTGGAATATTGGAACAGTATATAAAATCATGAAAATAAAAAAAATGACTATATTTATGGATATTAAAGGTAAATAAAAGATAATATCTATACCAAATATGAGAAATACAGAGAAAATGAATCTCTCTATAATGAAATGATTGAAATACTTTGAATATTTCTATTAATATTGAAACAAAAGTGGTTATTGTTATGATATGTGATAGTATATACCAATCATGCACAAATAATCTAATAATGTGAATATAATACCACAAAAAATGAAGACGCATGTGAGAAAATAAGTTGATAAGTTAGTCTTTAAATGTAAAAAATTAAGAACATAGTTAAACAAATTTTCACCAAAAGGAAAGATTTTATGACCAAATATTCTTTCAAGCTTCCAAAAAAATAGATATAAAGGATTAAAAGAAGTTTTAGGAATATGTGATAATAAGGGACACATAAATTAGAAATTCATGACAATACTTCCATGAGATATTCCTTATGTTGTGAAAGGAAAAAAGATTCAAAAGAAAAATTGTGGAAATTCATGTGAAGATTTTGAGTCTAAGAAGAAGAAGTCCCTATTGAGAGGAGAGTCTCAGTAAGAATGTGTATTCTAATAAAATTTTATATCCCTCATTATTACAGATTATTTTATGTTTTATAATCTAAAATACATAGAATTTAAGAATAAGTATTGTTCATCATGGAATTCATCAATTTCCTTGATGAATAAGATGATTGAATCCCTTTAGGGGGTCCTTACTTGAGAATTAAGGTATTCCATTCACACTTTTCTACCCCTAATTTAATTTTATCATTTTGATAATTTTTTGGAGATTGTTGTTTGATGAGAAGATGACACAATGGTGGAGCTATATCTTTTTTACTTGAAATTTCTAATGTGTTTGTTGAAGTATGTGCATGATTTAGCATTTCACTGATAAAACTAATTACTTTTATCCCATAAAATGTGAATTGAGACTATTTTATCATGATTTAACATGCATGGTTGTTTTTTGACATCATGGAAAACCTTGGTTATATATATCTTGTTTCATACACTAGGTTTTCCCAAGTAGACTTAGATTTTATTAACTAAATGCCCTTTTCTAAGAGAACCATGTGAGATCATTCCTCTTTTAGAATAAAATTTTGAATACCCCCACTTGTCCTTTTCATTTTATTTCTAATAAGGGGTAGAAAATATTGATCACACATATTGATATATTGAATATGTGAAGATATATTGAAAACAAAATACAAAGGGGTATTTTTTATGCCATGTTGCATTTATTTTCAATCAATCAATATGTGGATGATTAAACTCTAATGATTGTTGAAGTGATATTTTTTTTCCTAAGACTTGTCCCAATGATGATATTTTGTTTACTATAATATGATGAATAAATTAAAGTATTCTATGAAAAATAAAAATAATTTCATGAAGGTTAATTAAAAAGGCCATGAAATATATATATTTTTTATGATGATTTATAAAGAAGATGAAGAGAGCTGGTTGATATTTTAATTAAATAAGGCTTGGAATTTAATTTATATTATACTTAGATTATTTCTAAGTATATGAGTAGGACTCATATAAAAAAGATGGAAACCCCACAGTCTTTACTAGGATAGGCTTGAACAAGGGTACTTATGGGACTATGAGGTTTACCATACCCAATAGAGGAGACCAGGATAGCC
The DNA here is from genome assembly GCA_963277665.1 of Viscum album. Classification (NCBI taxonomy): domain Eukaryota; kingdom Viridiplantae; phylum Streptophyta; class Magnoliopsida; order Santalales; family Viscaceae; genus Viscum; species Viscum album. The sequence goes on from OY728123.1 coordinate 1,391,084,020, forward strand.
CATGGATGGAAGAGGATGTATAGTTCCTACATCATGGGGTGGGCCCATGTATAAGTCTTGTAGAGAGTGTAGGCCCATAGGTGGGCATGAGGATTGTCCTGAAGATCACTGGGCTATATCCTATGAGTGTGTGTGAATAGGGTTAAGGGCGATGATCCCCCATCGCCAGATTAGAGTAGTGATGACACATGATTATTGATATATCATGACCTCAACCAACGATAAGTCCGATGTGAGACACATCCAGTATATGGTACCATTCCCACATCTTAAAATATATAAACATTACCATGTTTGTCTGGTCTAATTTGATATAACGATCCCATGTCCTCCACATAGTCACCATCAATCACCATTCATCTAGTATATTAATATCCTCCCTAAAATTGATAGCTCGACACTACATGATACACCAAACATCAGGGTATATCCTATGATCGATATCAGGTCATGAATGAAGCTCACTTAAGCATCCTGAACCCATGAATACAATATTCATCTTGTATACATGAGAATAAATCAAATAAATCACTTTGACCAAATCGAAATGTAGTTACAGGATGTCATTTTTTTCATCTGATCACCATGGATTGTTTTTATCTTGCTCATGAGTTCATGAGGTGTAAAATTTAAACTCACACAAGTTATAGAGAAAACGTTTTTGGTGTAATTTTATTTGAGAATATTGAATACTTTGGTGAATTAAAAGTTTATGATTTGAAATATTTCACAATGTTTTGAAGGATTCCCATTAGATGACATGATTCATGGGTCTAAGGTGGTTTGAGTCTTTATTATCATGCCTATAAAACAAGATCTAGGGTCGATGAGAATGTATGCTAATACAATTGAGAAATAAAGAGAGGAAGATCTTGAGAATGAGTAGTCATGGAATGTTATCTTATTAAGAAGGAGAAATGTGTAGATCCTTTTTTCATGAAGAGTAAGAATTCATGATCCTCCTTAGTTACATAAAGGATACTGCAAACAATTACTATTTCATGAAGGAGAAACCATGATCCACCCTGGTTTTACAAAGAAGATAATAACTCATGTCTCTTGAAGGAAGCAATCACACAAGCCTACTTGGCTTATGTAAAGGTAGTGAAGAAAAAAACATGAACTACCAGGTCATGAAAAGGAGGATAATGAATGAGGTAGGTTGTTTTGTTCATGATAATAAATACATTAATGTGTGATATCATATGCATACACTTATTTCACGAAGCTTATTGCATGCAATAAGGAAGATAATGAATTTTAATGCACACATAAAGAATAACTTCAGGTAAGTGAATATAAAAATGTGTGTGTCTATGTGTGCATGAAAATAAATAAATAATATGAAAGTTTGAATACATCCTATACATGAATGAATAATAAATTTAGATACTCAAAACAAGACTTGAATATCACATAAAATAATAAAAAGGAATAAATGAATGTGTTATGGTTTTCGAATGCCATTCATTGTATCACACATGAAATAGGATCTAAAAGTTGATTTGAATTGATAATGTTAAAGTATTATTCTATCATAAAATATTATTGAAGAATTTTTTCACATCCAATTGAGGTTGGAACTTCACCAAAAGGAAGAATCTGCCTAAGCATTATTGACCTGAGGAAACTGATTAAGTATAGATGATCATATATATGTGATCAAGACTATAAATCTTTACAAAGGTTCTTTAAGATTACGCGGGTAAGTGTGATCCCTAAATATCATGGAGGAAGATCAACATATCATCTTATAGTGGATCAAGATAGAAGAGAATGACCTTGTGGCTAGGGGGTATAACCATTTGTTAAAGTGTCTCGAGGAGAGTAAGATAGTTGGGGGTATAACCAACTGAGGAAGAATAGTTGTATTGATGGTGGTTATAACCAAAATCAATTAGAGGATCAATTATTGGGGGTATAACAAATTGTTTCCTAAACCATTATAATCACTCAAATAAGATTATAGTGGATAATCCATGTTGGGGGGTATAACCAACATGGAAAGGTGTAGGCCTTTCAATCGAACCTTGTAAATACTATATGAATATCTCACTATTATTATTACTAAACACATGGTGATATTGAGAGATACCATAGAGTGGAATGAGAACATTAACAAATTTAAGAGGCTGAATTCAAAGTAAAAAATAATTCATAAAAATGAGTGTACCATTGATTCACCCCCCATTCAGTGGCACCTAAACCAGCTTGGGGATCTAAAAATATTAGTAGATTCAAACTAGATAGGAAAGAAAAAAAGTGAGACTTTACACATACTTGGAAAATGTATCATCTCTTTGAGTTTTAAAAATAAAAACACTTTTCCTTTTTCTATAGCTTAAGTAGAATACATAACTAATGGGAGTTATTATGTCCAAATAGTATGGATGAAACACACTCTCTTGGACTTTGGGATTATATATGATTGTATCCCTATTATATGTGATAATAGTATTTCCATAAATATTTCTAAAAAACCTATGTAGAATTCATGGACTAAATACATTTTCCTAGGCACCATTTCTTAAAATATCACTTCCAAAAGGGTGATATATTTTTTAATTTATTAGGAAAATTTTTCAACTTGCTGATATTTTCACTAAACCTCTATTAGTTGATCATTTAAATATCATAAAAAGGGGAATTAGGAATTAAAACATTATTCTACTTTCCATTTTAATATCACTATCTTGAATAATCCTTTTACAATCTATTTTATTTAAATCATGATATTATTTTCTTTATTCTTAAAATCATGATGTTCTTGATTTATTTTGAATTATTTTGAATTATTTTTCTATTATATATGATCTCTATACTTTTCCCTATAATAATGTTCTTTTAATTGTCTTTGATAAAATTATAATGGTAGGGTGATTTCAAGGTATGTTTTCATATCCGAAGATTCTTTTTCAAGATCTTTCAATGAATAAATCATTAAATATAATAGAAACCATTCTTTTGGTGAATGAGTTTTTTAGAAATTTTATGTACTATATTTATATACTTTTTTCTTTTCCTTATATTTTTTTCTATATCTTTCCCTATTTTTTACCCTCCTTTATGTTTTAAATTTTTATTATTTATTTCTTTTATTTTTCTCTTTTATTTCAAACTTCAATCACTTTTATAAATCATTTTTTATTTTTATATTAAAAATTGACATAAAATTTCATATCACTTCCTCTGTATGTAATTCTCCTATTAAGGGGTGGTTTGGAAGCTAAGATATGTTTCAAAAAAATTATTTATCCATGAATATTACTCCTCTCTCAAAATATATTTGATTTCCTCTTGAAATTTATTTACAATTTATTTTTTCCCAATTTTTTAAATATATTTTAAAATAACTCTTGAGTTTTTCTTCAAATATTTATTTTCTCTTCATGTTTACTTTTTTATTATCACAATGGGGGAGAAATTTATTGAAATTTATGAGGATGAATTTATTTTTATCACAAAGGGGGAGATAATCCTTGAATATTACTTAGTGTGGGAGAGCTCATTTCATGTTGTGATATTTTTTTTAATTGATTTACAATGAGGAAGATTATGTTTTTATTTTTGAATGACCTTTTAAATTAATAAATGGAATATTGGTACATTTACTTCTTGAACATACTAATGATATTTTTAGAAACATATTGAATGCATTATTATTTATTTAACTCTTTATTCACTTGATATATTTTCTTATATTAAGTGTTTATGATTATAAAAATGGGGAGATTGTAGTATCTCTAACTCTCATGGTATTTTTATGATCACAAACACTCATTTATTGTTATAAAAAATTCATTTAGTTTTTTTCAATTATATGTTTTATACACCATATATTGAGATTAATGATTTAAATAATGGTTTCATATTATCATGTTAACATATTGAAGATCTATGAAGATTCGTTATTGGATCATGTTTAAAGTCTTGAAATGAATAATATTATGTTTTTATTTCAAATAAGTGATTTATATAATTAACTGAATGAAAAACACCATTTTTTACCAAAAATAGGGTAAAATCCATCTTTTCTCAAAAAAACCATTTACACATGAAAATCAATCAATAAAAATAATTCAAATTCATTTAGAAAACCTTTTAATAGATCAATAGAATTCATGGTTTATAAAAAATAGGCTATAGAAGAAACCACCTACCTCAAACATGGGTCATCAACTAACTATGATGCGATCCACACACACTAGAAAGAGAAGAGAAAAAAAAAAGAAACAAACTGAGGCCCTAATGTTGATTCTCACATCTTATAATAGAATTACATAATTAAAAGGGTTGATAGAGAAGTTAGATAAACACTTGCCTCAAGAATTGCATGTGCCACACCATAACCAATACAAGAACCAGCCTCTGGAAGACAATCGCATAAAGAGATCTATAAAGGATCAAGAGAGACCACATCCAAAACAATAAACTCCAATAACATAGTACATAACTACTGAAAAACCAAGGTATCAAGAAGGAACGAAGGATAAAACGATCTCACATACAAAAAGAGGTGAAACCAACCAACCTGAAGATCAACGTGCTAATTAGATAAGTTTAGAAGGGTTGAATTCACCCAAAATCACCTAGAACATCCCTAAGGTTATAGAGAGTGAAGAAAGGTGAATGGAAGATGGGTTAGTTTTAAAGTACATTAAATAAAATTAAAAAATGAATATTTACATCAGGAATCATTGATTCAGGATGTGAATCTTTGGTATGGCCCATACATCAAAAAAAGGAATCACCTCAGTTTAAAATCCTAGAATATGAATTCACTATGTGAATATAACTTTAATATTATGAAATTTTTTCACATCCTAAACCTAAATCATGTATTCTTCCCAAGAGTAATTCAAATTGTGAATATGTGATTCCTAGAATAAACAGTCTCATATAGCTATAACACATCCCAAGTCCTTTATAAAACCCTGTAATCACCTCTGATATCCCATTAATCCCAAATAAAATCCTCTTAAACATTAAAAAGAGAGTGTTCTATAAACAACATGTTAAAATTCTCCCCATTAGAAGAATTTATGTCCCTATAAATTCACATTGAATTAGAATGTTCTGGAAATAGGTGAGGTCACCGCTCCCTCACCAACAATTTGTGCTCCCAAGTCTCGTGATATTTTGATTTGTATCCCAACAACAATTTAACCAATGAAATAGAATTCACATGCATTACTTTCATCTAAGAATTAATTATATTCAATGTTTTCTCCACAAAAGAAACATTTGGCTACACCTAAATCCCCTATCAACACAAAACATGGAATTGATAGAGTTACTAGTTCTTGAGCTAAGATATATATAATATATAAAGAATAACTATCAGCTGAGCTAGTAATACAAACTAGTAAGAAACCTGACCGAGCCGCTTAGTGATATAAAATATTCCAACATATCTCAGAGCCAATTTCCCCTATTTTCCAAGCTGAAAGTGACCCAACTGAGGTTAATCTTTCAATAAGACTTTATCACCAACATAAAACTCCAAGGTATAGTGTTGAAATTTTTTATGTTATTTATTCCGACTCTGAGTTGTAACCAAGTGTTGACATAGATCCTCAATTTTCACCAACATCTCCTAAACAAGACTCGATCCCACAAGAGAGTCCTCTCCCACCTCTGAAAAACACAGAGGTTGCATGCACATGTGACCATAAAAATCCTAAAAGGGATCCATTCTGATCAATGATTGGTAACTATTATTATAAGAAAACTCAACCAATACTAGATGGTTGTCCCAGGACCCATCAAAATCCAAGACATAGGCACGGAGTATACCCTCTATAATCTGAATAGCACACTCCATCTGGCCATCGATCTATGTATTTTAAGGTGTACTCAATCTAACACAAGTCCCCATCACCACTTGGATACCCTTATAGAATATAGAGGTAAACCTGGAATCCTTTTCAAAAAAAATGGCATAGGGAATCCCATGAAACCTCAAAATCTCTTTCACATATAGCTTACCCAGATCTTAAACCTTGGCGGTGTCCCTGGTTGGAATAAAACAAGAATATTTCATCAACTTATCAATCACCAATTGAATAGGATGCCTCCCTCAAAGACTTCATGGTAATCCAATGATGAAGTCCATGGAAAGCTTGTCCCATTTTTAAACTATCACTGGAAGAGGCTGGATCATGCTAGAGGTATTCAAGTTCTCTAACTATATTTATTGGTAGGTGTACCAGTGGGACACTAAATAAGAAATACTAAACTTTATACCTGACCACCAGAAACATTGTCACATTTCATAATACATCTTTATATTGTTGGAGTGAATACCCCATAAAGAACTTATAAAACATAAAACACTAAATTCCTTATAGATTATGGGATGAAAAAATGATCTCTAAAGTGGAGAATACCATTATAAGGGAAAGACCGACCAAAAATGGTCTCACCACCATATACGGTTTCCTTGGTTCCTATGAACTCATCATCCTACTACTAGTCCTACAAAATAGACTCAAGGATATATGTTCATAACAGAACACTGGCTAGAACCATACATGAATCATCCTCCTTCATGTCTAGATGAAACTAGTCAAAAATTCTCATAAGGTTTCACTCAAATTTTGATTTTGATATAGCATGTGTTGGGACTTTCCTACTAAGATTTTCAGCAACAATATTACCTTTCCTTAGAGTGTAGGTGATTTCGAAGTCAAACATCTAGAGATATTCCACCCACTGTCTCTATCTGAGATTTAGTTCATTCTGATAAAATATATAGCTTAGACTCATATGATTATAAAATACTATGAACCTCTCCCCAAAAAGGTAGTGCCTCCAAAACTTAAGTGCGTGCATAATAGCAGCAAGATCCAAATCTTTAGTAGAGTAATTTTCTCATGTAGTCGGAGAAAACAAGAGATATATGACATAACTTGATCATCTTGCATAAGAACAAAACCCAGACTAGTACCAGAAGCATTATAGTATACAGCATACCCTTTACTGGGCTCATACAAGATTAAAATTAGAAATGATGCCAGAATCTTTTTCAAATCAACAAAAAAATCTTGACACTTTGAGTCCCAATTGAATTTTACCCCTTTCCTGGTAAGATTTTTCAAAGGTGATACTAACTTTAAAAAATACTTAAAGAACCATCGATAGTATCTAGCAAGACCTAAGAAACTCTAAATCTCAAAGATGTTACATGATTCTTTGTATAAAAAGACAGGATTTACCTTTTTAGGATTAACTGAGAGATCATGTTCCAAAATCATGTGTCTCAAGAACTTCACTTTTTGGATCTATAAATTTTATTTTGAAAGCTTTACATAAATTCAGTGGCTCCTCAAGATTTCTAAAACCAAATTCAAATAGTTCTCATTCTCATGTTCATATCTCAAATAAACCAAGATATCATCCAAAAACTCTATGAAAAATGTGTTGAGATACTAATAGAATGTCTATATAATATCTCGGACTTCGGGTGAGGTACTTCATTAATTTAATTTTGGTTTAAATACCCTAATGTTGGTTAATAAAGAATTTACCAGGTGTATGAGGAGGATCAAGGGTATTTCAGGGGGTTTGAGAAATAAAAGAAGGGGTGAATGGTTATACAATGCATGTTGTATGGTTGGCGAATGGTTAGAAGTAAATGTGCGCCATAACCGTGCATGCCACTACTACAAAACCCGCGTTTAATAGCACTAGTATTTATCAACGCTAGAAAAAAAATTGTGATAAATGGAATATTTATCAGTACTAAGGAAAGCACTGATAAATTTAATCTTTTAGCAGTGCTTTATTTTTATCACTGATAAAAGTTATCCTTTATCAGATTATTATTTTTAGCACTTATAAAGGGTACCCTTTAACAGTATTTTATTTTTTTCACTGATAAATATTTCTTTCATCAGCGCTTTTTTAGCATTGAGAAAAGTATAAATAAATAAAATGAAATAATTAAATAAATTAAAAATTATGAATGAGTTTATTAAAAAAATATTAAAATTTTTATTTATTAAATAATTATTAATAAAAATAAATAAATTGATTATACATTATTAAACATTAAACATTTTATTAATTAGATAATTATGATAATTAATGTTATTAAATTATATATATTAAATATATAGATATATAAAAATGATTTATATATTAAAAAATATTTATATGCTTTACATTAAATAGTCATATATTTATTGAATGATGGTTTATAATAAAAAAATAATATGAATTAAAAATATTGACTAATTTCATAGTACTCAACATATAATTGAATGTCTTTTGATTTTTCAAATTAATATAGATCAAATCTATGTTATATTGATTTCACAAATATGTAATTAATTCATTTTTATATACAATGAACACACATTAAACTTATCCATTTTTTCAATATTTTTAAAGTGTACTTATTCTTAATTTATTCAATTTCACTCATTTTTAACATATATGTATGCACTTCAAATTATATATTAATTAATAATGTTAAAAAATATTTTTTAAAAAATATTTATAAATAAATATATTTATAAATGTACATTTATTATATTTATACAATTATATATTTATAATTATGAATAAATAAAATTTTTTTTAAAAGTATTTATATAATTATAAATAAATAATTATATATATTTGAATAAATATTAAATTTATAATAAATTTACTTAAATAATGAATATATTTACTATATTTAAATATATTTATTAATATATATTTATAATTATATAAATATATATAATTAAATAAATATTATTTTTAAAAAATATTTCTATATATATAAATAATTAATTATAAAATTATAATAAATATTTTTAATAAAGAATATATTTACTATATTTATATTTATATTTATTTATTAAGTATATATAAATATTTACAATTTTTATTTATAATTATAATTATAAATCCTTTAAGAGTGCTTAAATAATAAGCACTAATAAAAGCATCTTTATCAACGCTGTAATTTTAGCACTAATAAAGATTGATTTTATCAGCATTTTTTTAGCACTAATAAAGACCTACCTTTATCAACACTTATTTTTAAGTGCTGATAAAAGTGTCCCGATCTAATTAAAGAAACTCTAACTATTTTCAAATCTATCGTGATATCAGAAGCTTTCCACAGAATCCACCCACTGTCCGCGCTCCTCCTCAGAGAATCGAACCTCAAATCACAACACTCAACTGCCTCTTGAACATCTCTTCTAAAATCCGATGTTCAATTGAAGTTAGGGTTTTTGATGAGGGTTTCAGATTCTCTTCACACTAGCAAGGTAGGCCTTTTGATTTTATTTGTGTATTTTTGGTTTTTTTATTTCTTCTTTGATGATGTCATCATTTGTGGTATGTTGATTGTATACTAGAGAGGTAGGCCTTCTGATTTTCTCAATTTCCAATTTTGATTCAACTCTTGATCACTCATGGAGAGTTTATTGCTTCTAGACTCAATGGTGATGCATGGAGTCACATGGAGTTTAGTTGGGTGTTTTATTTTGTTTATATTTTCCAAATTGATTGCCCAAAGCTATCATACATATTTTTCATTCTTTATTTTATCAATGGTATTCCATACATGTGAAATTTTAGAAATTGAAACTAGGGATTTTGTGTGTGAGGGAGTTGAAGGTAGGTTCAGGGATTTCTTTTATATTATACAGATTCATGTCTTCTTTTTTCTACTTATCTGGGTTGGTGTAGGATTCCAATGTATTGGATCATCATGGAAGATTTTATTTAAATTTTATTTCTACTAGTTTTATTTAATTTTTGGGCCAAATCATTCCCATTATGATTTTCTCATGCCCTGGTGCTTGTTTCTAGCTCTAGGGGGATCGAGAATGTCCTTTGGACACTATCATGGTCCAACTCATGTGTTTAATATATGGTTGTCTTGGGTTTGTTTTGGAAACTATATCTATTGTTAAATGTGTTGTACCTTTTCTCAATAATCCAACTTCAAATGTCTCTACAATTTTAAAAAAAACTATTTTATTTTTCTCCCTCTTTAGATTAATCCAACATTATTTATAAATCCTTTTAATAATAATATATTAAATATTATACCTTGATGTTATGTACTATTTTCCAACTAAATTATAATTTTTCATCATCATTATACTCCCCCTCTCTCAATAATTTACAAAAAAAATATCCTTTTGATATTACCCCTGTCTAGTTATACCATTTTTTAGACCTATATACCACTATAAGACATTATAATTCCTTACTCAAAAATATAGATTTTCAAGAATTTTGCCCCATTTTTGAGTATTTATTTAACTAATAACAAGTGGATTTCCATGGAATCACTTTGATACATAGATATATGACATGTAGAAAAATAGTATGTCAAACCTTTTTACTATCAAAAATTTTGGAATATAACGAATCTCCCACACTCCACGATATATATTAAAATTCAATCCACAAAATTTAAAAAAATTATTCAATTTTAAATGGGTGTGAACATAGGTTTTCAAACTTACTTTTGAAATCTATAAAACACTTCCCTCACATACATCTATTAGGAAATAAATATCCTATGAATTCCATGAGTTGCCTATAAACTAGGGAAAATGTCAACTCACTATTCATCAACATTTAAACATTGTTCATTATTAATGTATAAAATTATTATAATCATTCATCTCTTGGAACTATAAATATTATTTCACCCACATTGATAAACACTTTCAATATATCCATAAAATTATTTTTTATTTAATGATTATGATAAATTCCTCATTTTTTAATTAAAGTTTCTATAATAATTCACCTAACCTTTAATACTAATCTCTTAGTTATCATTTCAATTCATACATCACCTTTTTCAATTTACAAACATTATTCTCATATTAAACAATGAGAAAACTATCTATTTGTTTGATGTAAACTTCTTATTCATGTAATCCATTAGTAAATGCTAATTTTACATTCAGTTGGAGTACCTTAAATTTCCTTGGGATGGGTCGGTGTGGTGATATGAAATCCCAAGAGTCTTGATATGTTTTCAAATATTGATATATCATTAATTTTAAATTTAATAATTCCATATGTTTCTACATCACTTGTTCCAATACATTTTTATATCTTCTAGTTGATTGAATAAGAGTTTATTATTTTTGTTTATCATATATGAGTTTCTTATTACTCCTTAATTTCCTATATTATATTTTTATTTGTCTAGGGGATTTAAAAAATATTTTATGTGGGGTAATTCTTTTCTTAAATTAAATTAACCATTTTCTTCAACAAACTGAAATTCTTTGAAACAATCAAACGTTGAGTTTCCCTTATTAGAATTGTCTATAACGTTCACTTTTGATAATGGATATATTATGTGTATTTATTTATATATTGTATAAAATTAATCTTTTATGAACACAATAGGATTGATATGAACTGAAAATGGATACACACTAATCGTTTGACAAATGAATATGAAGATGGATTTAAAGAGTTCATCAAGTTTGCAAGATATCATGCAAATGACCCTTCTAAAATCCTTTTTATGTGTTTATGTTGTTGTTATTCAATACAAATTAGTCCAAAAGAGTTGAAAGAAAAATTTATTTGTCATGGAATATATCAAAGCTATAAATTATGGACTAAACATGTGAAAAACTGAATTTGGACATCAATTGCGATGATACTAATGTTTATGAATCATTTGATATGAATACCTTTGTAAAAGATGATGCAGATCTTATGGAAGAAATGACAATGGAAATTAAAGATGGCCTTCATGATTGTCCAAAGTTTTTTGAGGAGTTAAATAGATATTTCAAGAAAACATTGTATATTTTTTTTACTAAATACACAACATTTTTAGCTGTATTGAAGTTATATAATTTGAAAGATGGTAGCGGCTAGAGTGACGCCAACTTTACAAAACTAATAGGTCTTATGAAAGATATGCTACTAAAAGAAAATGAAAAACCATTCTGAACATATTACTATAAATTAATTTTACATTCAATGAGAATGATCTCTAAAAAATACATGCTTGTACAAATGATTGCATATTGTTTCACAAGGACCATGAATCACTCATAAAATTCACTAAGTTTGGCGCAGATTGATACAAGAAAAGTGAATCAAGTATTTCAAAATATGTATGGTACTTTCCTATCAGTCCATAGTTTATAAGACTATATGGATATTAGGAAATCATGAGATAATTAACATGGCATGAAGATACAAGAATCAAAGATGGGAACCTGCGCCATCCAACAGATTCTCCCCGGTGAAAGAAAATTGTTTACGAGTTTCCTGAATTTGGAGATGAGCCAAAAAAAATTATGTATTGTGTTATCTACAGATGGAATGAATCCTTTTGGTGTACATAGTATTACTCATAGTACATATCCCATCATGTTGGTAAATTATAACTTGTCTCCATGGTTATATATGAAGCGCAAATACATTATGTTGTCTCTACTTATATCGAGACCAAAGAAACCCAGTAATGATATTGATGTCTATTAATATCCATTGATTGAATATCTGAAATTGATGTGGGATACAGGTGTTATAATGTATGATGCTCATAGAAGTGAATAATTCACATTGAGGTACATTTTGTATAGAATGATAAATTACTTCCCCACTTATGGAAATTTATCAGGCTATAGCATTAAAGGAATTTTGGGTGTCCCATTTGTGAAAAACACACATACTTAGTTCAGTTGAAACATTCCTCAAAGACTTTGTTTTTCGGATATTGTAAATTTTTACTTCAGCGGCATAAATATTGATCCTGGATAATATCATTTAATGGGAATAACAAAGAAGGTACATAACCATCTCTAGAAATGAGCGATAAACTATACAAAAAAGTAAAAAATATTGAAACTATTTTCAGTAAACCATTTTCGAAAAACCTTACAAAATCGGGTTGGAAGAAGAGATCAATTTTCTTTGAATTACTATATTGGAAGTGTTTGTATGTCAGATATTTTCTTGATTTCATGCATGTAGAAAAGAAAATGTATTTGATAGTGTTATTGGAACATCACTAAATGTTCCTAGAAAAATGAAAGATGGAATCAAGGCTAGGTTGGACTTGATTGAAATGTGGATAATGGAAGAGTTGGCACCGGTGAAGGGTAAAAGGCATAATTTTCTTCCTCTAACAGCTTACACTCTATCCAGACATGAAAAATTGAAATTTTTCCTTTTCCTTACTAGTGTAAAAGTTCCTCGTGGGTATTCATCAAATATTAAGAATATCATTTCAATGACTAATTTGAAGTTACAAGGACTAAAATCACATGACTATCATGTTTTGATGCAAGATTTAATGTTTATTGATTTCTGTTGCATTCTACCTCAAAATGTATGATATAAATTAACCAGACTCTACTTATTTTTCAAATCCATATGCAATAAATTTATAAACCCAATGAAGTTTTCCATCATCAAAAAGGAGATTACAGTCATATTATGTGAATTAGAGATATTCTTCCCACCATCATTCTTTTATGTAATAGTCCACCTGATGGTTCACTTAGTCAAAGAGGTTCAACTATGTGGTCTTTTCCATTACAGATGGATGTACCCCATTGAACTATATATAAATATTTTGAAATGGTATGTCAAGAATCAAAGTTGGACAGAAATTTTTATTGTAGAATAATATATCATTGAAGAAGATATTGAATTCTCTACTAATTACCTATCAGATGTTGAAAGCATCGGTCTCCCAAAATCTCATCACAACGAACATATTATGGGAAAATGTATTTTTGGAAGTGATTTTGTTATAATTACCTTGACATAGAGGGAACAAGCACATATTTACATATTACATAATAGTGAATATGTTGATCCATACATTGAATCCCATAAATAAATTCTTAGAGATTTTAATCCATCAAGGGTTGAAGTATGGATATCAAATACACATAATCAAAAGTTTATAGGATGGTTCAGAGATAAAATTTATAAGGAGTTATTTGAAAATCCAAATTCAATTGTCAAATGACTTCAATGTCTAGCCAAAGTACCGAATACAAATTTTATACCTTATAATGGTTTTGTAATCAATGGTTATATGTTCTATAAAAAAGAACATAATGACTTCAATATGATGAAAAACAAAGGTGTTACACTTATGGCTGAAGCAATTCACATATATGGTTTCAAGGATATAAATCCAATTTATGAAAATATGTCATATTTTGGAATTATCAAACAAATATATGAGTTAGATTATACAATATTTCAAGTGCATATTTTCTATTTCAAATGGGTTGACAATATAAATGGAGTCAAAGTTGATGACATGGGCTTTGTGATGGTGAATTTCAGTGTGTAAGGGAAAAAAGACAAGTAATTCATAATGTCATCATAAGCAGTGAAATTATTTTATGTCTTTGATCCAACAAAAAAGAATTGGCCGATTGTCCTACTAGAAACTAAAACAAATGTTGAGTCAGATGAAAATTAAATCAAGGATGACCCTTTCATTGGGACATCATAATCAGTTCATGTTGGTCCCAATATAAAAAATGTCTTGTACATTGGAGGGGACCATAAGAGGGGATTTGGATTCTCTATAGAGGAACAAAATCCTTGAAACCTTTAAAAAAGAGGGTTCTATGAGAAGGTAAAAGTGTTTTTTTAAATATTATGTTTTTTCTCATAATATTATATGTTCTCTACTATATTAACATAATCTAAATTAAATGTTTGACTACTCATATTGGAAATGTCTTCTGCACATGATGGAAGAATAAACTATAATGAAGGGAACCCTTTATAAATATATAAAGGTAATGTTACGATATACTTTCTCTATTTTACCAAAAATTTATATAATGAAATGTTGATTTAATTTTCATTATTCCTTGTAGAGTTTTTTTATTTTAGAATATTTATATCCATGTGTAATTACTTTGTAGGAAGAGTAATGATGTTGTCTCTTCTCAATCATAGAGGTAATCTTGATGTCTGTATATTAAAATCATTATCCATAGAATTGATATATTGTTTTATATTTATGTTTAATTTATTTCCTCTTAGTATTAATCACATTATAATTTTTTTCTTATACAGGTGGATTTTTTTGTTCAAGTTGGGGTGCTCTGTCCAACTTTTATGCTTCTTCTCCCTCAAAACCTTTTCACCCCTATAGTGTTTCATTTATGACTTTCTTTCAAGTTCTCTCCCCTGCCTTTACAAGAAGATCAATGACACTTCTTCTACTCAATTATAGAGGTAATATTGATATTTGAACAGTAAAATAATTGTCTATAGAATAAATATATTGTTTCATATTTATGTTTAATTTATTTATTTTTAGTATTACTCACATAATAATTTTTTTCTTATACAGGTGGATTCTTTTTTTCGAGTTGGGGTGCTCTATACAACTTTCATGATTATTCTCCCTCAAAACCTTTTCACCCCTACAGTATTGCATTTATCACTTTCTTTCATGTTCTCTCCACTGTATTTATAGGAAGAGAAATGATACTACCTCTACTTAATTATAGTTGTGATCTTGATGTTTTCATAGTAAAATAATTATCCATATAATTAATGTATTGTTTAATATTTATGTTTAATTTATTTATTTTTATTATTACTCACATAATAACTGTTTTCTTATATAGGTGGATTAGTTTGTTTTATTTGGGGTGCTTTGTCCATATTTCATCCCTTTATGCACTAAAACTTCTATATACTTCTTCTCCCTCAAAACCTTTCACACATGTAGTTTTGAAATTTATCACTTTCCTTCAAGTTATATCCACTGCTCAATCATAGAGGTAATCTTGATATTTTCATAGTAAAATCATTTTCCATAGAATTAATGTATTATTTCATATTTATATTTTATTTATTTATTTTTAGTATTACTCATAATAATTGTTTTCTTATACAGGTGGATTATTTTTTTCGAGTTGATTTGGTTTGTTCGAAGTTTCTCATGAAGTGTTGGCAGTTTGACAAATAAATTCAATGGAAATCATGGTAACATTAACAGTTAAAATTGTTTTAAGAATTTGGGACATGTAGGAATCAATCACACCTAAATCCTACACATGATGTTACTGGAATTAATCCAAGTACTTCTTTATATTTAAAATTAACATCAATTTTAGTAAAAAAGACAACTGACTCAATGTGTCCGTTGTCAGTTTAAAATTGACATTTGACTTTAAAAGGTTTTACTCGCTGAAAAATGAGAAAATTTACTCATATTTTCTTGATAATTTAAGACATTTATTCATAAATCATTTTTGACGTATATAAATTGGTGTCACATCAAACTAATACATGATATGATCCTTATGGCCCAAAGTGTATGTTTCAAGTTTAAAATGACATTTTAGTAAACAAGACAAGTGACGTACTCAAAACCAAGAAAAAACATTCATATTGTTTTGATAATTTAGGACAACAATCCATAAGTGATTTCAAATGTGTAGGAATCATCCTCACCTCAATCTGATGCACGATGTGACCGATATGAGTCTAAGTGTTTCTTTATTTAAAATTGACACCAATTTTAGTAAAAAAATAAATTGACCTACTCAAAACTGAACAAACACAATTATATTGTTTTGATACTTTAGGAAAACGATCCATAAATTATTTGAGACATGCATAAATCATTCACACCTCAATCTAATGCACGGTGTGACCGATATGACTCCAAGTGTTTGTTTTTATTTAAAATTAACATCAATTTTAGTAAAAAGCCCAACTGACCTACTCAAAACCAAGAAAATTAATTTTAATTGTTTAAATACTTTAGTAAAATGATACATAAGTCATTTTTGATGTGTAGGAATCAACCACACCATAATTCGATGCATGGTGTGACCGATATGACTCCAAATGTGTCTTTTTATTTAAAATTGACATCAATTTTAGTAAAATTAAAACTTTATATTAATTTATTTCATTATATTATTACCAACATCAGAATTTTTTTCTTATATAGGTGCATTATTTTTCTCGAGAAAGGGTGGTTTGTTTAGAAATAGCATGAGTTGGGTGAGGATTAAAAGATAAAGGAACATTGATGTTTTTTAATGTATGTAATAATTTGTATTTATGTAATTGTATGAACCAGTGTTTAAAATGTCTATAATATAGTTTTTTTTTTCTTATATTTGTGTTGTAAATTTAATTTCATTTAAATCTTGTATTGGGACTTGTTTTTATTTATATCTGGTGTGTTTCTGGTGTCGTGGTGTGCTATTATAGCACACTGTAGTGGTAATGTAGTGTGTTGTTATAGTAAACTATAGTATATCCCTTTATCAGTGCTTTTAAAAGAAAATTTCTACTTTATCAATGATCATAGAAGTGCTGATAAAGATCTATTTTATCATTACTCATAAAAGTGCTAATAAAAGGTCATTTATTAGTGCTTCTATAAGTACTAATAAATGACACTTTATCAGTACTTATAAAAGTGCTGATAAAAGGTCATTTATCAGCGCTTCTATAAGTACTGATAAATGACCCTTTATCAGCACTTTTTCAGTATTGATAAAAGACCAGGGCTTTTAACCTTGCTCATGTAGTCATTTATTTTTTAATTATGATAAATATCATTTCTAGCTCTATTAAAGTTCATTTTTGTAGTAGTGTTTCTAGAGGATGGGTACTCATTTGGATGAGACCATGAAAGGGGTAAGGACAACCCGTGTGGACTTGGATAGAGTTGTTATACATGGTTGGCACATGGTTTTTCAAACTTTATGGGATCCTTAGGTAACCATGAAACTTGTACCCCTATTGGATAGATTTTGTCACACGGTTGGTGTACGGTTTGGAAAATCGTGTGGCAAAAATGTGTTCCCCACTAAAAGTGTGTTTTTACTATTTTTCCCTCAAGATTTTAGGTGTTTCACTCTATTTTCTTACCTATTCTTCTCTTAACAACCCTAGTGATGATCCAAAGTAACCAAATCTTCTTAAGGATCGATATCCTTCATTTCTAAGCCTTTTAGAGTGTCATTAGGTGAATATCAAAGCTCTGGGAAATTTTAATGCTCCTCTTTGTTCTCTTTTATGGATTAGGTATTTTTGTTTTGTTCTTCTTCTTCTAAATCCCTAAAACTCTCTTTTTCTAGTGTAAATTAGGTTGGGTCTTCAAGGGATGTTTGTATCCAAATAAGAAGATAATTTTGAGAATTTGGTTCTCTAGGTAGGTGGTTTATAAGTTATATCCCATAGTTTTGATGCTTGGTTTATATGTATGTGGTTGTGCTATAGTGTCTTCTTGTTATGCATGTGATTCCTCTAGTAAGATTTGGAAAAATGGTTGGATAAATGATGAATTAAACCCCCTTATGATTCTTGTGGGATTCATTGAGGTTGATTAGATGAGTTTAGGGCCACCCATGGGGTGTGACAACATTTCTCGAACATGGAAAATTTTAATGTTAGGCCTATAATTGAATTGCGATAAAGTGGATCCCAGGATGAACATATTGATATGTTAATATTGGATTATAAAAGGCATTAAATTTAGTATCATTTAGTGTTGTAAAGTTCATAAGTAATTTTTTATCATAATGTGAAAATTGGTTAAATGGAATCAATTGAATGTGTCAAATGACTTATGAGTTTGAAATTGAAATGTGTTAAATGGGTTAATGTGTGAGAATTTTTAAAAATGGTAAAAGGGGATAAGGTATGAAAATTTAAATGGGTTAAATGGGATACACAATGTAAATGGTAAATAAACTAATTGGTTAAGTATTGATATTGTTTTATATATTTATTGAACATGAAATATAAAAGTTATGTGTATTGAATGTGTATGGTTTGTTATATGGTATTTGTGGAAAATGGATAAAGAATAAAGTTCACATGGCTTAGTATATGTGGGGTATTGGACTTAAGTATATATTCCCATAGGTTAGGTTAGATTAATGCTTTAAAACCCACCACTTTCATGCATAGGTTATGGAGAGGACTGAGGCTCTATGCCCCTGATGGTTTCATTTGATGAGACTGCTTAGATCGAGGCTCCAAGGTGAGTGTGATGTAATTGTTGTGAAATTTTTACCCTAGTGAGATAGGAAGCTTGAATTATTCCCTTATGCATTTTTTGTTTTACTGTCATAGGCCAGAGTGAAATTGATGAAATTTCCTAACCTATGAAATAAATAATGAAAATGGTTTAAGTGAACTTTGTTAACTAGTGGAGCCTAGCTTAATTTTATTTATATTTTCATTTATAACACTTGTATTCACTTTCTATTTAGACAAGATATTTGGTATACATCATTATTAGTGGCCTAATGAGTTGTTATCATACCATGTTCAAGCCATCATTGGGTACTTGGGAAGACTTTATGGTTATCGGTTAGGACAAGGGAAAGGGCCTTGTGCTTTTGGGTTGATTAGGAAAGGGATGTTCATGGATGAGGGATCTGGACTCGGTGTCAGGAACCATTTTGGGGATTCATCTGTTTATTTTTATTTTGGGTTTTCTATCATTTGACATTGTATGACATGACATGACATATATATTATTTAGTAGTGGGCTTGTCCCAAGTTTTGGGAAATGTTTTTTAATGCATTATTGTTGTTATTTTATATTGTTTCCTTTATTTATCATTGTTATCTATTGTTGATTATTATAATAAAGATGGTATAGTATCCTTGTGTGTTATTTTAGACCCTTTCTACTAGTTGGTAGCCTCTTTCATATAGGTATATGTGCTTGAGATCATGTAGCGACCTGAACCAGTTCACTAGTTTAGTGGACTATGGGTTGGGAATGTTACAAAGTGGTATTATAGGAGGTTATTTTTTTGTGGTCTTATTATTTAGTGATGGAAGATTGGATATTAGGATGTGTTAGGTCTTGGAAATGATCTCATTCTAGGGAGTATCCAACCCATGTATGGGGAAAACCCCAAGTTCCTAGGGTGAGATTATTGTTCTTGGTGTGTGGTGTTACAGTTGAATGATATTTTACCATTAAATGATGCACTTATTGTGTGATGTGACTATTTTATGATATTTTTCTCATGAAAGAAATGGAACAAGGTTTTTCATTCATGCATCATTTTAGGAACCTGGGGATATATGTGGAATGCATCATGGTAGGAACACATGTGGAAGATGCATGAGACGTGAGGGATAAAATGAATTTCATTTTATTTGAAAATTTGAAGGAAATGGTGTATAATAAATATTATTAAAATGGGTAAATCGGAGTAAATGTGAATGAATGGTTAAATAAATAATGCTTAATGAAGTGTCATAAATGGTTTTAAATTTTATTGTGATGAGAGGGGAAAATATATTAGTGCCTAAAAAGGGATATTTATGTTGTGAGAGTGAAAAATGGTAAAATGGGTGTTTAATGAAAAGATGTGTAGGTGTGTGAGTTAGTATAGCCTACATTATCCATAACCTGTGATAGGGGTGGATAGGGGTAGTGATAGGAATGTGGTTACTTTCATTGTAATAGTGTATACAGGATGAGTTGTTTATGGCTAGTAGAGAGCCTTCTTTTATGAAAACTGTGGATGTTTTATATTAAGTGTTCTAATATGTGTGTTTAAAATTGTAGAAAAATACCACCATGATGATGGATGTCGATTGGGGGATAAGAGGATATCGCTTATAATGCTCCTCTAGAGGTGGGACAAGAAATCTCATTGGATCAAGGTAACATAGAAGAAGATCTATTTTGTGAGAACTTTGTTCGTTTTATATAGATGATTGAATGGGACCCAAGGCGGGTAGTGCCGAGTATGTTTGATCTAACCATAGAGTTTCAGTTGCAACACCCTCAAACATTTTCCAGAGAAGGTGGACCTGAGGAAGTATAATTTTGGATAGAGTCCATCTAGATGATTTTTGATCACTTGGAGACTCCTCTTGAGAAGAGATTCAAGTTAGTAGCTTATATGTTGTGGGGATCAATGAAGAACTGGTGGAATATTCTGGTTCAGACACAATAGTATGATGGTATTCTATGGAAGTACATCCAGGATAAGTTTATGAGACACTTATATCTAGATAGATTAATATAGTATAAGGTTATGTAGTTTATGTGGTTGACCCAGGGAACCATGTCAGTGATGGATTATGTTGTACACTTCAAAAACTTTCAATTCTTTGTCCCAGTATTGGAAAGGGATGAGGGAACTATAGCAAGATGATTCCAGGATGGACTTAGACATAATATCAAGTCCCAGGTGAATATATTTCATTTTAAGAGGTTTTTTGAGGTGGTGTATCAGGCCCTTATTTCAGAGGGGAACCTGAGTGAGGCCTTTAGTGGTGGTCGTGTGGTCCCAGTTGGATTATTCAGTGGTGTGACTTTTGAGGGTAGGAAGCGTCTCTTTGAGAGTCTTCACTAAGGTAGTGGTGTGTAGGGTAGTCAGAGGAGAGGACCAGTCTCACAGGGTGGTGACTAGGTGTTTTTCTATTAGTGTGTCAGGTCAGGGGACATGCATGTTCAGTGACCCCAACCACCGGTTCAGTGGTGAACATGTGGTAGGATGGGGAATGAGTAGAGGTTATGTAGTAAACCTCGCCATTTAGGCACTAATGGAGGATTAAGGATGATACAAAGTGTAATTAAGGGTCGGTCATCCCATATCAGGCAAGAAGTTGGAGTTCTACTGGTCGTACTGGTTAGGGTGGTGGGCACGGTACTCTAGGTAGAGAGAGAGACCATTTTAATAGGGTATTAAAACACCAGGAACTCAGACTAGATCCTAGGTTAGAGGGGTGGGTCAGCTTCATGTAGTTCAGCCAGCACCTAAAGGTGGTGAGATTGGACCATCGATAGTATAAGGTATGATTCTTGTAGCTTCTATGATTTCTAGTGCTTTATTTGATATAAGTGTCTCACATTCTTTTATATATTCTCATTTTTTGAGTGTTTTGGGATTAGCGGTAGAACATATATGTGAGGTTATATTGATTGACACACAGTTAGGGGTGTGAGCATAAAATATATTCCAATGTAAGGGGTGTTCTCTCAAGGTTGGTGGGTACCATTTTCTTTAGGACTTGTTTATACTAGAGATGTCAGGATTTAATCTGATTTTGGGGATGTATTAGTTAGTGTTGTACCAAGACCATATTGATTGTTACCACTATAGGTTAATATTTACATCCTTTTAGGGGAATACCTATGTACACTATGGGGGATGGGATATCTGAGAAGGCTATGCAGGGCTAGTCATTCATCAGTTGGGTGAGCTCACAACCCAAGTGGCTTGTCTTATGCTTGATGATGGGGAAGAAGGGCAGCATGTTTTCCCTCCTATGGTGGATCCGTTTCAGGATGTGTTTCCGAAGGACTTCTTGAGGTTTCCATATGAGAGAGAGGTTGAGTTCACGATAGAGTTATTATTGGGGGCAGAACCAATTTATATTCTGCAATATATAATAGCACGAGTAGAACTCTAAAAACTTAAAGCTCAGTTGGAGGAACTAGAGAACAAGGGGTTTATTCACTTAAGTACATCACCTTGGGGATTTATGGTGTTTTTTTTTCAAGAAGGTTGATGGTTACTTATGGTTGTGTGTTAATTATAGGAAGATGAATCAGATGATAGTTAAGAACCGATACCCTCTTCCTTAAATTGATGATCTCTTTGACCAACTAATAGGTTCTTTAGTGTTCTAAAAGATTGATTTGAGATCAAGGTATCGTTGGCTAATAATGAGACCTTCTAAAATACTGTGGACTGCCTTCAAGAGTAGGTTTGGGTTGTATGAGTTTTTTATGATGTTGTTTGGGTTGAATAATGCGTTGATGGTGTTTATGGACCTAATGAACTGAATATTTCATCCATACCTAGATTAGTTCATATTTTTCTTTTTTAATGACATTTTGGTGTACTCAAAGACTCATGAAGATCTTTCCAAACATATCGACATCATCATGAGTACACTAAGTGATCATAATATATACACAAAGCTATCCAAATTCCATTTCTAGATTGACAGGGTTCATTTCTTGGGACATATCATCTCTGAGGAAGGTGTGTTAGTGGACCCAGAGAAAGTGAAGGTTGTTATATCCTGGAAGCTACCCAAGAATGTTTTTCGATATCTAAAGTATTCTCGATTTGGCAGGTTATTATCAAAGTTTTATCAAGTATTTATTCTACTTAATATCACTTCTTTCAGATTTTACCAAGAATGGAATAAAGTTTTAGTGGTATAAATCTTGTGAAAATGCTTTCCAAGAGTTAAAGAACTGGTTGACTACTGCACCGGTTTTGATTATGCCTGAGCCGAGTATAAAGTATACCTTATTTTGTGATGCATCTGATGTTGTGATCAGGGAAGTGTTTATGCAGAAGGATGGGGTTGGGGAATATGGGTTTCAGCGGTTGAGGGCTCGTGAACAAAATTACCCTATGCATGATCTTGAATTACTTGTTGGGGGAGAGATTTAATGTGTATACAAATAAAAAAAGTGTTAAGCATATCTTCTCCCAATGTGATTTGAATCTAGATCATCAAATATGGGTTGAATACACATAGAACATTGATTTCGAAATGATTTATACATCAGGAAAGGGGAACCATGTTGCAAATAATTTGAGCTGAAAGACTCAAAACTAGATAGTTTGGTAATTTAGTTCTGAGTGTAGGATGATGGAATTGTTTTCAGAAATTAAGTCGTAGGTTCATGATGAGCAATTCCATATGACCCTTGCATCCTAGGTGGTTGATTCCACCTTACTAAGTCGGATCAAGGAGAGGTAGTATGAGTATCCAAAGTGTTTGCCTTTGAAAAAAAGTCTTGAAGGTAGGGAGCCACATTCTGAATAGAATTTTGGTGATGATGATATCATTTATGTTCATGGTTGTGTTGTCATTCCTACTTATATGTGAGAAGATTTGATGCATGACTTCCATGCCTAGAAGTGGGCAGTGCATCCTAGTTTTACCAAAATGTATCGTGATCTTCATAGGCAGTATTGGTGGCTAGGGATGAAGAAGGAAGTAGTAGATTTCATGGCGCAATGTTATACCTTCCAGTAGGTAAAGTTGGAGTATCAGTGCCCAAGTGGTTTTTTATATCCATTTCCCATTACTGAATAGAAATGGGATGATGTGATGATGGATTTTGTTGTGTGTCTTCTGAGTAAACCTTGGAAGAATGATTCAATTTGGGTAGTTGTGGATCGGTTGACCAAGGTGAAACATTTCCTACTAATTCTAGGGACCTTCACCAATGATTAGGTGGGTGAGTTGTTTGTTTGGGAGATATTATGATTGCATGGGTTCCATGAATGATAGTTTTTTTATCATGATTAGTGTTTTACTTTTCACTTATAGTAGGGTTTACAAAAAGCGCTTGGTACCTAGGTGTTTTTGAGTATGTATTTCCACCCATAGATATACAGGAAGTCGAATCATACTATTCAGGCGATTGAGGTCATTTTGAGGATGTGTGTCCTAAATTTTGGTAGATTATGGGATAATCACTTGACTCTTGTTGATTTTTCCTATAATAACAATTATTAGGAAACTATTTGGATATAATTGTATTAGGAACTCTAAGGGATTTCATGTAGGTCTTCATTATGTTGGATAGAGTATATGGAGTCAGAGTTGTTGGGTCCAACTCCCATGTAGGAGATATCAGAGTTGGTTCGGTTAATTCTAAAATGAATGGATACAGCTCGGAGTAGGAAAAAGTGGTATGCAGATCGGTGTCATTGACCTCTTAATTTTTTGGTGGTTGATTGTGTGATTCTTTGGGTGTCTCTAAGTTTGGGTCCCCATTGGATTTGGAAATAAGGAAAGTTTCTGTCTAGGTACATGGTACCATTTGATATTTTGGAGAGGATCAAACCGGTATCATACCAATTGGATCTTCCATAGTGGTATAGTGGTATGAATGGTGTTTTTTATGTGTCATAACTTTGGAGGTATCACCCTAACCCATCCCACATGATTGATGTTGAAAATGTGGATATTTAGGGAGATACTTTCTTTGAGGAGCATCTGGTTCATATTGTGGATCATAGTGAAAAATTATTTCAAGGAAATATAGTGCTCTTGGTTTGATTTTTTTGGAATCATGGTAATGTTTAGAAGGAAACCTGGGAGAGGAAGACAGATATGTAGGGCCAGTGGCCAGATCTCTTTTCTTTGGAAGCTCGGTGATGCTTGGGAAGAGCAGCTCGAGGATGAACTATTATAAGGTTGGGAGGTTGTAAGATCTTTAACTTTAGGTGAGGTACATCCTTGTTTTAATTTTAGTTTAAATACCCTAATGTTGGTTAATAAAGAGTTTATCGGGTTTATGAGGAGGACTGGGGGTGTTCTGGGGGTTTGGGACATGAAATAAGGGGGTAAATGGACATCTAGTGCATGTTTCATGGTTAGTGCATTGTTAGTAGTAATTGTGCACTCTAACCGTGCATTCCTAGAGGATGGGTGCACAATTTGGATGAAAATGTGCAAGGGGGAAGGCCAAACTGTGTGGGCTTGGACATAGCCATTCTGCATAGTTGCTTCACGGTTTTTCAAACTGTGCATGATCCCTAGGTAATCGTGTGACTTAGACCCCTCTTGGATAAAGGATGGCACACAGTTGGTGCATGGTTTGGAAAACTATGTGGCCAAATCGTACACCCCATTAAAAGTGTGTTTTTACCATTTTTTCCCCTAAGGATTTTAAGTGTTTCATCTGATTTTATTTTTCATTCTTCTCCCAATAACCCTAGTGACAAACCAAAGTGACCAAATCTTTCCAAGGATCGGTCTCCTTCATTTATAAGTTGTTTGAAGTGTCATTGGGTGTGGATTGAAGCTTCGTGTAAGTCTAAAGCTCCTCTTTGTTCTCTTTTCTGGATTAGGGATTGTGGTTTCATTATTATTCTTCTAAAACCCTAAAACCCTCTTTTTCTAGTGGTTCTTAGTTTGGATCTTCAAGGGGTGTTTGTATCCAAATCAAAAGCTAAGTTTGAGCATGCGGTTGTCTTTAGAATCGAGGTAGGTGGCCTAAAAATTATATCTTATAGTCTTGATTATTGTTTTATGTGTGTGTGGTTGTGCTATAGTGTATTTTTGTTATTCATGTGATTCCTCTAGTAAAATTTGGGGAAATGGTTGGCTAAATGATTAATTAAACCCCCTCATGATCCCCATGGGATGTTTTGAGGTTGATTATACCATTTTACGGCTACCCATGGGGTATGCCAACATTTCTCAAACATAGAAAATTGTAATTTTAGTCCAAGAATTGAATTGAGATAAAGTGGATTCGGTGATGAACATGATGATATGTTGATCTTGAATTATAAAAGGTATTAGATATAGTAGTTTTTAGTTTTGGCAAGGGAATAAGGGGTTGTTTGGCATAAGGTGAAAACAGGTTAAATGGAATCAAGTGAATGAGTCAAATGACTTATGAGTTTGTAATTGAAATTTGTTAAATGGGTTAATGTATGAGAATTGTTAAAAATGATAAAAGGGGCTAAGGTATGAAAAAGGGAAATAGTTTAAATAGGCTACGCAATGTAAATGGTAAATTCGCTAATGGTTTAAGGCTTGATATTATTTTATATGTTGATTGAACATGAAATATTAAAGTTATCTGTATTTAATGTGTATGGATTTTGATATGGTATTTGTGGTAAATGGATAAAGAATAATGTACACATGGATTGGTAGATGTGTGGTATTGGACTTGAGGATCTACACCCATGGGCTAGGTTAGACCAAGTCTCTAAACCACCACCCCTTTAATATAGAGGTTAGGGAGAGGACTGAGGTTATATGCCCCTAATAGTTACATTTGATGAGACTACTTAGACCAAGGCTCCAAGGTGAGTGTGATGTAATTGTTGTGAAATGTTAACCCTAGTGAGATAGGGAACTTAAATTATTCCATTATGCATAGTCTGTTTTACAACCATAGGCTGGAGTGAAATTGATGAAATTTCCTAACCTGTGAAATGAATAATGAAAATGGTTTAAGTGAAGTTTTTTTACTAGTGGAACCCAGATTACTTTTATTTATCTTGTCATTTATAGCACTTGTATACAATATTCTTTTAGACTGGATATTTTGTAGACATCATTGGTGGAGGCCTACTGAGTTGTACTCACACCCTACTCGGGCTACCATTGGGTACCTAGGAAGACTTTATGGTTGTGGGTCAGGACAAGGGCAAGGGCCCTGCGCTAGTGGGTTGATTGGGCATGGGATGTTAATGGATGAGGGATCTGAACTCGATGTCAGGAACCATTTTTTGGGATTCATCTGTTTATTTTTATTTTGGTTTTCCTATCATTTGAAACTGTATGACATGACATAGTGTATATACTATTTGATAGAGGGTTTGTCCCTAGTTTTGGGGAATGGTTTTTAATGCATTCTTGTTATTATTATCTATTGGTTACTTTATTTATCATTTTTATCTGTTGTGACTTACTCTGATAAAGAGGGTATAGTCTCTCCACATGTTCTTTTAGACCCTTGCTACTAGTTGGTAGCCTCTGACATATGGGGATGCGCACCTAATGTCATGAAACAACTCAACTCGGGGCACTGGTTTAGTGCCTCTCGAGTTAGGGATGTTACAATCTGGTTCATTAAAGCCATAAAAACTACAGAAGTATTAGTCAGACCAAAATGCATTACAGTATATTCATAATGGTCATACCTACTCCTAAAAGTGGCCTTTGGGATATTAGACTTTCGAACCTTGAGCTGATGATAACTTGATCGAAGATCGATTTTTGAAAACCACTTTTTCCTTTTCACTAAAAAAACAGTAGATTAGTGGCAGTTTTTTAAAAGGGGTTATGCACAACCCCCTCTAAATTCAATTTAGAGGGGGTTATGAACAACCCCCTCTAATAATAAAATTTTTGAGGGGGTTCAAAACCCACTAAAAAAATTTTATCATTTTTTCTTTGTAACATTTGGTTGGATTTTATAGGCAGTTGTGTCAAATCCACTGCAAATTTAATAATCAGTGGCCCTATATGTGCAGTTGGATTTTAGAGGATCTATATATATAATATTTGTTTGGATATATATTATAGGCTATATATATAACATGGAAATTGTTTTTAAAGTAAATAGTGGTGGTTTACAACCCCCTCTAATCTCTTAAATTAGAGGGGGTTCATGAACTGTTGTTAATCCTTTAGATTAGAGGGGGTTTTGAACCCCTTCTAATTTAAGAGATTAGAGAGGGTTGTGAACCCCCCCCCCCTGAATTTAAGATATTAGAGGGGGTTGTGAATCCCCTCTAATTTATGACATTAGAGGGGGTTGTCAACCCCCACTAATTCAAGAAATTTGAGGGGGTTCATGAAATGTCACTAATCCCTTTGATTAGAGAGGTTTTTTAACCCCCTCTTAATTTTATTTTATTTTAAATAAATCTCATATAAATTGAAATTTTATAATATATATGTGTGGGTACACATGTGTGTGTGTACACACACACATATATTACATAAAAATGTTATATAAATGTATTTAAAATCATTATAAACATATATATATATATATAAAGATATTTTATAAATACTTTAAATAAATACATATACATATAAACAAAAATGTATACATATATTAATATTGGAATACATAATATAAATGTAATTAAAAATATATCTATTCAAATATATAAAATTTATATATGGTTTTATAAATACCATACATTTATATTATGATTTATATTATACATATATTATATTAAATACAATTTTATTGTATATTTATATATAAATATATTTATATTATATTATGTATACAAATAAATATAATATAGGAAAAATTAAATATATATATATATATATATTATTTATATTATATATATATATATATATATATATATTATCATAAATATTTTATTATAAATAAATTTATATATATTATATTATTATTTTATATATATTTCAGTATACCATATTAATTATAAATTGATTTAATTTATATATATATATAGCATTTAATTATATTATATATTTCTAATTATATGTTTGTATTTAATTGTATTTATATGTATACAAAAATATAATTTTATAATTTTCTGTAAATTTATATATATTTATTTGCATAAATTGTATTTCATATAATATTAATTATATATAACATAAAAGCATAAACATATTATATAAATATATACATAAATATAATTTATTTAAAAAATAAATCATATAAAACCCCAAGCTTGTAGTTTTTATAATTTATATTATAATAATAATAAATATATTTTTAAATAATATGTTTATGGTTTTATATTATATATATTTAATATTATATGATATAAAATTTATACAAATATATATATATTAATGTACATAATAGTATACAACTATATTTTTTGAAATACATATATATTAATGTACATAATATTATAAAATTATATTTAATAAAATATTTATATATCAATGTGCATAATAAAATATATATTTATTCAAATAAATTATATAAATATTTGTATAAATTGTATTTCATATAATATTAATTATATATTTGTATAAATTGTACTTCATATAACATTATATAAATATTTGTATAAATTTTATTTCATATATAATATTTACCTAAATTGTTATTCATGTAATATTAATTATATATAATATAAATATTTGTATAAATTTTATTTCATATATACGTATTTCATATAATATAATACAATTTATACAAATAAATATGTGTATTGAAATACATTATATTAATATATTTTACAGAAATTATGTAAATGTATTAAATAAATACATATATATATATCATATAATTAAACATGTACATAATATATTAATATTTATTTAAGTATATAAATGATTTACATAAATATATTTATAAATATATAAATATATGTGTATATACATAATATAAATAGAATTATAAAATTTATATTCAAATGTATGTAAATACACATATACTATATATAGTTTATATAAATATATAAATTTAATATAATATAAATGTATTATAATATAAATACATAAATGTATAATTTTAAAATGTATATATTGATTTATATAATTATATATGTATTTAAATATTTATATAATTGTATATATATTTAAATATTTATATAATTGTATATGTATTTAAATATTTATTTAAATAATATTTATTTTATTTAGTTTTGTAGTATATATAAATACAATAATGTGTAACTATAATAGCAAAGGGAAAAGGGAATTATGGTAGAAGCACTCTGGTTGTCTGTAAGAGATACTGGTTCGAATCCTATTGTGTCCGTGAAAATTTTAAAACATGCTTGATTTCTATAGCGGTGGGGGAGCGTGGGCGAACAGAAACCGAAGGGGACATGTGAGTGTGGGCCTGGAATGAAACTGGTGAGGAGGATCTTGAACTGGAGGGTCACAAGTGAATCGGAGGGACTCTTGAGGGTCGTGGATGAGTGAACTGGAGGGTTGCGAGGGGATTGGAGGGGTCTGGAGGGGTACACGGTCTGCATGGGTGGAATCAGAGGAGTGCTGCGAGGGAACTGGAGGGGTGGGGAATGGGCTGCAATAGGGTTTTTTAAAAACAAAATGAATTATTTAGAGGTGATCTTAGAACCGCCTCTAATATGATCCAATTAGAAGGGGTTAAAACCCCCTCTAAATTAGTATTATGTAGAGGCGGTTCTTAAAATTTCCTCAAATATGGCTCACAAAAATCAATTAGTGGTGGTTTCTTACCGCCGCTAATTTGATCAATAATTTAGAGGAGGGTTTAACCTCCTCTAAACAGAGATTTTGTGGTGGAATTAGAGGGGGTTTAACTGCCTCTAACATGATCCGATTAGAGGGGGGTTAAAACCCCCTCTAAATCAGTATTGTGTAGAGGCGGTTCTTAAAACCGCCTATAATATTGCTCATGAAAACCCCCTCTAAATGGGTTAAAAGCCCCTCTAAATTAGTATTATGTAGAGACGGTTCTTAAAATTTCCTCTAATATGGCTCACAAAAATCAATTAGTGGTGGTTTCTTACCGCCGCTAATTTGATCAATAATTTAGAGGGGGGTTTAACCTCCTCTAAACCGAGATTCTGTGGTGGAATTAGAGGTGGTTTTAACTGCCTCTAACATGATCCGATTAGAGGGGGGTTAAAACCCCCTCTAAATCAGTATTGTGTAGAGGAAGTTCTTAAAACCTCCTATAATATGGCTCATGAAAATCAATTAGCAGTGATTTCATACAACCTCTAATTTGATCAATAATTTTGAGGGGGTTTTAACCCCCTCTAAATCAAGATTCTATGGTGGAATTAGAGGGGGTTTTAACCACCTCTAAATGAACCACCACTAAATTTTCCATCACTTTACCAGTGGTTCTTCAAAACTGCCTCTAACAAGAGTAAGCGGGAATATTAGCAGTGGTTCCTCATAACTATGGATAATGTGTTTAGAAGGGGTCATAACCCCTTATAATTGGGTATTTTTTGTAGTGCTTTAATTGATCAAATAGTTCATCTATACTGGGTAAAGGGTACTTATTCTTAATAGTCACTCGGTTCAAATTTCAATAGTCAACACATAAATGAAGTGAACCATCGGCCTTATTGGCAAAGATCACGGGGTATTCCCATGGTGAAACACTAGGATGAATAAAACACTTCTTAAGAAAATCATTCAACTAGATATTGATATCTTTCATCCTAACAGGTTCCATATGATATGAGGGTATAAAAATTGGTTGTGTACCCAACACAAGTCCAATCGTGAACTCTATATCCATTTCTATGGGAAGACCAGAAAGGTAATCTAGGAAAACATTAGGAAATTCCATCACAACCAAGGGAATATCATCAAGAGATGAAACATCATTAGGATCAAATGAAATAGAATATAATAGACTCTTGAACTCTAGGTGGGAAGGCCATGCACAGTCGGAACTTGGATCCCAATCTCCATAAAACACCTGATATCTCTCAACAATGATAGAGAACAAAACATATTGATGATAACAATAAATCTGAATGCAATGAGAAATAATTCAATCCATCTCTATTATGATGTTGAACAAATCTAGATCGAGAACTAAGAAATCTCAGACTAAATTTGCATCAGTTATCGAATGAGAACATTATGGACAATGAAACCCTTGCTCTTTTCTATTTCTAAGAGGCATCACCATATAAATAACAAAGGACATGATATCCATCAAAAGTTTTAATGCATCAACAAATAGGTAAGATATAAAGATGTGTGAGGCACCTATTTCAAACAAACCAGTTGTTATAGAAGATTCAGAAAAGATAGTACCTCTAATTGTAGTTAGGTCCACATCAACCTCTATCAGGAACTCATCCAATGTGAGAAGGTACTTCACTCTTGAGGTCTATGGCTAGAAGCCTATGGATTTTAAAGCTTCTGTGTTCATCTTAGTGGCCTTTGGATCTGAAGATCCCAAATCATAACAAGGAATAGTCATATCCTGGTAGAAGCTCTGTAGATGGCCTTGGTGGTCACAAGCACTGCAAATACTTGTGGGTGTGGGACAAGATCATCAGGTGTTCCCTGCTGATGTGGCTTTATTTTGGTATTAATATACCACCTAGTTTATCTAATTTAATTATGTTTTAGATATTAAAATAATGTTTTAATTGGTTAGTTTACTTTTTTTTTATTTTCTATTAAAATAATAAATATCTTAAATTAATTATTTTATGATTGATTATATCTCAGTGTTATCATATCCACTACGTAAGACAATTTCGGGCAACAGAATAGGATTTTTCTTCACTTTTTTACCAGTAAGATAAATTCATTCGATGTGTGTAAGATAATTTATGTTACACGATGCTGATTGAGTTGGACCAAATCAAGGGAGTCCAAGCTAAAACCGAGATTAAATATTGGTATCATGTTAAGAGACAGTAAGAAGACCTCAACTGAGATTCCAACATAATATTGAAGAAGAAATTAGTAATTGAAGATGTAGAGGCCAAACCAAGATTTACAAGAAGAAGTTTTGAGTCTAAGCTTCAGGATGGTGATTTACTAGTTCTAAGATTCATTACTAAAGAAGTTATGGGGACAAGTCACACCGATTAAAGAATCTTCACCAATCTTGATGACAGATAATATTCAAATTGAAGATGCTGAATTAGTTAAAGAAAGGTCGCTAGAGATCCATATGAACCTGTTGAAGGTGAAGAAATCAGGATTGTATTTTCCTTTTGGTGTTTTCAATTGAATTGATTGGTGATTTTAAAGACTAGGATGAACTGGTTGTGTGTGTTAAAGACGAACCTGGATTATTCTTAGTTCATTTTTTTTGTTACTGAAGAAGCTTGTACGAAGAAGTTCAGAGAAAAACTGAAGCTTAGGAGCTCTGGATCTGGGAGTTCTCAGTGATGAAATATGTCTAACCAATTAAAGTAGATGATTTCATTATGTTGTTTTCTGATGTTGTTGTGAAGATGGTGAGACCTTTTGGTTCTCTAATGTTACACCTGTGGGTTTCTTCAAAGGTGTGCGGCAGTTTTTTGATCAAATTCTCTGATGATTTTTGGATTTTCTATAGGAGATGATCTTGAGAATGATGAATCTAAGAGGATAACTCAACTTTCCTCAAGCTTGAGAAATTATGAGCCTGTGGATGTTGTTGTTGATTTTTTTTGCAGAATCTTGAAGATGATCCTTTGGATGAACTAGGCTTGAATATGAAGATATGCCATTGGTGAAGTCGAATGAGGTGGAAAGCTACCACGTTTGACCCGATCTTGAGCTTTGATGATAAAGTCTTCAGGGATGAATGTTGTCTCCTTTGAATCTGAACTGGTTCTGGAGAGATGATTTTGGTTTTAATCAAATTGGTTCTAGAGACGAATATCAACGGTTTTGAAGTTTTTAAGACGTCAAAAGCATAGAAATTGGATTGGAATTAGGAGATTTTCTGGAAATTCACTGCTACCCCGAAATTCGATGAAGATGGAGATTGAAGTTGTTGAGTTGAAATTTATACTTTAGACTTTTCCATTCCTTTAGTTTTGGAAATCAAAAACACATTCTTAAAACTATGTTTACTAACTTTATATATCCCAAGTCTTTTAGTGTGTTTTTGTATAAAAAATTACTTTATATCGAACATATAAATAGTTCTAATGTATTACAAATATAAATTTTTATTATTAAATACAATCCATTAAACTGAAGGTGTGTCTGACACATCAGATTGAATTTTTTCTTACCAGTGGTTAGACTTATGTCTTGTTTGTCAGACTGACAAAATTCATGACCATCAGACTGACATTGGTACCGATACATTAGACTGACCCTTATTCAGTTTATCGGATTGAAAAACAATAAGGAAGTCTATCGAACTATCTAAAGTTTATAATAAGAGAATATAATTTATTTCTATCAGATGGAATAAAAATATAATTTTAATGGTGCTAAACAAAATTACATCATACATTTAGTTAATCTAGATCATTTTGAACTATTAAATTGAAAGCTGTCTGAGGTCATTGTAAATAACTCAAAAATATGACTGTTGGGAGATTGAATATAAATAGGAGTTCATTTGAAGAGTTGGAATCTAATTCATTTGCAACTCAAATCATCTAAATATTTTTTTATGTGAACACCTTGTTTCTAGTCTTTGCAATTCTTTAGAAAGTTGTAGTTCTAAGGAATGCTTGTAAGGCTTGTAATTCCTTAAGAACTATTTTCTTTTTGTAATCATGTGTCTGATCATGGTATTGATCAAGGACTTCTGAATATAGAAAGACGGTGAATCTGATCCATCAGATCGAGGGCTTCTGGGGCTAGGAAGATAGATATTGATCATCGTATTGAGGACTTTCTTGGTCAAGAAATAAAGAGCTGACACTGATCATCGTAACGAGGGATTTCAGGGGATTGGAAGACAAAGATGATGTTGATCCATAAGATCGAGGTCTTTCTTGGTAAGGAAATATATACTTTTATAGTTTGTATAAAATTGTGGGTACCTTTAGTCAGGGTTTATGACTACCTTAACTCTTAATGTTAAAGAGTAAATTATTTTATAATATTTTAATACATTCTTACTATTATAAGTTTTGTATTTCTTGTTTGTAAAAGATTTATATTTTGTTGTGCATGTGTAAAATAAAGTAATTATTATACTTATATTTCCAACAAACTATTTTATCGATGTGTCGGGGATACCAATAAACATACTATGATATAATCAAACAGTATCTGGTTTCGATTTTGTTACTCTGATCATCATATGATCTTTATGTCCAATCTTTTTTTACTTAAATATGTACTATATTTTGTTTTAGTTTTACTTTTTTAAACTAAAATTTCCCCCCTCTTGTAGTCATAGTATACTCTTTCAATCCAATAATTGATATCAGAGCAGGTTCTACTAATTTTCTTGCTTAGTTTTTAATTTCACTATCAACTGAAATTTTGTTAAACTTTATTATAAATAGATTGTTTATAAAAAAACTTTATACTAACATGTTTGTATAGAAAAGAGTTTCTATTGTTTTTAGGATGGTATGTCTTAATGTTGGCACTTTAGAAAATCTGAATCTCAATCAATGACCTATCTTTGATGTTAATGATTATGAGTATTGGAGATACGGAATGAAAATGTTTGTTATCAATACTAGAGTTGATAATTTTGTTGTGCTTATTGGAGTTTATAAAATACCAGATAAGGAAGTTACTAACTTTACTTATCAAGAAAATAAATAATATCAACTAATTTATAGAGTAAGGAGTAATCTTTTTTGTTACATAACTGGGAATATATACAGTCAAATTTCATCTTGTGAAGCAACCAATAGTATTAGGAAAAAGTTATAAGTTTCAAAATTTGGTACTTCTAAAGTTGTCGAAACTAGAAGAGAAATGATGAGAGCAGACTATCAATAATTTGATTTCCTAACTAAAGAATCAGTTGCAAAGATTCATAAAATATTTATGACTATTGTGAATATCCTATATTCTCTTGGAGAGAAGTATTTGACAGATGGAATTATTATTGATAAAATTATTTAAATCATGCCTAATGAATGGGAATCCAAGAGGACAGCCTTGGATGATACAAGGAAGATTATGAATCTTACTTTATATGATATTATCGGTACCCTCATGAAATATGAAGGGAGACTTAAAAGATATTCTATGAAAAAGAAAAAGAAAAATAGATATGTTTCTTTTGAAACTACATCTATTGTTCCTACTAAATTTCAATCTACTTAGAAAGTGGTGAAATATTCTAAAAAGAAGAAAGTTATTGTATAATCATATTCTAGTTTTTTAGAAATGATTAGTAATGAATTGGAAAATATTTCTAGAAGGATGAATAAAATCATGGGAAAGAAAGACTTTCAATTTAGATATAATAAAATTCATAAGGACAAGAATGATAATAAATATTCTACTAATGTTATTTGTTATGAATGTAATAAGGTTAGACACTAAAAACGTGGACGATTGTCACTAATCAACCATTCAAGGTTATGGTGCTCTGCTAATGTGTATACCAGCACTTGAGTCGAATCATCAGCAATGATACTTTTTAATAGTCGATTATTTTTAGTTAATTGTATTGTGATTGGGGTGTTTGTTTGAAGAGCCTAATTGAAATTATTGATTGATTTAAAAAATTAATAAATATTGGGGTGAGTTCATTATTAGGGAGTTAAGCTTATGATATCCTTGATCTTTGCTTTATATTGCATTAAATTAATACCCACTTCACAAGATGAATTTGATCGGAATTCCCAAGTGTTAAAGATTTAATACAAGTCATAACTTAACATGGGGTTCTAATCATTACCATTACTTGTTTATGGTAGTGAATTTGTGGTTCGAATAATCCATGGAATCCACATGATAAACAAAACACATCATTAATCCATGACATATTAAGTTCAACATACACAATATTAATTTAAAGAATATTTATTTAACGAAGGTCCTCAATCACATAATATCCCCAAGTTATGAATCACCCTAACGAGAGATTTACTCAGCCGTTTTTTTGGTTAATAATCTAGTTGTAATTTTCATGATGATGAATTATAAATAGAATAAAAATAAAGGGATATGAAAAGAGTTGTGCACCGAACATACACACACAAACGATGAAAAGAATTAAATACAGACTTTAGATTGGATGAGAAAGAAAAAGAAGGGAAGGAGATTCAACTATATTTAAAATATTTTAAGACCATTAATATTATTTAATAGAATTTGGATGCGAATAATAGATTAAGAAGAAGAAACTTTCATAAAAATTGAAACGAAATTGAAAATAGCTTATTCAATTACAAATGAAAAGAAAATAAAATAACATGAAATAAAAGAGATAAGGAAGGATCTATCAAGTGAAAACTTGAGTATAGAAGGTCCTCCCAAGCCTTTGGAAAATATTTTGTCATGATGATGTATTCTCCTCTCTTCTGAAATTCCAACCTCCTGTAAGGAGAGGAGGGGGAAGTATTTATAACCCATGGAAGTGGATTGTTTGAATTCCAAAACTACCCCTCCAATTGCATCGCCAATTTTGATATTTCAGACAGCTGGATCTGGAGAAATATTCTTATTAAAATTTTTATATATTAAAGTTTTCAGTCAACCCTGAAAATTTGGAGGTATTTTTAGTTATGGAACCAAAGTTGTGGTGGTTTTTATAAAGAATGCTAAAGTGTCCATTTCTATCCATGCTTTTTCGATGGCCTAAATGTGAATGGATTTTTGAATAGGAATATTCCTTCAAATCCGAATTATTTATTCAAAAAGTCGGTCACCTATATCTCATATTTCACACTACAAAATCTCAGCTCTAATTTATGTGTATATCAGGAGAAAAGTCAATTTTTGTGTGATGATTTTATTTCCCAGACAGAATAGTGGGATGGACTTAATAGAATCATTTGGGATGATTTTTATTGGATTTGGTCCCTGAAATTTGTATCCCTGACTCCTTACATTGTTCTGAGAATGTTGGGGTAGAATAAAGTAATTTGGACTTCTTGATTGAGCTCAACAATTCAATATTCATGGCTGGTCCAATTTCTTCACAGATTTTGTGGGCCTCCTTGTGTGGTCCATATGACTCTTCAAATGGAATAATTATCCAATGATTCCTTCTAATGATATGTGGTAAATTGAATAAGGGATAATAAAAAAAAGAACCGCACAATTTGTATCAGTAGGGATATAGTTATTATTAAAATAGTAAACTGACTTGAATCTAGATGAATTCAAATAGTGATCAAAAATTATATTTAATATTTAAACATTAATATTTCACACAAATTATGCACATTTCATATAAAATTAGTAAATAGAGTGTATAAAAACTAATTAAAATATTATTAACATCAACTCCCCCACACTTAGTCTTGTGCATGTCCTCATGTACAATAAATATAAAACTATGATAAAATCATTTTCACTCACCAACAAATATTTAAATTTTGTTTTCCCCAATCAGGGGAGGTTTAGACCATTTCACTCATCCATATTGAATTCCACCACAAATTTTTACAAAAAAAATATTTCAAAAATAATTCTTTATTCATGCTCAAATTTAGAATTGGAAAATGTGTGCACTCAAAACTTACTCCTCTCAAGATGATAAAAATTTATTTCTGTAGGTTCACTCATTCACCAACCAAAAGTGAAAATCATATAGTTTGAAAGAGCTATCAGCTTAAATTCTCTATCCTAAAGTTCACAAGAATCAAGAGGTATTTTTAAGGGGGTTTTCTGTGGCTATGGGATGGTAGGAATTCAGTATTTAAAAGATTAGAAAGAGGGGTAAATTACCAACATGGAAAAATCAATGCACAATATTTTTGAAATAAAACATAGAAATAAATGGAAACACATATTTACAACAGAACAATTTTGTGAATCAAGACACAAAAGTGGAATAAAAATTAAAGGGAATGAGAAGATGTATTATTTATAAAACACAAAACTTCTCCCAATGACACAAGAATATATATGGAAAGTGTTCTTTTTTTTCTTTTTTTTCTTTTTTTTGATTTTTTTTCTAAAGTTGAACTTGAAACAAATCTCACACTCATCTTCCAACCCATGATTGATCTCTTCAAGACACTAATTTCAATAGTTATAACAATTTCAAAGGTTTAAGAAGAGTGATTTTTGACCCTCTCAAGACACAACTCATGTTTTTCTTTCTTTCTTTTTTTGTTTTTTTTTTAAAAATCAATTTTTTTAACACTTTCCAATATCATTTGTACAAGATGTGATAAACATATATACATTACAAAAACTCACTGAATGAAAACCTCTACCCCACACTAAAATGGATGTTTTCCCTCAAGCATATGACAACACATTGAAAAGCAAGGAAATAGTACCCAAAATGAAATCTATCCCCCCTACACACTTAAATTTCAATAAATAATTCAATGTAAATATACGTAGATGTTGGGTTGGATAAGGTATTGGGCTTGTAATGTGGCTATCAAAGAAAAAGTTTTCATAGGATCATAGGGGATTTCAAAAGTAGGATTAATGTAAGGGTAATGGGTGGCTATTTGGCTATTGTGAATATCATGGGGTTCAGAAAATGACTCTATCATATTAATACATAGAAAAGTAGGAAATTCAACTAGAAGGTCCACAAAATCAACTCACAATCAGGGGTGAAAATGCACAAAATGAAAAGAGGTTCATAGGTGACCTTGTCATGAAAGCTAATTTTGTTCCTCATGATTGGGGAAAATCATTTTCCAAATCTAAATATGGTCATTAAAAAGTTTTTGGTTTTTAAATAAAATTATTTATCCAAATTAATGATGAAAATACAAATTTTTTTATATGAAAACATGTCTTGACTACCCAAAATGGTTGTACAAAATTTCAAAACTAGATGGTGAGTAAGTATGAATCTTTTTTTGTTTTTTTTTCATTTATTTAATTTTTTGTTTTTTTAGTATTTTTTTAATATAAACACCCACACAAAATATAAAGAGAGAAATAAAAAAAAGTTTGATAATGAAAGTGGTAAAAAAATTAAAAAGAGAGGAAAAAGAAGAAGAATGGAGAGATAAAGGAGGAAGAAGAGAGAAAGAGGTAGTTAAAGGGAAAGAGGTTCCCCCTGGTTTGGATTTGGTGGGTCATCGTCTCCATCCAGTGGTGTGTTTACTGTAGAAGTTGTGGATCCAACGGAAGTCGATGTTGTTCCAGGATTGTGCATCCTCTCATGGTGATACTTTAACCGATGTCCATTAACTGTGAATGTCATTTTTGGAACCTGAGCCTCAGCCCAGTTGGTGAGGACTCCTTAAGTGCATCCACAAAACCTAGGTTCAAAACTAGGAGGAGGCATATTTTTGGGGGTAATATATCAGTACTGTAGCAGTTATTGTGTGGGTACTATAGCAGTTATTGTAGCAGGTATTGTTCGGTACTATAGTAGCCGAAACTATTCACTTTGGGCCACTATTTTGGGCTTGGAGTCCTTAAGGCCTTCAGGCCACTCAGGCCTTCAGGTCAGTAAGGCTTTTGGGCCACCTTTAAGGCCTTCAGGACACCTCAAGGTCTTCGGGCCACATGATCAGTGCAGTTACCCCATACAAACTCTACAAAAAAGAAGCATCCCTAGAGGAGGATTCAAATTAAGTGCACTCACCAGAGTAGAACCAAATGGATTTGGAAGAATGAGAGGGTATGGCTATGCCATTAGGACTAGCCTATGCTTGCGCAGGAAGACTATACAGACGGCCATGCGAAGTTGGAGATCTACCATCATGATGTAGATGCTAGGGAGGGGAAATTCCTTGTAGTTATAGTCTGGTTGAATTCCCTAAGACCCTTGGTTCATGTAATCTCTTAAGCTTATGGTCCATTTAATCTCTAAGCCTATAGGCCTTGTAAGGGTTCCCCCTCATCTCTTGAAAGGGGGGTTATCAAAAATCAATAAAAATGAAGGCCTTCGGGCCATTCGGGTGAATTTCCTTTTTGAATATGGATCTTGGACTTGCACTGCACCAAATGGAAAAACATTAGTAATAAGAAAATGACCTTCCTAATGAGAATTAAGCTTATATGGGTGAAGTTGAAATTTTGAATTGAAGAGAATTACCTTTTCACCTTCATGAAATACCTTTTTTAGGATGTTTTTGTCATGGAGAACCATAGCCTTTTCTTTTTACAGATTGGAATTCTCATAAGAATCAAGTCAAAGCTCCTCCAGTTTAGCCAATTGCAACAATCTTTCTTCACCAGATTTTTCAAAATCAAAATTACAAGTTTTTACAGCCCAAAAGGGATTATGTTGGATTTCAACTATAAAATGACATGCTTTACCAAAAACTATCCTAAAAGGAGACATCTCAATGGGTGTTTTATAGGCAGATTGATAAGCCCAAAGTGTTTCACCAAGTCTTTCAGGCCAGTCTTTTCTGGTGGGTTTTACAATTATCTCAAGCACTCTTTTCACTTCTATATTAGAAAGTTCAGACGTTCCATTTTTTTGGGGGTGGTATGCAGTTTAATTTTTATGTGCAACCCTGTTCTTTTTTAAAATAGATTCCATGGTTCTATTACAAAAATGGGTTCCTAAGTCACTTATCAATGCACGTGGTGTGCCAAATTGTTGGAAGATGTGTGTCTTTAGAAACTCACTAACAGTATGTGAATCATCCTTTTTAATGGGTTTGTCCTCAACACACCTAGAAACATAATCAACCGCAATAATAATGTATGAGAATCCATTGGAAGGTGGGAATGTTCCCATGAAATCGATTCCCCAAACATTGAATATCTCACAAAAAATTAAAGGTTTTTAGGGTATTTCATTTATCTTTGAAATTGTGCCAAACTTTTGGCAAGTGTGACATGATTTAAATAACTCATGTGACTCCTTGAAGATTTAAGGCTAGAAGAATATAGAGTCTAGGACCTTTCGGGAGGTCCTTTTTGGTCCAAAGTGTCCACCTTCGGGAAGTGAGTGAAAGAATTCTAAGATGGAGGAATGTTCATCTTCATCAACACATCTCCTAATTACCATGTCTTCTCTAGTTTTCCAAAGTTTATTATCTTCCCAAAAATATAATTTTTAATCACTTTTTAGCTTCATTTTTTGTTCTTTTGAAAAAAATTAGGAAAAACACCAAAAACCAAGTAATTTTTAATTGGGGCATACCATGTATTTTTGGAGTGGGAGATGAAAGGTGCTCAGTTGGAAATTCTGAATCAATTATTTTAGAATTAGAAGAATTAGAAATTCTACACAAGTGATCATCCATAGGTTTTTCTTTTCCTGGTCTATATTTTATTTCAAGGTCAAACTCTTGGAACATTAGGATCCATCTTATTAGCCTTGGTTTGGAATCAATTTTCTTGAGTAAGAACTTTATAGTAGAATGGTCTATGAAGATGATGATTTTGGCACCTAAGAGATAGGACCGGAATTTATATAACTCAAAAACAACTGCTAAAAGTTCCTTTTCAGTCACAATGTAGCGATATTGAGTTCCATCCAATGTTTTTGAGGTATAATAGATGACATGAGGAATATTTTCTCTTCTTTGACCAAGAACAGACCCAACAGCTCTATCAGAAGCATCACACATCAACTCAAAGGGTAAGGACCAATCTGAGGGTTGGATTATAGGGGAAGATGTAAGAGAAGATTTGAGTTCAATGAATTCTCTCTTGTAAGCCTCATAAAAATGGAAAGTGACATCATTTTGGAGCAACCGAGTGAGTGGGAGGGAAATCCTACTGAAGTAATGGATGAATCTCTGGTAGAAACTGGCATGGCCGAGGAATGAACGGATGTCCCAAACAGAAGTGGGTTCAAGAAGTGATTGGATCACTTCAATTTTGGTAGGATCAACTTCAATACCCTATTTTGAAATTATGTGCCCTAGAACAATCCCATTTGAAACCATGAAGTGACATTTTTCAAAATTTAACACAAGTTTACACTTGACACGCTTTTAAAGGACTGGAGAGAGTGAATTCAAGAAATATTCAAATGAATCGCCATAAATGGTAAAGTAATCCATGATGACTTCCCTATAGTTTTCAATTAATTCAGAAAAGATACTCATCATACACCTTTGGAATGTTGTAGGATCATTACAAAGGCAAAAAGGCGTTCTCCTATATGCATATGTTCCAAAGGGGCATGTGAAAGTAGTTATTTCTTAGTCCTGAGGTGCGATTGGGATTTGGAAGTAGTCGGTGTATCCATCAAGAAAGCAATAATGTGACTTTCTAGCTAATAATTCTAGAATTTGATCAAGGAATGGAAGAGGGTAGTGATATTTTCTTGTTTCAACATTAAATTTCCTATATTCGATGCCCACATGCCATTTGTTCTTCATTAGAGTTGTGACTACCTCCCCATGCTCATTTAGGACAACAGTTATCCCACCCTTATTAGGTACAAATTGAATTGGACTAACCTGTTCACTATCTGAAATTGGGTAGATAATACCAGATTGAAGAATCTTGTTGATCTCTTCCCTAAATACCTCAAGTATGAGTGGATTTATTCTTCTTTGTGGTTGTCTAATTGGTTTGGATGATTCCTCAAGATGGATGTGATACATGCAAAGAGAAGGTTTGATTCTTGGTATGTCATCTAGGGTTTATCCTAAGGCCTTTTTGTTTTCATCTAACACATGAACAAGTTTGGAATCCTCAGTTTCAGTAAGTGAAGTAGATATAATGACAAGATAAGAGTGATCATGGAAAAGGAATTCATATTTCAAGTGTTTATGAAGAGGTTTCAGATCAATATCATATTTCATTTGAGGTCTAGAAAACTCAGGAATAGAGGAAGGGACTTTAGTTTCTTTAGATTCATTTTCCTTAATATTGTCCAAGGTGGAGTAGTAGAGATCGTAGTTTATGTGGGATTCAAGAGAGTTTTCAAGTTCCTCTAGATTGATAGAGTCTATGAATGAAAGGACTACATCAACTTCACCATTTATGACTTGGTTAATCATGGGGTAGATTTCATAAGATCCTCTCGCATTAGAACATAATGAACATGATGTAATGGGGTTCAATTGACTCTTAGAAGTGTCCTGATAATCATGGATTGAGGATGCAGAGTGATCCTCATATGGGTATCGCATGGCTTGGAAAATGTTTAACTTGACTAGTTGGTCACCAAATTCCATGGATAAGATGCCTGAATGGACATCAATCTTGGTT
This sequence comes from Viscum album, assembly GCA_963277665.1. Taxonomy (NCBI): domain Eukaryota; kingdom Viridiplantae; phylum Streptophyta; class Magnoliopsida; order Santalales; family Viscaceae; genus Viscum; species Viscum album. The sequence continues at coordinate 1,391,128,132 of OY728123.1, forward strand.
CTCACTGTCATTAGTAATGGTCTTCCTAGAATTAAGTGAGATAGAGAAGTGTTTTTCTCACCTTCCATGTCAAGGACATAGAAATCAATAGGGAAGATAAGATCATTCACACAAATAAGGACATCCTCGATTATACCCTTAGTACTGGTAGTGTTTTGATTGGCCAATTGAATGACATCACCCATCGGATAAAAGGTACCAAGACCAAGGTTGGAGAAGATGGATTTGGTCATGACATTAATTGAGACTCCTAGATCTATGAGTGCATCATCGAAGTTGGAACTTCTAATTTGGCATGGAACCGTAAGGGTCCCTGGATATTTTCACTTTATGGGAATATATTAATGGGTGTAAACATTTTTGAAGGTTCTAAGTTGTCTCTTATGGGTGAACAATTCCTTAAAAAACTTGGCGTAATTAGGGATTTTTTTATGGCATCTAAGAGGGTAATGTTGACTTCAACACATCTAAACATGTTAATCATTTCAGGATCAGGTTCAAAGGACTTATTTGGATTATAAATGGATTGAGGAAAATGAATTGGGTTCCTAAGTGGAATGGAAGGAGGTTATGGAATGGAAGGAGGTTATGGAATGGATTCAGATTCCTTTTCAAGTTTCTTTTTCTTTTTATTTTCTAAGTCAACATTTAAAGGGGGGTTGGAGGACTCATTATAAGGCATAGAAATTTGATTTCCCTATCTAATTGAAATTGCACTTAAATTGCCCTTGGGGTTGGGTAATGGTTGATTTGGGAGTTTGGAATAATTTTATTGTTGTTGCTGGATCGGGTGGGATGCAAGTTGACCAGTTTGGGTTTCAATGTTTTTTAGGCTGGAACGGGTGAATGAGGCAAGATCTTTCACTGCACTTTCTCATGGTTTCATCAAAGAATAAGCTTGTCCTGGATTGGGATTTCATTGATTTTGGTTATTGTGAAATATATTTTATTGGTTTTGGAATTGGGAACGCTCACTAGGATAGTATAATCTAGGAGGAGGATTGTTCCTTTGAGGTTGAGGAACAAAAGGGTATGGTTTTTGGAAGTTACCAACACTTTAACCATATTGTAATTGGTTTGGGTTTTGAGTAGGTAATTGAGGGGGATGAGAAATGGGATTCTCATACCTCAAGCCTTGGTTGAAGGTAGAAGATAAGGGCCTAGAGTGGGGTTGGTTGAATTTTTTAATGAACTGACCTGATTGTTGAGGGTTTGTGTTACTCTGATCATATACTACATTGAGCTCCATTGGTCCAGATGAATCAGAGGGATCCTCTTGAATTTTTGTACATGTGTCAGTTGGATGAGATCAGGAGTTATAGATTTCACAGTTCTTGATAGGTCTAGGGAATAGAGATTGTGGAGAAGATGAGTTTGGGGCTTTGGACGCCACATCTAGTTGTCACACAAGACATGTAAGTTCACTCATCCACTCAGTCATCTTATTGGTCTCTATAGATTGATTCTATTGGACTTATTTGACTTGATCATGTGCTCGATTATGGAATTATTGTGTGTTTTTAGCCATGTTTCTTATGATATCTCTTGCAGCTGTGGGATTTTTATCAACAAGAGCATCACCACTTTCGGCATCAATGAGAGTTCTCTCCATAGACAATAACCCCTCATAGAAGTATTGGATCAAGATTCGATTAGGGATTTGGTGGTGTGAGCAGGTTTCCACAAGATTTTTTAAACTCTCCCAATACTCATGGAGTGATTCATTATGGAATTGATAGATACCACTAATTTCATTTCGGATGGAAGCAGTATGAGAAGCATAAAATAATTTCTCTAAGAAAATTAATTTCATGTCAATCCATGAGTTTATAGAACTAGGAGGAAAGTAGTAGATCCATGAATTTTTAGTGTTAGCTAGGGAAAAAGGGAATGCTCGAAGTTTGATTTGTTCCTCAGAAACCCATTGAGGCTTCATGGTAGAGCACACCACTTGTAACTATTTAATATGAAGATGTGGATCCTTACCGGCTAGCCTGTGGAAATGAGTAAGAAGATGAATCAAACTCGATTTGAGTTCAAATTCAGCCTATATGTTTGGATATTGAATACCAATGGGTTGGTAATTCATATTAGGGGTAGTAAGTTCTTTAAGTGTTTATTCCCTAGTATTTTCTATATCTAATTCAATTGGTTGGACACATAGTGGTTCTTGAATGATTTGATTATCCCTAATGTTCCTCCTAAGTTGGTGAAGAGTTCTCTCAATTTCAGGATCAAAAAAATCCAATGGATTGTTTGGGAGGCTATAGAACATTCAGAGAGATTTTAGAAGAAATAGGAATATTGTTTTTTCTTTTTTTTCGTTTATTATTTTTATGAGAAGGAGGGTTTTTCTTTGTGTTTTTATTTTATTTTTTTTAAATTTTGTTTTTTTTTTGTTTTTTTACAATAAAAGAAACTAACGACTACTTAATTTCACCATCCCCATTAATGGATCCATTTGAAAATGTGATCGGTTGTTTCCTATCTACTATTCGAAGTTCCGATGCTCTACTAATGTGTATAGCATCACTTGAGTCGAATACTCGGTGATGATACTTTTTAATAATCGATTGTTTTTAGTTAATTGTATTTTTATTGGGGGGTTTGTTTGCAGAGATTAATTGAAATGATTGATTGATTTAACAATTTAATAAATATTTGGGTGAGTTCATTATTATATATTTAATCTTATTATATCCTTGATCTTTGTTTTATATTTCATTAAATTAATACCCACTTCACAAGATGACTTTGATCAGAATTCCCAAGTGTTAAAGCTTTAATACAAGATGTAACTTAACTTAGGTTATAATCATTACCATTACTTGTTTATGGTAGTGTATCTATGGTTCCAATAATCCATGGAATCCACATATTAAAAAAAACATTTCATTAATCCATGACATATTAAGTTCAATATACACAATATTAATTTAAAGAATATTCATTTAGTGAAGGCCATCAATCACTTAATACCCCAAAGTTATGAATCACTCCAATGAGATATTTACTCAACCATTGTTTTGGTTGATAATATATTTGTAATTTTTATGATTATTAATTATAAATAGAAGAAAAATAAAGGGATAAGTAAAGAGTTGTGCGTCGAACAAACACACACAAATGGTGAAGGGAATTAAATACAGACTTTAGATTGAATGAGAAAGCAAAATAAGGGAAGGAGATTAAATTGTATTTAAAATATTTTAAGTTTATTAATATTATTTAATAGAAGTTTTATTATAATAATATATGAATAAGAAGAAACTTTCATAAAAATTGAAACAAAATTTAAAATAGCTTATTGTTTTAAAAATTAAAAGAAAATAAAAGAACATGAAAGAAAAAAGAGGAGGAAGGGAATATCAAGTGAAAAATTGAGTATGTAAGGTCCTCCAAAGCCTTTGGAAAATCTTTGGTCATTCCAATTTATTCTCCTCTCTTCTTAAATGCCAACCTCTTGTAAGGAGAGGAGGGGGAAGTATTTATAGCCCATGGAAGTGGACTGTTTGCATTCCAAAACTATCCCTCCACTTGCATCGCCAATTTGATATTTCAGACAGCCGAATCTGGAGAAATATTCTGCTTCAAAGTTTTATATATCAAAGTTTTCAGTATACTATCAAAATATGGAGGTATTTGGACTTATATAGCCAAAGTTATGGAGGTTTTAATAAACAATGCTAAATTGTCCATTTCTATCCATGCTTTTTCGATGGCCTAAATGTGAATTGATTTTTGAATAGTAATATGCCTTAAAATATAAATTTTTTATTCCACAAAGTATACCACATATATCTCCTCTTTCACACTGCAAAATATCAGCTCGAATTGATGTGTATATCAGGATAAAATTCAATTTTGGTGTTCTGGTTTCATTTCTTGTACAGAATGGTGGGATTGACTTAATAGAATCATTTGGGCCCGGACCTGAAAATTTTATCCATGACTCCTTGAATATTTCCCCGAAATTTGGAGGAGAATAAAGTAATTTTTACTTTCTGATTGAGCCCATAAATTCAATCTTCATGGCTGGTCCAATTTCTTCACAGATTCTGTGGGCCTTATTGTGTGGTTCATATGACCCTTTAAATGGCATAAATATCCAATGATTCCTTCTAATGATATGTGGTAAATTGAATAAGGAATCCTAAAAAACAATAACCACACAATTTTGATCAGTAGGGTGATATTTATTATTAAAATAGTAAAGTGACTTGAATCTGGATGAATTTAAATAGTGCTAAAAATTTATATTTAATATTTAAGCATTAATATTTCACACAAATTATGCACATTTTATATAAAATCAATAAAGGGAGTATATAAAAAATTGTGAAAATATTAATAACATCATACACATTTGACCGGATTTTTCTAATCTAAAAGGAAAAGATAAGAAGGAAATAAATACACATAGAAATTCCAAGGAGTATTATAATTATAAAGGAAATAAAAGTTATAAATCTTCTGAAACTTGGAGTGCAAGTGGAGGAGATTATTCTTCAGACAATTCTTCATAAAATTGAAGTTTCAGACAAAATAACATTGGTTTATTTTTTGAAATTCCTCTGGTAAATAAATATCTTATGGAAAAGGTAAAATCTCTAGAATCCCTTACCAAGATTACTCATAATGAAAATTATCCCGATAGTAATATTGAAAATGATTTTGAATCTTCTCATGAAGAATATTCCTCAGCTGGTGAGGATAACAACTTACCTAGTTTTGAATAGTTATTCATATTTTTTAAAATTATTGAAAACAAAAATCATAAAATATCTAAAAAAAATTGATAATTCCAAAACTAAACTTGTAAAGACAGATTCAAGAGTTACTATTTTAAAAAAAGAAATATCATATCTTTCTAAAGATCTTGATAAAACTAATTTTGATAAGTAAAGTATTACAAAATATCATGAGAAATCTATTTTTGAGAAAAATAGTTTACAAAATGATTTTTATAAAACTTAGTTCTAATACTATTTCTAATGAGGATAAAAATTTAGTTATCAAACTAAAATCTGAAATATATAGTTTGAAGAAAATTTCATCTAAGTTTACCACTGATAAAGAAAACTTTGATAAAATTTATAAGAAAATTATTCCTTCTAGTAATAATATTCGAATGGGTTTTACTAGCCAAAAACCTATTTTTAATAACAATTACTTTGTTCCTAAAAGTTCTCCATTTTCACTAAATGTCAAAGTGGGTACATTGGAAAAATAAATTATCTTTATATATAGTTTAATCTTTAGATTTTCATAAATATTACTTTTCAAAAGAAATGAAATTTTCCCAAAATAATAATATTGGACAAACGTGGTTACCCAAATTTCTTTTTTATGATAATATCAGACCCAATAATTTTTGGGTTCTAAAACACTAATATCTTTATTTTTAGGAAAATAAAGATATTACCAACAAAAAAACATTTTGTATATGGATAGTGGTTTCCTCAGACATATGAATGAAAAAAAAAGATTTTTTTAAGAAGATTATCAAGATAAAAGGTGGAAAAGTAACATTAAAAGATAATTCTCAAGTAGAAATCATTGGTATATGTAACATTGTTATTCTTGAAAAAGCATTAATTTCAAATGTTTTATTTTTTGTATGACTTAAGAACAACCTTATAATCATAATTCAATTATGTAATGAAGGTTATCTTGTCAACTTTAGGAATGAAAAGTGTATTTTACATAGTTCTAAGGTGAATTTATTATTTCTACCAATCGGTATGAAAATGTTTACACATTAAAATTAGAATACCTCAGGATCCAAGACTTACCTTGCATTAGAGAAATGGAAGATCAATCTTGGTTATTGTATAGAAGGTTAGGACATTGTAACCTTATAACTTTATCTAATTTGATTAATAAAGGACTAGTTATGGATCTATTGGAACTTAGGTTTGATTCTTAAAAATTTTGTGATCCTTTTCAATATGATAAGAAACATAAATCAAGTTTTAAATCCATTAGTAAAGTCTCAACTTTTGATGCTTTACAATTGGTGCACATGTACTTATTTGGTCCTACACAAACTGGAAGTATTGATGTAAAATACTATGTATATGTCTTATTTGATTATTACACTAGATACACATGGGTCTATTTTCTAGTAAGAAAATATGAAACCTTTATTTGTTTTATAACTTTTCTATCCAAAGTTAAAAATGAGAAAACCTCTCATTGATAACTATTCATAGTGATCATGGTGGATGATTTGTAAATTCTAATTTTGAAACTTTTTGTTGTAAAAAAGGTATTATACATAACTTTTCGGAAGCTATAACTCTATAGTAAAATGGTGTATTTGAAAGAAGAAATATAATTCTTCAAGATATTACTAGAACCATGTTGAATGAATACTCAGTTTCAAAAAAAAATTGGTATTATTCATCTAGTACTTCTAGTTATACTATAAATCAAGTTTTAATTAGACCTTTTATTAATAAAATTCCTTATGAGTTGTGTATAGGAAGAAAAAAAATCTTTATTACTTCAAATTATTTGGCTTCAAAGTATTCATCTTGAATACTAAAGATAATTTACATAAATTTTCTCCAAATTTGATGAATTAATATTTTTAGGTTGTTCCATAACTATTAGGGCTTATAGATTTTTTAATAAAAATATAAGTATTATTGAGGAAATAGTACATGTTAAGTTTAATGAAACTGGTCCTTTTGTTTTCAAACAACCACAACCTACATCCTCATATTTTATTTCTAAAACTATTTTTCAATCCATATTAGAAAGTTAATATTATGAGAAACCAGCTGAGGGATATGTTTCTAAAGTTTTTCCTTAAAAATATTTTCTACCTATTATTGAATAATGGACTTTTGAAAACTCAAAAAGTCAATTGTTTCTCAGGAATCATCCTAGTGAAAATATTATTGGTGATGTAGATAAGCCGATTAGGACTATAATTTCCTTAAGAAATGAAATTGAACATCTAGATTTCTTATCTAAATTCAAACCTAAGAAACCTGATGAGACTTTAGGTGATGAGAATTATATAAAATTTATGCAAGATTAACTTAATGATTTTAAAAGGAACAAATTTTGGACTTTGGTTGAACGACCTAAAGATACTTCTATAATTGGAGTAAAATGGGTTTTTTATAAAAAGTTTGATAAAAAAGGAATAATAGTTTGAAATAAATCTAGTCTTTTTAATAAGGGAAATAACCAATAATATGGAATATACTATAAAGAAACAAATTTTCTGGTAGCAAGAATTAAAGTTATTCATATACTTCTAGCTTATACAACATTCTTAAATTTCAAACTATTTCAAATGGATGTGAAGTGTGATTTCCTTAATGGATATGTTCATAAGAAATATTATATCGAAAAAACACCTAGTTTTTAAAAAAATATACAAAACATATTTATAAACTTACCAAAGCACTTTATGGACTTAAACAAGCCCCTAGAGCTTGGTATAAAAGGTAAACTGGATTTTTGTTACAAAACAATTTTGTTAAGAGAGAAGAAGATCAAATTGTTTTTATAAACTAAGTTAATTAAAACATTATTATTGTACAAATATATATTGATGATATTATTTTTTTTTCAACTCAAAAATATTTAACATATTTCTTTACAGATCACATAAAATCTGAGTTTGAAATGAGTATGAGGGGTGAGTTAACATGCTTTATAGGTTTTCAAATTTCACAAAAACTAGAAGTAATTTTTATATATCAAAATAAGTATATAAAATATCTTCTTAAGAAATTTAGGAATTAAAACACTAAATTTATTAGTACTTCTATAGAAACCTCAATACTTTAGATCTTGATGAAGCTGGTAAACTAGTTGATCAAAATAATTTTAGAGGTATGGTTGTAAGTTTACTTTACTTAATAGATATTCATCCAAATTTAATGTTTTTAGTATTCTTATGTTATATATATCAATCTAATCCCAAATAATATCATCTTAAGGTTGTTAAATTAATTTTTCGTTACCTTAATGGAATTATTTATTTAGTCTTATTCTATTCTTCTAGAAATTATTTTGAACTAATATTTTTTTAGATGCTTACTTTGGTGAATGTAGAATGAATAGGAAAAGTAAATATGGAACATGTCATTTATTAGGAGAATATTTATATTCTTGTTCATGTAAGAAACAACACTCAATAGCACTTTCCTCTATTGAATCTGAATATGTGGTAGCTGGAAGTTTTTTTCTCAAGTGTTGTGGATGCAACACACACTCACTAACTATGGAATGAGTTTTAAAAAACTCAAATTTTGTGTGATAATGCAAGTTCCATTTCTATAAGTAAAAACTCAACACATAACTCACATGCTAAGCATATAGACATAAGACACCATTTCTTTAGAGATCACGCACTCAAAGGAGATATAATTTTACAATTCATTTGAACGCATGAACAACTTGCTGATATTTTTACAAAACCCCCTAGTTCTGATAGATTTGAATACATTAAACAAAATCTAGGAAAAATTTATTTTAATTGATTATTTATATCTACTTCTTGTTTACCAATATCCTTAAATTAATGAACTCTCTTTCATAGGAGGAGTACATATGTTTTTTGTTTTATAGAAACTTTTTTTACTTTAATTTACTAAATAGTTTTTCTTAAAAAAATTGGAACTCAAAATTTTTATAAAACTTTTACAATCTCAATAACCTTTATAAAAGTTTTCAAACTTAATTTTTTCTTATAAAATTATCTTTTTATAAAAATTATTTCTAAATAAAAAAAATTCCAAACTCAAAAATAGTTACAAAACCTTCTAAAAAATAATTATTTTATAAATTTTATCATAATCGGTTTTCTTTAAAAAAACAAAGAGGAACATGTCACTCATACTGATGAAAATTATTTACTCTGAAAGGTATTATTCTTTTAGTTTTTTCACTTATCCTTTACTTTAGTTTATAATTATTTTTGTACATATTATTTTAGTTTTAATACTTTGTTTTTTTTTAACTTATAAGTTTTACAATCAGATTGATACTCATTTCGATGGAAATTTTTCTTAAAAACTTTAGGAGTTAAAATTTATCTTTAAATTATTTATTTGATTAAATATTGATTGTTGGATTAAAAAAATGACTTATAATCTGAGTCATTGAAAATCACGGAATTCCAACTTTCGTCACCTGTGCCTATATAAAAGTGGGACACTAGGTGTCCCACATCAGTTTCCAGAAGAATTGCTCTTGACCCTCATCACTCCATTAAGTTCTCACTCTGAAGTTTTGGATTTTGTCAGATTGACCAGTTCAAGTCTCAATACAATGGAAACTTCAGAATATTGTGTGTTGAGATAAGTCTTCAGATAAAGACTCATTAAGAGAAAATGGTATGAAAAGTACAATTCAATTCGTAAAGGATCATTAGCTTTCAAGTTTGGGATATAATTTGTGTAGAGAAACCAAATAAAGATTTTTACTTGCATTATCCTGAAATTATAAGATAATTTTATTCTATAATTGAGTTTCTATCAGTTGATGATAAGGAAGAAGTATCTTTTACACTATTTTCTAAAAATTATAATATATCTTAAAAACAAGTTGTAGAATCAGTGAGTGTTCCTTATTAAGCTGAATCTTATCTACCATCTCAATAATTACCTGATAGGCTTGGAAATTTTATGAAATCGAAGACTAAAGCATCATTTTTCCCATATTATGATAAATTCATAAAGGTGTCACACCTATCTCCAGATGAAAGAGTCATCACATTATAGATGTAGGGTTACCTCATATCGAGAAAGGGTGATAGGGAAACCCTAAAAGTTTTTGATATATTTGTTTTTGATTATTTGATGAATTTGAGACAAATAAAATTAGTGGAGTTTGTGTTCATTACAGTGGATGAAATTAAGAAAGATTTAATGAAATCAAAGATCTTAATGTTTCCTTTTATAAATAGATTTCTTGTGAATTGTATAGAACTCTTCAAGGTTGAGAATAAGATTTATCCGGTGAGAGACAATATTTCCTTGATTGTAGAAGAAATAATTTGGATAATTAAGTTAGTATTTGATTCAAAGATAAAAATGTTTCTTGACAAAGTGGATGGATCTATGTCATAAGATCAACTAACCAAGATGGTAGAAGTTGATAAGGAAAAAAGAAAGGTTGAATCTTCTATTCCAAAAAATCAAAAGAAAGAAAAGATAATTACTAATAAATAATTTTAATAATTTGTGGATAAAAAGGCTTAAAAAGAAAGTTAGACCTTCTAAATTTAGTCTTGATAAGGCTTAGACCAAATCCTTAAAAATCCAAAACATCCTATGAGTTAAAATAAGATGAAAATATGAAGAAACATAAAATATATTGACATATGAAAATATTGTAGAAATTTTAATGAATGGTTTAGAAAGAGTTTCAAAGGATCCAATTCTTTTAGATTCCCCAATGAAAGTTGTTCAGCCAGCTGGCACTAATCAGATAATTCTATATTCTAGTTTGGGGTTTTTTGAAACATCATTTATACCTTCAGTAGTTCCTTCAGTGATTGATAATGAATAAGGGAAATAATTTGTTAAATAAGTTAAATAATTGGTCCCAAAAAAATTGAAATGGTTGTTTAGAATGAAAAATAATCAGTTTCTAAAAAGGTTGGTAAAGGTGTTCTTAGAACTGCAAGGTAGTTAGAGAAAGAACTTGAGGAAGTAGAAGAGGAAGAATAATATAAATAATAATAATATAAATAATAATAAGATTAAGGAAAATAATAATAAGAGATAAAAGAAGAGAAAGAATAATATCAAGAAGAAGAGGAAGAAAATGATGATTAAGAAAAAGAGATTGATGGAGTGGAAAAGGAGATAAAAACATTAGAGTCATCATTATCCTCAAACCATATAACTTCTCAGTCAGATAAGGATATATACTTAGAAGGATCAAATGAAGAAAAAATATCATCAAAAGGGGAAGGAAACTTATCCTAAAATATAGAGGAAGAAGGCCAATAATCCCATACCAAATTATCTGACAAAGTTGAATCAGATAATTAAGTGTACATTACAAAAGTGTCAAAAGAATAAAATTTTTTTCATAAAGGTAAATACAAAGTTGAGAAGAAATAAAATCCTAATGTTAGTTCTTCAAGACCAAATGATACTAAATTTTAGTTAGGATCATATAATCCAGAAGCTTGGCTCAAAAATGTTTTTATTACATCTTCGAAACCTTGAGAAGGTTAAGTGATTTGATTCTATATCTTCCCAATATTAAGTAAAGGTGTAAACTAATTTAGAATAGTCTTAATTAAAAATTAGAGTCTCTAAAATTTCTGACTGAATCAGTAGTTAACATTGAGGAAGATTTGAAAAGTTTCAGAGAAAAAACTAAGGTACAGAAAAGATCCTACAATCATATGGTTAAGTGGTAAAACCAAGTTGATAGTGAACTCAAAAATCCTGAAGATCAGTTTTTGTAAGTGAAGAAAATTTATTTAGAAATGTTTGAATCCTTTAAAAATATATCTATATGTGTTTCTAACTATGTGAAGTTTCTGGAAGAATTCATAGATATGATTAATGAATGTAATGAGGACATAAAGTTTTTAAAATAAAATGTTCATAATTTGGAGTTAGAGAATAGTTGACTCAGAAGTTGTGAAGATAATTTCTTCCTTGTGAAGGGGGAAAATAAAAAAGATTACATAGGAAGTTGAAAAAATAGAATTAGAAGTTCAGAAGCAGGCGGTGATGGAAGACCAGATCATGAAGCTTCAATATTAGGTCTCATAAGCTTAGAAGGATCGTGAAGATTTAAATAAAATGATGGAAATTGTGAAAATTTTGATGAATGAAGATTGAAATTTTTCATTTTGAACTCTTGATGTAATATTTTAAAAACATTTTGAATGGATGTTTATTGTTAATAACTCTTTATCTAAATTCATTATGTTGAATGTCCTCCAATTTTATTTGGATGTATTTTCTTTCTTTTCATACTTGTATGAATAGTATATTCACATAAAATTGTTTCATATGATATCTCTTTCTAAAATTTTCAGGTTATATACTTTCTATACACTTTCTTTTAAATCACAAAGGGGGAGAAATTTAAGAATGGGGAGAAATTTATAAAGGGATAAGTTTCAAGGAAAAGTTTTGGAGAAGTTTTAAGAGATATGTTTAAGGGGGAAAGTTATAAAAAGGGGAGAAATATCTAATAAATACTTTTACTAAGGGTGAGAGTCAAAAGATCTATCTTAGTTTCTATTAGATTATACAGAAGTTATAAACTCAGGGGGAGTTAAGATATGAAGTATATCTTTAAAGATCCAAAAGAATAAAGGGTAGAAATTTTTTCAAAGTTATTATTTTCATTTAAGTATTTTGTTTTGTGCTTTCCAAAAAGGGGGTGATTGTTGAGTCAAAAGTTATAATTTATAATTTTCCATTCCATTAGTTTTGTAAATCATAAACACCTTCTTAAAAATATCTTTACTAACTTTATATTTCCCAAATGTTTCAGTATGTTTTTGTAGAGAACATTACTTTATACCAATAACAGAAATATTTTTAATGTATTATGAATATAAAATATTATTATTTGATCTGATCCATCAAACTAAAGGTGTGTCTGATACATCAGACTGAATTTTATTCTGACCAGTGGTTAGACTTATCTCTTGTCTATTGGACTGAAAAAAATTCATGACCATCAAACTAACATTGGTACTGATACATCAAACCAAACCTTATTTAGTTTATTGGATTGATAAACAATAAAGAAGTCCATTGGAATATAAAAATTTTATAATCATATTATATAGATTTGTTTCTATTGGATGGAATATAAATAGTATTATAATGGTTCTAAACCAAATGACACTGAACATTCAGTTAATCTAGATCATTGTGAGTTGTCAGAGTGAAAGTTTTCTAAATATATTAAAAATAACTCAAAAATATGACCATTGGAATATTTCTTATAAATAGGAGGTCATTTGAAGAGTTGTAAGTTGATGTATTCACAACTCAAATCATCTAAAGATTTCTCTTCATGAACACCTTGTTCCTAGTCTTTGTAATTATTTAGAGAGTTGAAGTTCTAAGGAATCCTTATAAGGATTGAAATTCCTTAAGAAATATTTTCTTTTGTAATTGTGTATCTGATCGGGGTACTCATAGAGGGATTCCTATGATAGGAAGATAGTGAATCTGATAAGAATATAGTGAATATGATCCATCAGATCAAGGGATTCCAAAGCTAGGAAGAAAAATACTAATCATCGTATTGATCGATTTCTTGTTCAATAAAGACGGAGCTAAAACCAATCGTTATATGAAGGGATTACAGGGGATTGGAAGACAGAGCTAATACCAATCCATCAAATAAATTTATTTCCTAGTAAGGAAAGAAATACTTTTATAATAATTATAAAACTATGGATACCTTTAGTTAGGGTTTCTGACTACCTTAACTCTTAAGGTTAAAGAATAAATTATTTTATAATCTTGTAATTCATTCTTGCTATTATAAGATTTGTATTTATTGTTTGTAAAAGATTTATATTTTGATGCACATGTGTGTTAGAAAGTTAGTTATTATACTTATAATTATAAAAAACTATTGTATTGGTGTATCAATGATATCGATAAACATACTCTGATATAATCGGACAATATCTAGTTTCGATTTTGTTACTCTGATCATTGGACAATCTTTGTGGCCGATCTTTTTTTTTACTTAAATATGTATTGTTTTTTAATTAGTTTTAATTTTTTAAACTATAATTCACCCATCCCCCTCTTTCAACCAAAGTATACTCTTTCGATCCAATAGAAGTTTTCTTTTCCACCATAGTGATGTCCAGAAAAGATTCTAATAGTTGAATCTAGTGGATTCATATGGTGACTTCTTTCTAATTTTCTATCTTTCTTCTATTTCACAATTTTAAATCTCTCTAGGATATTGAATTTTGAAATGAGGTCACTGTTTGAGTTTTTAATATTTTTCAATCATTTTTCTTTCATTCTAAGTAATCACATTTCTGATTGGAGTGTGATGATCTCTGAATGTAGTTTATTAGTTCAATTCGATTATAAGTTTGAGTATGATACTCACTATTTAAATTTCTCAATCGTTGATCCCAGATTGTGAGTGCAACAAGTGTTGTCCATGTATTTATTCTCAGTGATCATTGAGAGCATTGATAAACTCCTTCGGAAAGGATTTATACTTTCGAGAACTCAGTTTTAGACACAAATTAATGAACTGAATGAGATGCAAGATTAAATATTTCAATATTTTCATTGATAGGGTTAGAGTTTTGAATTCATTTTAAAACGATAAAGAAAGAATGATCTATAAAAATTATTGTCTAGGCTACTGCTTCTCCTTTCTATTATTTTCATTGTTACTTGTTTTCAATTTGTTCTATATTATTTTGTTCTTACTTTCAGTTTCTTTGTGGTTAGAAATTTGGATAGTTTCTTTAATGGCAGTAGCGATCCCTTCAAAAAAATAAAAACTTTAAAGTATAAGATAATAAAAATTGTGACAGAAAACTCTTATAGGGTGATCTCATTGGGAGAAAACCTTGGTTATTGATGCATTATAGTTATTATATTTTAATTTAGAAAATAGGATAAAAATTATATAAAATTCCTTAATTCAATTGGCATTGTTGATGTGGAGGTTACCAAGCGGTAAAATTAAAAATTAAAAAAAATCATAATTTTCTTATTAAAAAAAGTAAAAAATTCTTTTAAAAAATTACAATGTATGTAAAACAATAACCTTGGAAATTTATAAACCTAAAATTCTTATAATATTATGAATATAATAGTATAAAAATAAATAATATACCAGTAATAAAATTTGGAATCTTAGAAAAAACTAATTTTTCACAAAAAGAAATGCCAAAATAAATTTTGATAAAAACTAAAAACTTTGAAAACTTTTCAACCATGGATAAAAAAAGAAATTTGAAGGATTTCATTGCTCCTAATATTAAAAACCAACAAAACTAATTAGCCTATCCTGAAATTGATCCTGGTTTCAAGATTTGATCTAGAGTGATTCATCATTTACCAAAATTCCATGGTCTATTGAGTGAAGATCCTCATAAAAATTTACAAGAATACCACATGGTGTGTCTCACCATGAAACCCCAAGGAGTAAGTAAGGGTACTATTAAGATTAGATATTTCCCATTTTCTTTGGATGGATTGGAAAAATCACTACTGAAAAAATGACCTATACATATGGTTCAAAACCGGGGCTATAGCCTATACCCACAGTTTTGGGAACCGTGGGAAAATGAAGCGTTGGGATAGGTCCCAAACCTATACCCAATTGTGGGTATAGTTTTTTTCATTGTGTCAAAGGCTCGTATCCAAGTTCCACACTTTCAAAAACCTATACCCACAGTATAATTTTTTTACAAAAATCACAAAACAGGTTTTGAACTCACGAACCCAATTTCCAATTCGGGGCACTTCACCACTCAACCTACGTCACTTTTATATATATTTATCTATATTTTGTTAAATATATTAATGTAGGTCCATATTAGAAAAAATGAACCAAGCGGTTTTGAACCCTCTTTGCTACATATGTAAGCAAATGTCGAACCAACCTAGAAAGCAAGCTTTTATATGTATATATCTTTATTTATCTTAATATAATAATTTTGCTCCATGTATTAGAAAAAAAAAAGTGGCCAGCGAGTTTGGATCCTGTGACCATAGAAAACAATACAAAGTGCCTCACCAACTAACCTATGATGATTTTATATTTATAAATTTGTATCTACCTAAATATATTAATCGAACCTGTGGGTATAGGTGGGAAATCGTGGGGATAGTTTTTCCCGCCAAATATTTTTTGTGTCCAGCAGATTTTTTTTCCGCCATAACGCGGCAAAGCAATACCCACGGTTTTATAAAACTGTGGGTATAGGTCTTCAAAAAAAATCCTATACCCAAGGTTTTATAAAACCGTGGATATAAGTCTTCAAAAAAATTCCTTTACCCACAATTTTACCAAAATCATGGGAATTGGTCTGGAAAAAAATTCCTATACCCACATTTTTGACCAAAATCATGGGTATAGCTGTCTTTTTCCCCACAGTTTTTCAAAACTATGGGTATAGGTTCCCATAATACCCCTATCCCCACTGTTTTCAAAAATCGTGGCTATAGGTCTATTTTCTAGTAGTAAAGAGTGGTTTTACTACTCACAATCCACTACCATAGGTGTAACTCCCCAACCCCAGTTACCCAGAGTCGGTGCATTATTACATAACATTGGCATGATACAAGGAATCATGTCCCAAAAGACCGATCAGCTTAGTATCCTTGAAAGTACTAGATACATACATAAGTTTTACATTACATCATGAAATGGAAAAACAACAACATTGTGTCCCTTATGAATACACTCATATCTCTTAGCCTATTCCTTTATGTTAATCGTAATATACTTCTTAACATCCTAGGAAAAATAAAACATAGAAAGGGGTGAGCTCAGATTCTCAGTAAGGATAACAATATAACGGAAACTATCATAAATAAGAATGAACATTTATGGAAATGTATAAGACTAAAAAAATACTTTTAAACTTAAACTTCAGTATAATATGGAAAAGATAAATCAAATAATTTCATTTACTTATTCAAATGGATATTCTACTAGTAGAATAATCACATGTAATATAAATAGCCAATTTCATAATGATGGAATTCATAATGTCGGACATCATAACCACATAGTCAAGGCCTCATGCCAAGACTACAAATAAGATTTTGTCAAGGCCTTATGCCAAGAAACTAGTTTGTCTCATGATACCTACTGATGCATCAAGGAGCTATAGTAGGCTCCACCTATCACTTACTAAGTCCAATGCATTACTTATATGAAAAGTTTGAAACATAACATAAACATTCATATTAAAAATACTATATGAAATGATAATACTTTAACCATAAACCATGAATGGTATAAAAATAACACATCCAAAGTCATACATATCACAAAACCTTCAATTTAATGTGGAAGATTGTATCATAATAAATCAACTTCAAACAAGTGTAAAATCCATCAAAGGATGTTGATATAGATGAAATCAAAACTATTTGAGAGAAATATCTTTTATTATTTTGAAATAATTTAAAAGTCACATAATTATAAAAGAAAATATTTATTTTGAAAATATTCTTATAAGATTGTAAGGAAATCTTTGAAAGTTTTATAACGATGGAAAATATTTGCACCCGCCGTATAAGTTAAAAAAACATTCTTACCTTAATTTGTCGAACGGTCATAAAGTACCTTATTTACCCAATGTAATTTTTTTAAAAGGTTGTGGCCGAAGCCTCATTTATTATTAAAGAAAATCAAATACCTCTTTAACTAGGTATAGGGAGACCCATTACATAGCCTGAAGGCCCAGTGGGCATTTAGCCCATTACATGGCCCGTAGGCCCATTCTGTGAATAGTACTGCTACAGTACCTACGCTGCTACAGTATTACATAGTACTCGCTGCTTCTACAGTACCCTACCACCGCTATAGTGATGTGCCGCCACTACAGTGACCGCTGATGCTACAGTGTCGCCGCTGCTATAGTCCGTGACAGTATATGTGCCCAATGGGTTTTTAACCCCCATTTTTCATGTAGAATTAAGGGGTGCTTACCACTAATCCAAGCTCTAACTATATAAAGTACCTTATTTGGAAAGTGAAAGAAAGATTCCTTTCATAACATTTTATAAAAAGTAAAACAAGGGTATAAATGAATTTAACACATAGTCTAGTAAATAGTGAAAATGTTTTGAAATACATTTTTAAGAAACACGGATGTGGATGATAAAGAGGTCCTAGTAGATACTCATGTATAAACAACCATAGATAACAAAGAGATTGTATAATTAACCCTTAACTTGCACTTTTCCTTGATCGAGGGTACATTAAACTCTTGTATAATATTTAAATCATTGTTATTAAATTATACAAGAACCAAATACATAAATATGATATCATATATGATCTTCTAATATTGCTTTGTAAATAATATTTTAGTGGTATCATTGTTTCGGGTGTTAACTGATTCGTTTTTCTTTATATGTTTTGTTATGTAAGTCATATTTGTTATAGATAGGATGTATTTGATTCATATACTATATTATATTAAGTTATTAAACATTATTTTAAATCATAAAATTAAAATTATTCTTGAATGGTTATGATGGGGGAATGAATCTTATCACATTTGTGGAGATAGTAATTTGTATGTACGCACGAGCGACAATATCATTCCTTTGATGGTAAAATCGTATGTAATTGGATGGTATATCATATATACAGAATCATTAACATGTTTTATTTATTATTTACATCAATTATACTCATTATTACACCCATCCAAATAATGAAGTGTTGAATAACAAACTACACCACGACGTGGAGACGGTAAGTCGTACGTACGCACGTATGGTGACTTTGTCATTCATAGGATGGATAGAATAATGAATATGGTTGTACCATATTTATAATAACATCATAGTAAGTATAATTTACTGGAGTTATTATTTTGGTATGGAAACAACAAAGAAAGAGGAAGTGGAAGAAGAAAATAACTTTAAAATAGGTGGTGAAATTATTACCTCTTCTTCAGGTACTTCCTTTTGATTTGATCAAAATGGCTCCTTAGGTTGGATTATGATCAAATTAATGCCTCTAGGTTAAAATTAGGGTAGTTTGGAGGATATTTGAGTAGGTTTTGGCTGATATAAATGGCTTTGTAGGTGTGATTTTGAGAGAAGGGGGAGTAACCTCTTATAAGAGAGGTTAGGGTCACTTTAGGAAAAGCTTGAAATATTATTTTATTATACAATAATATTCAGTTTATAATGGCTCTACAAGAATTTATTTCGAGTATAATGTGTTTATGGGTTGAAAACCTCTCAACCAATAGGTTTTAGACAGGTTTATGTCATCATATTAACCTTATCTTTTAGATTTAACTCTTAGTTAAATAGTTTAACTTTTACAATGTCTTCTAGTATGTTTATATTACATGGTTAATAAACTTACTATAAAATGACAATATAACCCCAAGTGGTTCATTAATGATATATATATTATTATATAAGTTCTTTGGATGAACCTTATATTTTTAGGAATATTATATCAATTAATAATATAGTATTTGTTTTAAAAACTCATTTATGTCAATTTTGACACTATTTAGTATTTGGTTTTTGTGAAAGTCATAAAAACTTTATCACTTAGAAAAAAAATTATTTAATCAACCTTAACATGTCATATTAACCTAGAAATTTTTTTTAATACATCAAAAGTCTCAATTTAATATTATATTAATATTTATAATATGATTTATTTTAATCTTTCAATAATAAGGTAATTACTGAATCATCATTATGTCATAAATAAATTTAATTATTTAATGTCTAAAAATTATAAATAAAATAAAATTATGTAGGAAATAATTTTATATTTATAATGAATATTTATATTTGAATTTATCTTATGTATATCCCTATATTAAAAATGTTTTAGTTATTAAACTTTGAATTTAACACTTTTAACTCTTCTTTAAATAAAATAATAATAAATGTCCTAATATAATTCAAGTGAACCAAAAAGATAATATTTTATTCCTAAGGTTTATTTTTGTCTAAAAACAATTATCCAATAGAATTGGGACATGTGTTGGGGTAATTATAATATCATTTTTACCTTTAATTATCCTATTTACTTTTAATCGTGGTAAATAAAATTCAAAATTTACTATTCACAAAAAAAGTATTTCCATCCTATTGAACCGAATTTTACTTACTTATGTCAAACATGTCTCTTTTATTTTTTAAATTCAATTCAAATAAGCGATAAAATTACGTTTTATGCAAATTTGCTAACGTGCCTAGAAGGTGGGTAAAAGATGTTAAAAATTCAATAAAATTTTATACATCTAATTTTATTATAAAATGACTCCAATGAATTACATTGAACATATATAGGTATTATGTATCTATTTTTACCTAAAATAAATTTAAATAAAATTACTAATTATTTAAATAAAAATTCGGGTTTAAATAATAACGCAGTGTTTTTCACTATTCATCAAAAATTGAAAGTTTTCAAAAAAATACCAAAAATTCACCCTAAGCTAATTTTGATATTACGAATCCAAAAATGAAGTCCATTTTGAAAAATAAAATTTATAAAATTTCAAAAAGTGGTTATTACTATTCCTAACGGCTAGTTTGATTGGTCGTGGTGTTTTAGAACTTGAAGTTGCGTACAGCGCAAGCTATTGTATTATTCAAAGAAAAGTGTACCATGGAAGCTTGGGTCATCACATTATTCCATACTTCAAATAATTTCATCCTAGAAATTTATAGAATATTACTGCATAAAAATATTCGGGTGGTTCTTCATCATAAGTTCCTCACGTTCCCACATTGCCTCTTCCATCTTATGGTTTCTCCATAGAACTTTTACTAGATGAGTCGTCTGGTTTCTCAACCCTTGTTCTCTGGTATCAAGAATCTTGATAGGATCTTCACAATAAGACGGATCGGGTTTCTGTTCTATTTCTTCATAGGTGAGTACATGCATTGGTTCAGGCGTGTATTTTCTCAACAGTGATACGTGAAACACGTCAGGAACTTTGGAGAGACTTGGAGGCATTGCCAAACGATAAGCTATAACTCCAATTCATTCTATAATTTCGAAAGTTCCGATGTACCTAGGACTTAATTTTCCCTTCTTATTGAATCGTATAACACCCTTCCATGGAGTACCTACAAGAAAACATTATCTCCTACCTGAAATTTCAAATCTTTCCTTCGGTTATCAGCGTAGATCTTTTGCCTACTTTGAGCTGCTTTGATGTGGGTTTGGATAACATTCACCTTTTCCATTATTTCATCAACAATTTCTGGTCCTACGAGTTCTCTTTCACCAACATCATCCCAACAATTCCCTTTTCAGATCAGGTATATCTAGAATACAAATCCTCTTCCCAAATTTCAAAATTTCATCTTCATATACGAAGTCAATCAATCTCCCATCATTCACAACTTTAATTTAAACTCCTAATCATTAGTCTGAGAACATTTTATCCTTTCTAGTAAAGATGGTTTGGCAACCATTTGAAAAATTATTGATGTTTCACCTTCCATGATTATTCCCATATCCATCCTTACTAGATCTATGAACATAGGATCCCTTTCAACTCTCATCTAGTTCAAAGCTCCATGATCCTTTTTACTCAAAGCATATGCCACCTTATTTTTCTTCCCCAGGTGGTAGTGTATAGTGAAATCATAATCCTTGAGTAGTTCAAGCCATCTCCTTTTCCTCATGTTGAGTTCTTTTTGTGAGAAAATATACTTCAAACTCTTATGATTGGTATATATCTCGCATTTTTCACCATATAGATAGTGTCTTCATATCTTCAAAGAAAAGATTACAGATGCTAACTTAAGATCATGAGTGGAATAGTTTTATTCATGAATTTTTAGTTTTCGTGATACATAGGCAATAACTCTATCATTCTGCATAAGGACACAACCCAGTCCTTTCTTTGAAGCATCACTACAAATAACAAACTCATCATTCCCTGATGGTAGAGTCAATATATAAGCATTAAATAATATTCTCTTTAATTATTCAAAACATTGTTCAAACTCTTTTGTCCAAACAAATTTAACCCCTTTACGTGTGAGCTTGGTTAATGGGTTATCCAATTAGGTAAAATTTTGGATGAAGCACCAATAATAACCAACTAAACCAATAAAACCGCATACCTCGGTTATACTCTTCGGTTCTGGCCACTCTTGTATTGCTCTTGTCTTATAAAGATCAACAGAGATTCCATCCTTAGAGAAAATATAGCCTAAAAAATAAATCTCCTGAAGCCATAATTCACACTTTATAAACTTCCCATATAATTCATTTCTTCTAAGAGTCTTTAGAATAGTACGCAAGTGATTTTCATGATCTTCATAGATTTTGGAGTAAACCAAGATATCATCAATAAATAACACTACAAAGTCTTCAAGATATTCCTTGAAAACTCTATTCATTGTATCCATGAAAACAGAGGGTGCATTAGTCAGTCCAAAAGGCATTACTGTAAACTCGTAATGCCCATACCTGGTACGAAATTCTGTCTTCGGAATGTCTTCCTTCTTCACACACAACTGATGATATCCAGATCGAAGGTCAATATTTGAAAAATATTTATCTCCATGAATTTGGTCGAATAAATCATCAATGTGAGGTAGGGGATACTAGTTCTTTATTGTTATATCATTGATCTCCCTGTAGTCAATGCAAAAACTCATAGATCCATCTTTCTTCTTACCAAAAAGAATAGGGTCTCCCCATGGAGAAACACCAGGGAGAATAAATCCTTTATTACTCAATTCCTCTAGTTGTTTCTTTAGTTCCACTAATTCCATAGTGGCCATTCTGTAAGGGGTCTTTGATATGGGCCTTGAACCAGGAATTAAGTCAATGGAAAACTCAATTTCTCATTCTAGATGATGTCCAGGTAAATCCTCTGGAAACACATCAACATATTCTTGCACAATAGGTACATCCTCTATTTGAACATTCTTTTCCTCACCCATAGTTATTTCATTCTATTATTCCCCAATAGTTGAATTTAGTAGAGCTACTAGGGGAGGATCTTGATAAGAATAAGATGGTGACGTTTCTGCTCTAAAGATAAGGTACTTCTTATCATCATTGAAAATTGTAACCTCCTTATTATTAAAATAAATTTTTGCATCATGGTCAGAAATCCAATCCATACTGAGGATTATATCAAATTCAATCATGGGTATGATGATGAGATTAGCAGATAAAGCATGTTTATATTCCCTAATGGGAACTAATTCACAAAACTTTGTTGCAATGATGCTCCCCTTAGGAGTTTTGACTGAAAACTCTCTTGTTAAATCAAATTGGAAATATCTAATTTTCTTAGAAAATTGGGAATATATGAAACAATGTGATGATCTAGAATCAAATAAAGCATTGGCTAAATTTGAGGAAACCATTAAATTACCTTACACCACATCATTCAGAGCTTCAACCTCAGCAGTAGTGATCACATAAGCTCGTCCTTTCTCCCTTGGCCTTTTCTGAGGTATGTTTCCTTGGAACTTAGGAAATTAATTTTCATAATGCCCCATTTCCCTAAAATTGTAGCATTCAACATTGACAGCCTCTTTCTTTCCCTTGCAATCACGATCTTGGTGGCCATTTTCACCACACTTGTAACAAACTCTCATTACCTTTAGGCAAGTACCAGGGTGTTTCTTCCCACATTTACTATAGAATGGAAATTCAACTTTTCCCTTCTTACCCTTATTTCCATCTCCAGAGTGTTCAAGATATCTCTTCTTCTCTTACTTTACTTTAAAGTCGTAAGACTTAGAGAATTCATTTTTTGTCATGATAGCACATGAGACAATATCTTCGTACGATGATAAGGATTGTGAGACAAATTCTTGATGGATAAATGGTTTTAACCCATCAAATAATAGATCAATATTACTCCTTGGGTTATGTATATAATCTGTTGCATGCCTTGATAACCTTGTAAAGTTAGCCTCATAATTTTCAACATTCGCATCCTCCATTTTCCTTAAACTCATAAATTTCCTTTCCATATCAGCTCGATGGTCACAAGGAAAGTATTTTTCTAAGAAAATATATTTAAAATCCATCCATTTCATATTTTATACTTCATCATCTTCCTTTGTGTTTTGAATCAATGACCACCATTGATTTGTATCTCTTGTGAGGCAATAAACTTCCAGGAAAACTTTTTCCCTTTCACTACTCCCCAAAGCATGAAATATTTTCTCTAAGGAACTTATCAATTGCTCAAATATAAATGGATTTGTAGTCCCACTGAATTTTGGTGGTTTTTGCCTCATGAATAAGTATAACATTGATCCTCCACATTGGGGGTCAGGGTGCTCCATACGGGTAAGGTTATTATTCATAACCTGAATGAGTTGTCCCAGTATGGTTATAAGTTATTCAACACCGGTTGCATCACCAACTCTACTATAATTATCTTGAGTGGGAGGGAAATCCCTACATGGATTACGTGTGTTGATATGGTTTCCATTTATTCTACTAGGTTCTATTTCTAAACAATGGAATCCACTAGATTAGTTTATGAATCGCAATACATAATTCCAAAATAGTAAAATACTTGACATAAATTGAACAATGTATGTATATAATCCCTAATCATAAAAAAATGTTTTCTTTGAGGAAATATTTACTCATAAATCCTTCATAATGGTTTGTATAGAAAATGTTAATTATTTTAAGCATATCCCCAGGAGTGTCGTAACTAAGAGTGCAGCAAGCCCCATTGTCGTGTGCCAGGATACCCCGAGTCAAACCTGAAACTCCTTGTCAGAGTTTTCACTCCTAAGTACATTTGTGCCAAATCCACCTCTACCTTCTTGTATCCAGACAAGGATTTATTACTTGTAAAATACACAAAATATCTATATTAGCAAAATTCTAGGAAGTTCTTCTATACTAATCTTCAAAGTCTATATAAGGGTAATGTTCTATAATCAGGTTCTAAATATAGCTTCCAAGGTTTGTACTAAACTTCCTCTGATACCAACTATAATGACCTGACCCTAGTTACCCAGAGTCAGTGCATTATTACATAACATTGGCATGATATAAGGAATCATGTACCAAAATACTGATCAGTTTAGTATCCTTGAAAGTACTAGATACATACATAAGTTTTACATTACAGCATGAAATGGAAAAACAAAAACATCATGTCCCCTTTGAATACACTCATATCCCTTAGACTATTCCTGTAGGTTAATCGTAATATACTTCTTTGCATCATGTGAAAAATAAATCATAGAAAGGGGTGAGATCAGATGCTCAGTAAAGATAACAATATAGAAGAAACTATCATAAATAAGAATAAACATTTATGGCAATGTATAAAACTAAAACAAAAGTATTTTAAACTTAAAATTCAGCATAATATGGAAAAGATAAATCAAATAATGTCATTTACTTATTCACATGGATATTCTACTAGTCAAATAATCACATGTAATATCAATATCCAATTTCATAATTATGGAATGCATAATGTCAGACATTATAACCACATAGTCAAGGCATCATATCAAGACTACAAATAAAATTTTTTCAAGGCCTTGTTCCAAGAAACTAGTTTGTCTCATGAGACATACCTATGCATCGAGGACCTATAGCGAGCTCCACCCATCACTTACTAAGTCCAATGTATTCCTCATATGAAAAGGTTGAAACATAACATAAACATTTGTATTAAAACTAGCATACGAAATGATAATACTTTAACCATAAACCATGAATGGTATAAAAATAACATATCCATAGTAAAACATATCACAAAACCTTTAATATAATATGGAAGATTTTATCATAATAAATCAACTTTAAACAAGTGTAAAATCCATCAAAGGATGTTGATATAGATGAAATCAAAACTATTTGAGAGAAATATCTCTTTCTATTTTGAAATCATTTAAAATTCACATAATTATAAAAGAAAAAAATTATTTTGAAAATATTCTTATAATATTTTAAGGGAAGCTTCAAAGGTGTTATAATGGCAGAAAATAGCTGCACCCGCTGTATAAGTTAAAAAAAATTCTTACCTTAATTTGTCGAAAAGGTCAAAAAGTACCTTATTTGGAAAGCGACGGAAATATTCCTTACATAACATTTTATAAAAATTAAAAAATAGTATAAATTAATTTAACCCATAGTCTAGTAAATAGAAAAAAAAATTGAAATACATTTTTAAGAAACATGGATGTGGATGATAAAGAGGTCCCAGTAGATACTCACGTATAAACAACCTCGGATAATAAAGAGGTTGTATAATTAACTCTTACCTTGTAATTTTCTTTGATAGAGGGTACATTAACCTCATGTATAATAGTTAAATCACTGTTATTAAATTATACAAGAACCACAAACATAAATATGATATCATATATGATCTTCTAATATTTCTTTGTTAATAATATTTCAGCAGTATCATTGTTTCGGGTGTTAACTGATTCTTTTTCCTTTATATGTTTTGTTATGTAAGTAATGTTTGTTATGGATGGGATGTATTTGATTCATATCCATGATTATATTAAGTTCTTAAATATTATTTTTAATCATAAAGTGAAAATTATTCTTGAATGGTTACGATGGGGGAATGAATCTTATCGCGTTCGTGGAGACGGTAATCCGTACGTACTCACGAGCGACAATATCATTCCTTTGATGGTAAAATCGTATGTAATTGGATGGTATATCATATATACAGAATCATTAAAATGTTATATTTATTATTTACATCAATTATACTCATTATTATACTCATCCAAATAATGAAGTGTTGAATAACAAACTACACCACGACGTGGAGATGGTAAGCTGTATGTGCGCACGTATGGTGACTTTTTCATTCATAGGATGGATAGAATAATGAATATGGTTGTACCATATTTATAATAACATAATATTAAGTATAAGGTACTGGAATTATTATTTTTTTATGGAAAAAATAGAGAAAGAGAAAGTGGAAGAATAAAAGAACTTTGAAAGAGGTGGTGAAATTATTACCTCTTTTTCGGGTGCTTTCTTTTGATTTTATAAAAAGGGATCCTTAGGTTGGCTTCTAATCAAATTAAGGAATATAGGTTGAATTGAGGGTATATGGGAGGATATTTGAGCAGGTTTTGGCTGATCCAAATGGATTTGTAGTTGTGATTTTGAGATAAGGAGAAGTACCCTTTTATAAGAGAGATGATGGTCACTTTAGGAAAAGCTTGAAATATTATTTTATTTTATAATCATATTTGGTTTATAATGGCTCAAAAAGTATTTATTTAGAGGATAAGGTAGGTATGGGTCTAAAACCTCTCAAACAATAGGTTTTATATAGGTTTATGTCATCATATTAACCTTATCTTTTAGATTTAACTCTTAGTTAAATAGTTTAACTTTTACAATGTCTTCTTGTATTTTTATATTACATGGTTAATAAACTTACTATAAAATGTCAATAGAACCCCAAGTGGTTCATTAATGAAATATATATTATTATATAAGTCCTTTGGATGAACCTTATATTTTTAGGAATATTATATCAATTAATAATATAGTATTTGTTTTAAAAACTCATTTATGTCAATTTTGACACTATTTAGTATTTGGTTTTTGTGAAAGTCATAAAAACTTTATCACTTTAAAAAGATTATTTAATCAACTATAAAATGTCATATTAACCTATAAAATTATTGAAATACATCAAAATTCTCAATTTACAATTATATTAATATTTATAATATCAATTACTTTAATCTTTGAATAATAAGGTAATTATTGCATCATCATTGTGTCATAAATAAAATTAATTATTTAATATCTAAAAATTATAAATAAAATACCATTATATAGGAAATATTTTTATATTTATAATGAATATTTATAGTCAAATTTATATTATGTATATCCCTATATTAAAAATGTTTTAGTTATTAAACTTTGAATTTAACACTTTTAACTCTTCTTTAAATAAAATAATAATAAATGTCCTAATCTAATACAAGTGGACCAAAAGGAACATATTTTATTCTTTAGGTTGATTTTGGTAAAAAAACACTTATCCAAAAGAATTAAGACATGTTTTAGGGTAATTATAATATCATTTTTACCTTTAATTACCCTATTTACTTTTAATTGTGGTAAATAAAATTCAAAAGTTACTATTCACAAAAAAATTATTTTCATCCTATTGAACCACATTTTACTTACTGATTTCAACCATGTCTCTAAGATTTTTGAAATTCAATTCACAGAAGTGGTAAAATTGCATTTTATGCAAATTTTCTAACATGCCTAGAAGTTGGGTAAAAGACGTTAAAAAATTCAATAAAATTTTATACATCTAATTTTATTATAAAATGACTCCAATGAATTACATTGAACATATATAGGTATTATGTATATATTTTTACCTAAAATAAATTTAAATAAAATAACTAATTATTTAAATAAAAAGTCAATTTTAAACAATAACGCATTTTTTTCACTATTAATCAAAAATTGAAAGTTTTCATAAAAATACCAAAAAATCATCCTAAGCTAATTTTTATATTCTGAATCCAAAAATGAAGTCCATTTTGAAAAATAAAATTCATAAAATTTTAAATAGTGGGTATTACTATTCATAATGGCTAGTTTGATTGGTCCTGGTGTTTTAGAACTTGAATTTGCATACAATACAAGCTATTGTATTATTTAAAGAGAAGCATATTGTGGAAGCTTGAGGTGTTACAATAGGGAGTTGGTATCAGTTGAAGAAGATCTTTTTAGAAAAAAAAAATTTCGCCTCAAGAACTGCCTCACTAAAAAAAGACATATGTAGTATGAGGAAACTAAAAGGGGATAATTTACATGAATATTGGAAGAGATTTAAGAATTTGTGTTCTATCTTTCTGCACTACCAAATTTTTTACCAACTCTTTATTTAGTACTTATATTAGGTCTTAGTTTTGATAGATAGGAGTATGATTGATGTTTTTGTAGGAGGACCATTAGTTGAAAATACTCCCATTGATTCTAAAAACTTATTTCAAACATGTTCTAAAATACATAGTAATTTGAAACTAGGGGTTTGATCCATGTTAAACTAGTTATGGAAGTGTCTACTTCCAACTCTGAGAATAATATAATTGAGAGTCATCTGAGTGAACTTTCAAACATGACGAAGTAGATGTTGACTACCTCTGACCCTCCACAAAGCCAACTTGAACTATTTTATCCCATTCAAATGAACTGTGTCATTTTTTCTACTAGTGATCATTTTAATGATCAGTGTCCTCAAATTCAAGAAACTTCTGAAAGTTGTAATGGAATTTTTCCAAGAAAACCTTTCCAGAACAACCTAAACATCCAATTTCCCAACCATAATTTCCAATATAAGACTTTCCAAACTAATAAAAAATTTAACCCAGGCAAGAATAACCAACTGAATAATAGTTTTAAGCCTAATGAAAACCCAAACGGGAATTTCTAGCCCCAAAATTTCGATCGGCACCCTAGATATAATCAGAACCAACTTGGAAATCAAGCTGGTGAGGATTTGAAAAATTTATAAAATCAAGAAAATAAAAAATAAGTTAATCAAAGAAATGATTAACACCTTTAAGAAATTGTTAAAAATAAACAATATATTTCTCAATAACAAAAAGTGTTGCTACAAAACATGGTTACTCAAATGGGTCAAATGGAAACTAAGATCAGTGGTTTAAAGAATAAAATAAGCAATAATATTCCGTCTTAATTTGAAGTAAACTTAGGAGGAAGAGAGAATATAAGTGCAATAGTTTTGAGAAGTGGAACTAAAATTCATAACCCCTAAGCTGAAAATTTTTAACAAGAACCTGAAAAGGATATTCCAACTTCTAAAATTAATGGAAAATAAGTGTCAAAACCACCTGCTGAAGATATTATAGAACCTGTTTAAATTGTTAAATTACCTATTGAACCTGTTAAATAACATGTTTTACACACACTAGTATAATAATAAAAATTAAACAAGAAGAAAGAAATCCAAATTGAAAAAACTTATAGGGATTTTAGGAACTTAATGAGATATTACAAAGGGAAGAACAAAGTTGATGATGATCTTAAAATTTATAGGTATTTGCTACCTTATCCTTTGGGAATCCCTCCTGTCAAGAAAAATGGTGAAATTGAAATAGACAAGGAAGCAACTGAAACTTTTAGAAAATTCTAGGTTAACATCCCTTTATTAGATGTTGTAAAACAGATCCCATGATATTATAAATTTCTTAAGGATATGTGTACTCGCAAGTAAAAGTTCTTGGGAGGTGAGAAAGTTAATTTGGGAAGAAATATTTCTTCCATGATCTAGCATTCCCTCCCTGATAAATGAAAATATCCAAGTACATTTTATATTCCTTGTGTCACTGGTAATCATTAGTTTGAATATGAAATTTTTTATTTAGGAGCCTCTATAAATCTGATGCCTTATTCTGTCTTTTTATCTATACAGGTTGGAGAGCTTAAAAAATCTCGTATTGTTATGCAGTTGGCTAATAGAAGTTTAGCTAAGCTAGTTGGAGTTATTGAATATGTTTTTGTAGGAGTAGAATATTTCTTATTACCTGACAATTTTTAGGTGTTAGATATGGAATATGGTCTATTTAGTTCACATTCACCATTAATTTTAGAAAGACCATTCTTGAAAACAACTAAGTTAATAATTGATGTTCGTTAAGGGACTCTTTCCTTAGATTTTGGAGGAAATATGGTGAATTTTCATATCTTTTAATCGAGGAAACACCCATTGGAATACTAATCTACACACCAAGTTAACATGATTTATTGGTTTTACATAGAGTTTTTTTATTCAAGATAACCAACCTCTATATTTTTTGTAAAATGAAGTTTCTACTGAATATGAATCATTTGAAACTGAAAATTGTGAAATTTGATGTAGTTATGGTTCTAAAATTGAATCTATTTTAGGAACAATTGTATGATATTTTTGGAATTTCTAAAAATGTAAAGAATATAGTTTTTTTTGAAAGTAATACTAGAAATGATGAGGATGTTTCTGAAACTTTTGAAACATGCATTGTTACTAAAAATTGTGATTTTATGAATGATATTGATTTATATTATACTGAAATTGACTCTAATTATTCTCAAGATGTCATTGAAAATTCACCTCATGTTTGTGAACTTGAATATGAAATTTATTTTGAGGATGAAAAATATATGCAGCTTGAAATGAATGCTTTTCTAGTTTAAGAGTTTGTAATTCTGCTATTATTGGGGATGTTTTAGTGGATGGAAAAGAAGTTAAAGAACCCACGGAACCTATTTTTTTTAAGAATAAAACCCACCCATACTTGAACTTAAACCTTTTCTTGAAAATTTAAAATATTCCTAAATAGAATAAAAATAAAATTTTCCTTTTATAATTACAAGTGAGCTATCTAATAAACAATAAAATCAACTTTTAGAGTTCCTTGGGAAGAATAAGAAGGCCATAGGCTGGTCTTTAGAGGATTTACCAAGAATTAGTCCACAGGTGTGTATACATAGGATTATATTAGAGGAAAATTCCAAACCTTTTAGACAATTTCAGAGGATATTGAATCATACCTTTCAAGAAGTGGTTAAGAAAGAGGTGACTACATTTTTGATTGTAGGTATAATTTACCCCATTTATGATAGTCGATGGGTAAGTCCAATTTAAATTGTTCCTAAAAAGCGACGATTCATAGTTTTCAAAAATGAATTTAGAGATTTAGTGTCTACTAGGTTACCCAACAAGTAGAGGGTGTGCATCAATTATAGGAGGCTAAACTTAGTGACTAGTAAGGACTACTTTTCCTTGCCTTTTCTTGATCAAATCATTGAGTGGTTAGCTGGTCAATCTCATTATTTCTTCCTAGATGGTTTTTCTAGGTACTTTCATATTCACGTAACTCTAGAGGACCTAGATAAAACAAATTTCATGTGTCCTTTTAGTACCTTTTCATATCAATGAATTTAATTTATGATATGTAAACCTTCTTCCACCTTCTAATGATGCATGCTTATCATTTTTCTGAGTTTCTTGAGTAATAGATGGAGGCTTTATGGATGATTTTATAGTGTATAGTCTATATTTTGAGAGATTTATGAGGAGTTTATAAGTTTTAATTAGAGTTTGTATTGAGAGGAACCTTGTTATGAACTTTAAAAATGAAATTTTATGGTTGAAAGTGGAATTGTGCTTAGTCATGAAGTGTTTAAGAATGGAATTTAGGTGGAAAAGTCCAAGGTTGACATTATCTCTTCACTGCCTTTTCCAAAGACTGTGAAGGATATTATATATTTTCTTGTCCATGATGGGTTTTATAAGAGGTTCATAAAAGATTTTAATTGAATTTATTTTCCTTTGAAAAGTCTTATTCAGAAAGAAATTCCTTTTTCCTTTGATGAGAAGTGTAAGGAAGCCTTTAATGATCTTAAATAGAAGCTAGTATCTCCACCAATAGTTCAACCACCTAATTGGGATTTTTCTTTTGAGTTAATGAATGATGCTTCAAAATTATCTTTTGGGGTTTTCTTGGGAAAAGAGAGGATATGAAATCACATGTTATTTCTTATGCTTTTAAGAATCTAGATTGTGTTCAATTCAATTATTTGACAATAGAGAATGAATTTTTAGCCATTAACTTTTCCCTTGATAATTTTAGAAGCTATTTTTTGGGATCTAAAGTTGTGATTGTCACTTACCATTCTGTTATTAGATTTCTTATGAAAAAAAAAGAATCAAAACCAAGGCTGGTCAGTTGGATTTTGTTGCTTCAGGAGTTTTATATAGAGATCCAAGATAGGAAAAAGATTGAAAACACTTTGGCTGATCATTTTAGTAGGATACCTACTGAATTTTTTCAAGAAAAATATTTTTTTGAACCTATAAGATATATTTTTCCAAGGGAGAAGATGTATTCTGCTGCTATTGAAAAAAATACATGGTTTTCAAATATTGTAAATTACTTAGCTACATAAATTGTTCATCATCAATTTTTCTAAGAAACAAGTTTCTAAACTGATTAGTGAGTTAAGGAAATATGTTTGGGACAATACTTACTTGTGAAATATGATTAGTGATCAAATTGTGAGGATATATATCCTGAATTCTTAAATTTATTCATTTCTAGAATCTTTCCATATTTTGAGTTGTGGTGGCCACTTTGGGTCACAAATGACTTCTAGGAAAGTAATAGATTTGGGTCTATTTTGTCCCACCATTTTCAAATATTCTCATGATTTTTTTAGGAATTGTAAATATTTCCAAATCCAAGGTAACATTTCCAAAAATACATGATATTCCACAACAACCTTTGTTGTTTTGTGATGTCTTTAATGTTTGGAGAATGGATTTTATGGGCACTTTTCCAAATTCCTTTGGATATTTGTACATCCTGCTTGTGGAGAACTATGTGTCTAAAAGGATAGAAGTTGTGCTGACTAGAATAGATGATGTTAGAGTGGTGTCCCAATTTTTCAAGAGAAATTTGTTTTATAGATTTGGGATGCCACGATTTATTCTCCCAAACCAAGGAACATATTTTTATAATAGGACATTGGAGACTTTGATGAAGAGATATAGGGTTAGTCATAAAGTGTCTACACCATATCACCCTCAAATGAATGGAATGGATGAAGTGTAAAATAGATAGGTTAAGCATATTCTTGAGAATATTGTTAACCCAAACAGGAAATATTAGAGCTCACAACATAAAGATTCTCTTTGGGCGTATAGGACTGCCTATAAGACTCCAATAGGGATGTCGCCTTATAGGATAGTTTTTGGAAGAGATTTTCATTTACCTATGGAAGTATGTCATAAATATTTTTGGTATTTTAAATCATGTAATTTGAATCAATTTGAAGCTAAAAGATAGAGTAACTTGTGTTTACAAGAGTTGGGGGAAATAAGGAACAATGATTACGATAATGCAAGTATTTTTAAATAGAAAACTAAGGTTGTTCATGAAAATATGATTTTGAATAAAGAGTTTCAGATTGGAGATAAATTGTTATTATAAAACTTTAGGATGAAAATTTTCCCAGGTAAATTTCATTCCAAATAGGATGGTCCTTTTATTGTGACTCACATTTTCCATTTTGATGTTGTACATATTCGAGATCCTAGGAAGGGTGTTCTATTTACTATTAATAGACATCAATACAAACTATTTAGAGAAGTTAATAAGGAAACTATGAGGTAGTAGTTCCTTCTGTTAGAGGATGAATATAATTGATTAAATTAGTTTGTATCTACTCTTACTTTTTTTTTGGAATAAGTATGGGGTAAGGTACTAACCTTTTTTAGTGTTAGGATTTTATTTTTTTATTCAAAGTTTTTCTTTCTAATGAATAAAATGAGCTTAATGATAGGATGTTTTTTTCTATTATTAACCATGATAAATCCACTTGGGGATTCTCTCCACTTTATCTTCCTATTGGATCAGATGTCTTACAGCCTACATTGATCAGCATAAGATACAAAACGAAGAATTATGAATCATCCAACTTACTTTCTAAACTCTTGTTACATTTTACTTGATTTTATATTTATTAAATCTAATGTGAATCTATTTTTATATTTAAGAGATTTGAATCTAACCATAGATTCTTTATCAGAGGCAAGAATGGGTGTATTTTAGTGGATCTAAAGGGAAATAATGCTTCTATTTTAGGGATTTTTTTGTTTAAACTCTAATCCTTTTACATGATTTTCTAAAATTTGTCTTTTATTTTTTCTTTGAACACAATTGGTTTTAAGAAATAATGAAATTAAATTACCTTTTCCTGATAAAAAATAGTTGTAAAAAATGTTGGTTATTGCTATTAGTTTGAATGTTTTTTATTATGTATTAGTGCTGGAAATTTCACACTTTTTTGGAAATCTTTCTGAATACTTACTTAAACATGCACTAGATTACATTCTTGATCTGAATTTTTTAAGCGGCAACCAGTAGAAAACTTTTGTGCATGTTTTGTGTTGTTATTTATTTGTGTTGTGCGGAAAAAAACACTTTGATATTTCTTGTGATCCTTTGCACTGAATTCCAATCCACTAAATTTCCAAATATGTTTGGAACATTAAATTGTATTCACATGTTTTTCCACCTTGGATTCAACATTGGTGATAATATTGGGTTTTAGTCACTACAAAAAAAAGCTGATTAGCGGCGGTTTTTTGGAAGGGGTTGTACACAACCCCCTCTAAATTCATTTTAGAGGGGGTTCTACACAACTCCCTCTAATCATAGAATTTAGAAGTGGTTTACAACCCCTTTTAATTTTTTTATCATTTTTCTTTGTAATATTTGGTTGGATTTTAGAGGCGGTTGTATCAAAACCAATGCTAATTTAATAATTAGTGGTTATATATGTTCAGTTGGATTTTAGAGACACTATATATATACATACATATATGATTCATTTGGATATTAGTGAGTATATATATAACATGTTCATTGTTTTTTAAAGGAAATAGTAGGGGTTCACAACCCCCTATAATCTCTTAAATTAGAGGGGATTCATAAACTATCGTTAATCACTTAGATTAGATGTTTTTTGAACCCCTTCTAATTTATGAAATTAGAGGGGGTTTTAAAAGCCTCTAATTTAAGAAATTAGAGGGGGTTATGAACCCCCACTAATTTATGACATTAAAGGGGGTTCATGAACCGCTGCTAATTAGTTTGATTAGAGGTTTTTTAGCCCCCTCTAAATTTTTATTTTTTTTAAAACAAATCTCATATAAATTCAAATTTTGTAATGTGTGTGTGTGTGTGTGTAACATAAACACATTATATAAATGTATTTAAATGCATTATAAACATATATATAAAGAAATTATTTAAATACTTTAGATAAATACTTATACATATAAACAAAAATTTATATACATATAAATATTGGTATACATAATATAAATGTAATTATAAATAAATTTATTCAAATATATAAAATGTATTTATGATTTTATAAATACTATACATTTATATTATGATTTAAATTATATATATATTATATTAAATACATTTTTATTGTATATTTATGTATAAATACATTTATATTATATTATGTATACAAATAAATATAATATAGACAGAATTAAATATAAATATATATATATATATTATTATATTTATTTTATATATTTTATATTATAAATATTTTATTATATATAAATTTATATATATTATATAATTATTTTATATATATTTAAGTATACCATATAAATTATAAATTAATTTAGTAAATATATATATATATATATATATCATTTAATTATATTATATATTTCCAATTATGTGAATGTATTTAATTGAATTTATATGTATACATAAATATAATTTTATAATTTTATGTTCATTTATATATATTTATTTGTATAAATTGAATTTAATATAATATTAATTATATATAATATAAAAGCATAAAAATATTATATAAATATATACAAAAATGTATTTTATTTAAAAAATATATCATATATAAACTCAAGCTTGTGGTTTTTATAATTTATATTATTATAATAATAAATCTATTTTTAAATAACATGTTTATGCTTTTATATTATATATAATTAATATTATATGATATACAATTTATAAAAATAAATATATATTAATGTACACAATATTAAAGTATTATATTTATTGAAATACATATATATTGTACATAATATTATATAATTATATTTATTTAAATATATATATATTAATGTGGATAATATTAAATATATGTATTGAAATACATTATATAAATATTTGTATAAATTTTATTTCATATAATATTAAATATATATAATATGCATATTAATTATATATAATATAAAAATGTATTTCATATAAAATTATATAAATATTTGAATAAATTGTATTTCATATAAAATATTTGAATAAATTGTATTTCATATAAAATAATTGAATAAATTGTATTTCATATAATATTAATTATATATAACTTAAATATTTTTATAAACTGTATTTCATATAATATTTATTATACATTAATTATATATAATATTATACAATTTATACAGATAAATATATATTAATTCCCATAATAATAAAAATATGTTTTGAAATAAATTATATAAATATATTTTTAAAGAAATTATATAAATATATTAAATAAATACTTATATATATATATATATATTATAATCATGTACATGATTTATAAATATGTATTTAAGTATATAAATAATTTACATATAAATATATGTGTATATACATAACATAAATAGAATTATAAAATATATTTACTCAAATTTATGTAAACACATAAAATATGTAGTTTATATGAATGTATAAATTGAATATAATATAAATTTATTACTCTTACTGCCTCGGATGCAGGAGCTCATGAATATGCTATTAAAACGGCAGTGACACCTAAGGTGGCCACTGGTCCTACGGCTTCTAATGTGGCCACTGTTGCTCCAAATTTTTTCTCCACGCTGGACACAATGAACTCTCCTGGGTTTGATCTACTCTACATGGAAAGCCGGGCGAGGAAACAACATGCTTCCACGACAGGTCTCGTTTCTAATGCACCTTCTTTGGATGCACAGGCCACTCCTGAGAAGATTGGGCCGCCCGGTTTCGAGGAATGCATAGAAGATGGTGATGGTATTGCTGCTGATTTAGTAGCTGGTTCGCTTCATGACGGTTCTGATGGTGGAGATGCGGATGAGCAGGATAATAATTTGCAGATTCCGACTCAGTGGAAAAGAGGCCGAAATCCTCGAGGACGTGGTGGTCGTCGTGGAAGAGGCGGGCGAGGAGGTAGGTCCAAAGGCTGATTTTGCCTGTTTCTTTTTGGTGGTGATCACTTGTACCCATCTTTTTCCTAGTATGTTTGAACGTTTATTTTTAATAATATTTTCTGGATCATGGACTCACCTCCATGATTCCACCGTTTGGAGTATAAATTTATTATAATATAGACACATAAATGCATAATATAAAAAAAGTATATATTAATCTATATAAATATATATATATGTTGTATATTTATATGTATTCAAATATTTATTCAAATATTATTTATTTAAATAAGATTTATAATATATATATATAATAATAATGTGTACTTACATTAACATAATTACAATTTCCATAGTGGTGGAGGTGTTAGGTGTTAACCTACAGATCCTGGGCTTGAAACCCACCCAGATAATATTTTACAAGGGAGCAGCATAAATAATGGACTTGGAGGGGGGAGGCGCGGGGCTATGATGAAGATAGTGGGGGAATTGAAAGGGTGGATACAGTATAATGGGAGAACTAGGAGGTGGGGGCGGCTACGGGAGGCTAGGCGGGGGTGGCTACAGGAGAACGGGAGGTGAGGTGGGGGTGGCTAGGGGCGGCTACAGGAGAATGGGAGGCAGCTACATGAGAACAGGAGGCAAGTAGAGGGGAATTGGCGAGTATAAAGGGAATTAAATGTGAATTGAATGGGGATGAGGAGGGAATTTAAAATTTTTCATATCTAAAAATTTATTAGAGGTAGTTCATTTAACCGCCTTTAATAGTGTTCTCAATTAGAAGGGGTTTTAACCCCCTTTGATATGGGTCTTGATTAGAGGTGGTTTTAAAAACCGCCCCTAATATGGAGCTTACGGATCAATTAGAGGTGGTTTACAACCACCTCTAAAATGAGTTTGATATTATAAGAGGTTAAACTCCCCTTTAATCTAAAAACTTTAGGTGAAATTAGAGGGGGTTAAAACCGCCTCTAATCTAGCAGTCGCTAGTTGCGAGCTACTTTTCCAGTGCTTTGTGAAAACCGTCGCTAACACAATGTGGTGGGAATATTAGCGGAGGTTGCGAGTAACCGTAGCTAATGTGTTTAGAAGGGGTTATAACCTCTTTTAATCTAAATAAAAATCCCTTCTAATCTGGTCATTTTTTGTAGTGAGTGTGGGGGAAGGGTCTTTCAATGTGCTAAAATGTGTCACAATTTGAACCATTGAAAACTAAAAAAAATCAAATTTGATTGTTTTTCAAGTTTCAATAAATCATTGATAATATATGTTTTTATTGAATATTTTGTTGATATTTATTTATATAATTTCCCCACATTAATTTTATTTGGACGATTTAATGGAAAATGTGTTTTGGGCTAGAATTTGAAAATTGCATAGAAATTCTTTTTTTCCCATTTTAATATCACCTTTGTATTTATGTCATAAAATTTTTGGTGTGACAAGTCTTGACTTGAAATTTTACAGTGATATTAACCTCTAAATTTTATATATTTTTTATTAATACAATGACATTTGGATCTCATATTTGGTGGGCCGAAAATAATAATTAATGAAGGGATGAACATAATTCGGCAGACTGGGCCCACCTCACTAAAGTGGCCATAACTTCTTCATTACAGCTTGGATGCACCTGAAATTTTGAGAGGAGTTAAAGGACTCAATTTGGAGAATTTAATTAAACTGTAGTGGCACTTTTTTCTCAATTTAAGGTGTTCAAAAATTCGTTCCAAGATGAAATAATTTCTGGAGACCAAATGACGCATGTACCCTTTTTGGCATTTGAAACCCTAGCCCTTAAAAATTCTATTTAAATGAGATTTTAACTCTTTGGGATGGTTGGTAGAGAATTAATGAATGTTATGGATAAGGTTTTTCTCTTGGAAACATCTCACACATCTTGGAAGAAGTAAGGCTTTGTGCAATGATCTCTTCCAAGAAGGCTCTCCTCTCACACCTGCACTTTACGTTTCTTTGTTTTAATGCTTGTAGATTAAATTTTTATCCAATAAATCTCCTATGTTATTCTATTTTAATATTATTAATTTTATTATTGGTGATGTAATATAATATTGGAGATTATATTGGGTGTTTCCCTTTCAATCCATTTCTTATGCAAAACGTCTCCACGGTGACAAATCCGGCCATGGAAGAGTGATTTTGTTCATAGTTAATATAATCCCTACTCCCTTAATTTATTTATTTTGAATACATAAACATGATATAACTCATAAATTATGATCAGTTAATTTAGTTTTATTTTCTAAGGAACTCGATCGACTTTCACTTGACCGCGAGGTCGGACTTGTTCGAAAATCATCACAACCCCCCCCCCCCTAGATTTTATCATTTGTTTTCACTTATTTTATTTGTTTATTAAAGCTTATTAAGGATTTTTTTTAATTAACTTAATTATCAAGATAATGAAGTAGGTCATCTACCATGTTTCAATTAGTTAAATCACAAATATTTTGAGAGCGTGTGCGATAATGCACATCAATCCTTTTTAGTGGTTTTAAATTTTTCTAAAGATTGGATGTTGTGTAGCCACTTTAAGGAGGTTAATTCTCTAATACCCCTTGGATTTTGTTGGCTAATACATTTTTCATTTCCCTCTTAAAAATACGTTAACTTTGGTAAAGGATTGTGTGAATGTTATACAATTATCATTACCCTTGAATCTTTAAATTTGGATTCAAAATTGTAAGATATGGATTCAAATGAATTATGAAATGAAAATACTAATCTAGTTTGAACTTTTTATTTTATTCTTTAAGTTGATAGAAGAGTTATTTATACTCCCTTTTAATTTATTAAGTTTACTCATCCAAACAGAATGTCTAAATTTTTTTTCTAACTTATGTGATTCGATTATCTTGGAGGTGAAGAGAAGTTTGAACTTTTAGTTGAATGAAAATTGAAGTGGGTTTGATCAAA
Source organism: Viscum album (assembly GCA_963277665.1). NCBI lineage: Eukaryota > Viridiplantae > Streptophyta > Magnoliopsida > Santalales > Viscaceae > Viscum > Viscum album. The sequence continues at coordinate 1,391,168,510 of OY728123.1, forward strand.
ATTCAAATTTTCAAGTTTAATTGTCTTTTTAAAATAGTAATTAGTTTTCCACTAAAAATACTCAATTTATTGAGAGTAAATATTTAACTTATTGATGAATCTCAAGGGGTGAAATCATTTTGAAATTAAATTTTCTATGAAAATCCCGTATTTAAAACTTAATATTTATTTTTTTCATTGAATTTGAATAATTATTTGCTTGAAGACAAGAAAAATCCTAGTGTAGGGAAATTTAATGTGGCTTTATTTGTTCTTATTTTTTATTTTGTTTCTTTTCTTCTACTCCCACTTCTTTTTTATTCTTTCTTACCCACCTCTTCTTTTTTGGTCCATCAATGGAAACCTAATTTAATGATATTGGTGTCTTCTGATTTTTGTTTCTCTCTTTTCTATGATTTATGAAATGATCTTACCCTAAGGATCTCTTTGATCTAAACCCTGATATTGAACACGACCTTAGGGCTCAAATAAGATAATCTTGGTCTACAGGAAGTGTCTAAATTTACCCAATTGGGTAACTCCTCCACTCTAGGAATTTTAAAATAGAAAACCTATCTAAAAAAATATTAAAATAGATCCAATTTCTGAAAACAATAACAATAAATATAATCGAACCATTTGAGAGTTGGATGCACCAGATGATAATTATCAACCAACATGCATTTCATACCCAAATCTCGAATTAGACTTCGATTTAAAATATGGATTGATATGCCTACTTACAAAATTTCATAGTCTCTATGGAAATAATCCAAAAAACATTTAAAATAATTCAATGTGGTTTTATCAACACTAAAATGAAGAAATGTCTCTAAAGATCAAATCAAATTAAGGGCATTTCCATTCTCAATTGATGGAACTGCAAAATATTGGATGTATTACCTACATCCTGAAGATGTTACATCTTGGAATGATTTGAAATGTCTTTTCTTACATAGATTATTTCCATAATCAAGGACAATAGCAATTCGAAAGGAGATCTTTGGAATCAAATAATCACATAGAGAGTCAATGTATGAGTACTCAGAGTGGTTCAAGAAGTTATGTGCAAGTTTTATGCATCACTGAATCAATGAGAAAATCATCATCTAGTACTTCTATGAAGGTCCCACTCCCATGGAGAGGATCATGGTGAATGCAGTAGGAGGAGGATCATTAGTTGACAAAATCATGATGGATTCTTGAGCATTGATCGACAAGATCTAAAAAAACTCACAACAATTCAGTGATCAAGGTACATTAGCTATAAGGGGAGTACATTAGGTAAGTCCCACTACTCTTGAGAATCATTTAAATAATACTAAGTTGGATGAGTTAACCTCTATGGTGAGACATATAACATTGGCCCAAAAAGGTTTTCCCCCCACTCTAGTAAATCTTTGTGGCATTTGTACTGCACCAGAACATCCAAAAGATTGTTTCTCACAACTACAAGAGAAAAAGGATTGTGAAATAGTGTTCCCGGGGAGAACATTTCAATAACAACATAAACCCCCACAAAATAATTATGATTCCTTCACACTAACTTACAATCAAGGATGGAAGGATCGCTCAGATATGAGGTATGGGTGTGAACAATAACAAAGATCTCCTTTTCAACAAAACTTCCAGCAACCTCCACCTTACCATTATGGTTTTCAACAACCCCAAAGGAGATTTGAATCCCAAGCATTAATAAGTCAACAAAAAGGAAATCCCCAACCAAAGGTAGATCCTAACACTGATGATCTTTTGAAACAAATTTTTCTTAATCAATAGAATGAGCTGAAGAGTCATGGCACAGAGTTGAGGGAGATAAAGATGCAAATGAGCCATATTTCCACCACCCTCCATGAAATAGTGAACAATAACTCTAGAAACCTACCCTCCCAACCCACTCTTAATCCAAAGGGAAATGTTAGTGCCATCACATTGAGTAGTGGGAAGCAAATAAGTGAGATAATTTTTCCTAGTAGTCTATCGGGATTCACCCAACTAGAGAAGATTCCCCCATCATCATCAGTCATTATGCAACCAAAGGAGAAAGGAAAAGGTAAGATTAAAATCGATGATATTCCTCGTAAACCCCTTCCCTTTCCAAATAGATTTTTAAAAACAAAAAATATGGCATAATATGAAATGAAAAAAGAGGTTATGGACACATTCAAGCACATTGAGATAAACACCCTCTTCTTAAGGCCATTAAGAAAATCCCAAGGTATGTCAAATTCCTAAAAGAGCATTGTACCAATCGAAGAGGGGTCAAGGGAAATGAGAGGATCAATCTTGGAAGGAATGTTTAAGCACTCATTACACCAACTCAAGCAATTCCAACAAAGTGCAAGGATCCTAGGACATTCACCATACCATGTACTATATGGGAGTTACACTTTTTTTATGTGTTATGTGATTTGGGAGCTTCCATAAATGTGATTCCTTGATCTATATTCTATTCTTTATAGGTTGGTGAGTTTAAGCCAATGAGATTGGTGGTACATTTGGCGAATAGAGTTATAGCTTATCCAACGGGTGTCCTTGAGGATGTACTTGTTCGGGTAAGAGACGTGATATTTCTAAAAAAATCTACATTCTTAACATGTAGGATGATCATGTAAGTTCTCATGCTCCCATTATATTAGGTAATACCTTCCTTAAAACTATCAAAACTATCATAAATGTCCATGAGGGTACACTTTCCATGGAATTTGGAGATGAAGTTGTGAAATTTAATATTTTAGACTCCATGAAGTACCCCTCAGAGGGCCATTCAGCTTTTGTTATCTCCCATTTTGAACCACCATGTAAAAACCTCATTGATTTTTATTGTCCTATTCTTAGGGAGATTATGAGTATTGGATCTAGTTTGATGTCAAAGAGAACTTCCAAACCTATTTCTAATGCACAAACCTCTCTTGAATTTTATTTTTCTGTGGACTCATATTCTACTTTTTATCATGTTCACTCTAATTTTTACATGGATATCAAGTATCTTGATGGATTTGATGCATTATTCTCTGATTTTGATAATTTTTATTTTGATACTGATGTTCATTGTACAAATATCTCAGTTACTTCAATTCCTCCTTCCATAAATCACCCCTTCATTGAAACTCAATCCATTTACATCATATCTCAAATACTCATACTTGTTGAATGGTGATATATTTCATATTATAATTTTTAAAAATCTTCCTTTTGGACATGAAAAAAAAATTGAATCTTTTAAGGGATAACATTAGGGAAATCAGGTGGACATTGGTTGACATATCAGGCATTATCCCCTCCATTTTCATGTATAGGATTCTTTTGGAGGATGAGGATAAACCTATAAGGCGTCCAAAAAGGAGACTTAATCCAACTATTCTATAAGTTGTGAAAAAAAGTTGAAAATTTTCTAAAGAAAGGTATCATTTATCCCATTTCATATTCTTAGTGGGTGAGTCCTATGCAGATTGTGCCTAAGAAAAGTGGTGTTACTGTTGTTAGAAATGAGAGGAAGGATTTTTTTTCCAATGAGGGTGAAAAATAGTTAGCGTTTGTATATTTTTAGACACCATGAAATGTGCTCTATGAACTTTTCCACAGAATTAAAGATGTAAACCTCACTTAGAAACCAAATTCTAAGTTTGAGTAAAATACGTCTTTATGGAGGAAGGATAAGATTGGATTCTCATGTTCCAAAATACTACTCCATAATGAGGGATAAGTGGAATGATCCCCCCTCAAGTGTAGGCCACATATTTCCAAGATTGATGACAAAAATGTGTCGATGCATAAAAAATCAATTTCCAAGTTTCATCTGAGAAGACTTGGTGCATTCACCATCTCAAGAAGTGTATATCTCTTCAAGAACTTTGATTTGACTGGTCATGGATCCCAAACGGACTTACATATCAAACACTATGGCACTTGGAAGAAGGATAGATTTTATAAAGGGATTTGCATCACCTATGTGGAGGACCTATGCTGAGGGCCTGTGCAGAGTACCTACACGGAAGATCTATGTAGCAGTGTAATTTTTTCACCCCTATGTAGAAGATTTGCATTGTGGACCTGTGTGGAGTAACTGCTCCACCTAGGGTTCCCTATTTTCCTATAAATAGGACCCTTGGTCACCCCATTTGACAGGATGAAAGTTCGGAAGAATACTAGGAGCTCTCATTATGTATCCCCCCTTTTCCTAGGTCCTTAAAAACTCTCCAGTAATTCTATAAAACATTATAGAAGAGAGAATTAAAGGGGAAAAGTGGTTCAAAGTCTCATCAGGGTCTAGAACACATGGACCTACACTAAGGACCTCTGCTAAAGACCTGCGTGAAGGACCTTTGCTAAGGACCTGTGTGAAGCACCTTGGCGGCGCACCTGAGCGACCCACACCTAAGCGACCCACCTTGGAGGAACACCTATGCGACCTACCTTAGAGGATCACCTACACGGCCCTATTGGTCTATACCAAGGAGGCTTTGCCCCCGCACCCCCGCTCAGGTTCAATGTCGAGATAAGGTGTCGGCCCTTCGGGCCAGTCCCTTTTCTTTTATCACTGACCCCCATGAAAAATGGAGATTCACACCACAAACTTTTCAGGACGGGTTGATGAATTTTTCCATTGAACCCTTTATGCAGCCCAACTTTCACCCCCAATAATAACATGATTTGGGATAATCCTACACACTCTCAAAAATTCCTTGAGTCGACATACTCCTCTTCGTTCTTTTCTCATGTTATGAGTTCAGTTTATCCTCTTGGATTCCTCGAGTACCTTGAGTCGATACACTCCTCAAGATACTCCTTAAACCTCATCACCTAACTCCTATATCAACTTCAACCAATACAAATAGGAATCCTCCTTAGGAGTAAGCCTCGATTAATCCCCAAATGGGCATCCTTCTTAGGAGTAATCCCCAACCAAACCTCAAAGGGAGATCATCCTAGTGTAATCCCCTAGTATTTCGTGTAGTAGGTTTCAGTCTTGCTCCTCTATACACCCTTCACCTTCACTCATTCCTTACATTGGACCCTCGTCTAATGTAAAGAAAATAGGGGGAAGTACCATCACCCTGACCTCTTCCACCGTAGGCCCAACCTCTTCCATCAATGGAGGAGAAAGCGTGTGTGGTTTTTTGAATCTTTCACATCCTCTTGTTTCTCACACCAAGCATGACTCATGTGGGATTAGAGGTTTTTAATAATCACAACATCCACCCAAATGGAATGAACTACAAGAAATATGATTCCCACCATTATTGGGATATGTAGGAAGCCTTTACCCAGGGCCCGAGCTCAATGGAAATCCTCCTCAGGAGTCCAACCCTAATTCCCTTAGTTCGGGCATCCTCATTAAGAATAGGCCCCAAATTTACCCTCCCCCCCCAAATATCAATGAGTTAATACATCTCTCGTGGACCCTGTTATAAGGGAATACTCTTTAGGAGTAATCCCCAACCTATTTTCTATCAAAGGACCATAATCCCCTATGAGACTTACCGAACTACGTGGGCTTTGATTCTCATCCAAGTGGGATGAATAGGAAGCCTCCCTGAGATTCATACCCAACACTCCAAATCAACCATGTTCTCTTTGGGCCACATTCCCAGTAGGATCTAATCTGACTTGGAAACTCATATCCTTTCCAAGTTCCTTAGGCTTATTTAGCATAATCCCCACACCAATCTTTGACTAGGAACCTTCCACCTAGATATCCTTACCATATGATAGTAAATAGTACGGTTAGGTCCTTACCACATGACCTTAAAAGGTATCATGTGCCCCATTAAGCAGCACCAAACTACAAGGGTACTGATTCCTTTCATGAGGATACGTAGGTAGCCCATATATGGGTACAATCCCAACATCAAAACAAATTTCTTTTTCTTGGATGATAATAAAATCTAAAGTAAAGTTATGTCTCCCTAGATAGTGATAAATTCCAGAGTGAAATTCGTATACCTAGATGACCATAAATTTTAGAGTACCCCACTAAGTGGATTAAAAACCAGTATCATCATAACAATGGATAAAGAATCTCTAAGTAGTATATAAGAGGATACTATCTATGGATAACTCGAATACATACAGATATCTCCATTGATGAAGAACCTCTAATACATAAGAATGATTCTGAATTCCACACATGCTAAATAATTTATTGAAATTTTCAAGGAAAACCTATATTACACTTGGTAAATTAATAAGGATTCATGAACATATCTTAAATCTATAAGAGAGTCTCAGAGTAGGCAATAATACCCACTAAAATAGTTCAATGATACCGACCTCCCATCCTCTCGACCAATGCGAGTTCTTAAGTATCGTTGGTCAAAAAACATAATGAATGTCTACCTTTGGAAAGCAGATCCCTTTGGATATAGAATCGTTGGGTGTTTCTAGTTCCATAAATAAATCCGATGGAAACCGTCTGGAAGTAGTGATTCCTAACTAGAACACACGTTATGGGGGAAACAGTATTGATTATAGGAAACTAAACCAAACCACTCATAAGGACCACTTTCCATACCATTTATTGATCCAATTCTTGAGAGACTTGCTGGGAGGACACATTTTGGTTTTTTGGATGGATTTTCTGGTTATTTTTAGCTCCCTATTGCTCTAGAGGATCAGGAGAAGACTACATTCACTTGTCCATTCGGTAAATTCTCCTACCAGAGGATGCCATTTGGACTCTACAATGCCCCATATACCTTCCAAAGATGCATGATGAGTATTTTTTTGATTTTCTTGATACATTCATGGAGGTATTTATAGATTATTTTACAGTATATGAATCCTCATTTGATAAATGTCTCTTTAGTTTGAGAAAGGTGTTGAATCATTGTATTGAGAAGAATCTAATCTTGAACTTTGAAAAGTGTCATTTTATAGTAGAGTATGGCATTGTCTTAGGGAATGTAGTATCAAAACATGGAATATAGGTTGATAGATCCAAGGTAGATATTATTTCATCATTTCCATATCCTTAATGTGTACGTGATGTTAGATCTTTCCTAGGGAATGTAGGATTTTATCGGCACTTCATCAAAGATTTTAGTAAGATTGCCTTCCAGACCACTCAGAACACCTCAACATCAGATTTTTACCGAGTAATGAACCCCAAAAACCCGGGCCATTACATAATGATCTACTCTTTTAATTTTAGAATAAAAATGAAAAGCTCATTAACCACACTATCCCTACAATCAATTCTGGATAAAGATAACATTCTCAGTGGCAGTAACTTCCAGGAATAGTTTAGACGCCTTCGGGTTATCATGCGCCATGAACGGAAGTCTTACATGTTGGAGTCAGCATTACCTAATCTGCCTACCAAAGAGGTGAGTGATGAGGATTTCCTGGTCTATGAGAAACATATGAACAACGCAGTCGAAATTCAATGTTTGATGTTATCATCAATGTCTAGTGAGTTCATGAAGTCTCATGAAAACATGGATACTTATAGCATGATCGAGCACCTCCATGGTCTTTACCAAGAGATATAAAGATAGGAAAGGTTTGAGATCTCTAAGGCACTCTTTCAGAGTAAGCTTGGAGAAGGTGCCCCAGCTGGGCCTCATGTAGTCAAGATCATTGGCTACATTGAGCGCCTGGAGGTTCTAGGGTTTAAACTCCCCAAAGAACTAGGCCTCAATCTCATTCTCACATCACTCCCTCATAGATTCTCTAACTTTGTTGTCAATTTCAACATAAAAACATTGAGAAGTCTTTATCTGATCTTCTTATCCTCATTCGCCATGTGGACAAAGATATGAAGCATGAAAATCCTTCTGTCCTTATGGTGAATAAGAGGAAAGGGAAGGTGAAGTGCTTTAAGCCCAAATCTTCTTTACAGACTTCCAATAAAAGGAAGATCAAAGGAGAGGAAAAGGAACATGAGGTTGTTTGTTTTGCATGTGGCAAGAAGGACCACTAGAAGAAGAATTGCACCCAGCCTAAGTAAGGGGAAGATTCAGGTGCGTTTGTTATCGAATGAAATCTATCTGTTTCTAGAAATTGGGTATTAGATACATCTTTTAGTGCTCACATATGTATCCAAATATAGGAACCAATTAGATTCAGGAATATTGATCGAGGGTAGGTAGATCTACGAGCATCCAATGGATCCAGACTTGCTACTGTAGTTGTCGGGGACTACCACCTCACGTTGCCAACTAGGATGATCTTGGTGTTAAAGGGTTTTTATTATGTGCCTTCTATTACTAAAAACATTATTTCTATATCTAGATTAGATACAAATGGATTTTTTTCAAGTTTTGAAATGAATTTTGCTTCTTTTAAAAAGATAGCATTTGTTTTGGTAGGGAACATTTATACAATGGTATTTACATATTGGATTACACAAACCAAGTAATGGAAATCGATAACAAAGATACTTCACATGACTCATACCACACCCAACTTTGGCATCACTAGCTAGGTCATGTAAATGAGAAATACTTGACAAAGTTACATCAAGATGGATATTTATATTATTTCGAACTAAAACCACTTGGCATATGTCATGCATGTTTATAAGGAAAAATGAACAAAGACCCATTTAGTGGGAAAGGTGAAAGGGCTAAAGAACTTCTTGAATTAGTTCATACCGATGTGTGTGGACCATTTCCAGTTGAAGCAAGGGGAGGGTACTCATACTTCATAACTTTTACTAATTATTTTAGTATATATGGATATATCTACTTAATGGGGTATAAGTTGGATTCTTTTGATAAGTTCAAAGAATACAAGAATGAAGTTGATAACCACCTTGGTAAGAAGATTAAGAAACTTTGCTCAGACTGAGGTGGATAATATCTTAATCAAGACTTCATTGATTACTTATGGGAGTTTGGAATCCTATCCCAACTCACTCCTCCATACACACCCCAGTGGGATGGTGTGAGTGAAAGGAGGAACCGAACCCTTTTGGACATGGTGAGATCAATGATGAGTCATGCGAGTCTTCCATTATCCTTTTAGGGATATGCATTACAAACAGTGGCATGCATACTAAACCAAGTACTAATTAAATCGATAAATAGTATTCCATATGAGTTCAGGAGTGGAAGAAAAGACATGTTATCGAATTAACATGTGTGGGGTAGCGAAGCATTTGTTAAGGCCTCTTCGGGTAACAAACTTTCACCCCAAGGAACAAAGTGTACCTTTATAGGATACCCCAAGAAAAAAAGGGTATACTACCTATACAACCCCTCAGACAAAAATTTTATAGTGGAAATACATGTCATATTCCTTGAGAGGGAGCACATATCCAAAAGAGATAGTGGGGGTGAGATAGACTTCGAAGAATTCGAGGCTCAAGGTACACAAGAGTCGGTACAGGAACATATTTCATTAAGCCTCGTGGAAGAAGAATCTGTTCTAGAGACACAAGTACTGCGTAGGAGTACAAGAGATGTTAGAGAACTGAAATGGTATGGTTTTCTATTTACCGAGGGTGGTGACTCATCATTAGTTGATAATAATAATCCTCTAACCTACAAGGAAGAAATAAGTGGAAGAGATGTTGCCAAGTGGCAAGAAGCCATAAATTCTGAAATAGATTTTATGTATCAAAAACAAGTATGGATTTTGGTAGATCCTCCAATTTATGTAAAGCATGTTGGTTGAAAATGGGTATTCAAGAAGAAAATGGACATGGAAGGACAATTCAGTACCTATAAGGCACAATTGGTTGCAAAAGGGTTTAAACAGCGTCAAGGAATTGACTATGATGAAACCTTTTCACCAGTTGCAATGCTGAAATTCATTATAATTATACTTTCCATTGTGGATTACCATGACTATGAGATTTAGAAAATGGATGTCAAAATAGCCTTCCTTAATGGGAACCTTCAGGAAGATGTCTACATGACACAACCTAAAGGGTTTGTGACTCCAAAGGATACCAATAAAGTATGTAAGTTTCAAAAATTCATTTAAGGATTAAATCAAGCATCCAGGTCATGGAACATTCATTTTGATGAAGCCATAACAGAATTTGGTTTTATCAAGAATGAATGTGAGCCTTGTGTCTACAAAAGGTTTAGTGGGAGTGCAGTAATTTTCCTAATAGTATATTTTGATGACATATTACTTATTGGAAAAGAGATACCAGTCTTATAGTCTGTTAAGTCATGGATGAATCAATGCTACTCCATGAAGGACTTGGGTGAGGCATCATATATTCTTGGGATCAAGATTCATCGTGATATATCCAAGAGATTTTTGGGCCTAAGTCAAAGTACATACATTGATAAGATACTCAAGAGATTCAGTATGGAACAATCCAAGAGGGTATTGTTTCCATTGTCACATGGCATTAATATTTCCAAGAAAATGTGTCCTTGGACACATGAGAAAAGAATGATAATGGAAAGGACTCCATACGCATTAGTAATTGGGTCAGTCATGTATGACATGCTATGTACTAGGCTAGATATCACCTATGCATTAAGTGTGGTAGGTAGATATCAAGCTAACCCAGGTGACCATCATTGGATGGTAGGCAAGACTATCCTAAAGTATCTGAGGCATACTAAGGATATGTTCTTGGTTTATGGAAGAAATGAGGAACTGGTTATAAGAGGATATGCAGATGCTAGTTTCCAAACTGATCAAGATGACATGAAGTCGCAAACGGGATACATATTCACTTTTAATGGAGGTGCAGTGAGCTGGAAGAGCTCAAAGCAGAGTGTGGTCGCAGATTCTACAGTAGAGTCCGAGTATATCACAGCTTCTGAGGAAGCTAAATAAGAAGTTTGGATGTGAAGCTTCATCTAAGAGCTGGATGTGATACTTAGAAGTAAAGATCACATTACATTGTACTGTAATAATACTACAGCGGTGACTCTCGCAAAAGAGCCAAGGTCACATCATCGGATGAAGCACATACTTTGGAAGTATCATCTCTTAAGAGATTTTTCTCAACAAGGTGAAGTTGTAGTGATCAGTATTTCCACGGAAGACAACATGGCGGACCCCTTGACTAAAGCCTTGACTCAGTAGAAACATGATCACCATATGAGGTCTAGTGGGCTAAAAGTCGTAGGCAGTTGGCTCTAGTCCAAATGGGAGTTTGTAAGAGTTAGTGTCCTATAACCAACTGGTTGTACTTTGATTACATGGATATTTAATGTTTTTAAATTTTAAACATCTTATTACATATTGTTCATTGTTCTTCAATAATATGATGTAATAATTTCTTAGAGTATTTGTTACATTGATAAGGTCATGGCAGTTCCCCACTATGATGAGAACCTTGAAATGCTATAACAATATTCTTAAATATAATTCTATGGTTGGATGACATATTATGAAGGTACACATATCATGAATACCATCAAGTGTGAGTACTCGTAAGCAGATGAGACTTCCTCTCATGAAGTTCTCACTTGGTAATCACCAAGACAGAAGATTATGAGAACAGACTCGCTAGTAGAAATTCCGCCTGTTTTGGTGTCATGGGATATTTCTATCTGTGAGTGTGTGTAATGATACTTATACTTTAAGATTGTCATTAATACATGTCACGAATCACACACTTTAATTTACTGATGAAAATTGTCACACAGATAGTTGGTGGGAAGTAGGTAACATTGGGTGCGTTACGAGTGACATGATATTAATGGATAAGTCGAGGAAGGATTTTTCCCTTCCATTTATGGAAGTTGATATCTCTGACCTTTGATTGAAATAGAACCATCATGCGAAATTCCATTCCATGGTGTAATAATGAGTTTATTTTAGGTATTCAAAGAATGATATATCAAGTATAAAGGTTGATGACACTATCATGAAACCGGCTTGATGAGATATTGAGACAAAGGGATTATATTACACAGTGATCGTTCGTATGTGGATGTTGTTGTTGTGACTTTACGTTATTTCTCTTGGATGTATTGACTCGTTGCTAGACAGTACTCTTGGAATTTAGTCAAGCCCATCTAATTCTAAAGAGAAATAATCCTAAGGGGTCACACACTAAGTGTTTTTGGTGGTCTCGGTTAAATTCTATTTGAATTTAATTAATGAAATAAATATCATTCTCAAGACCGTGGAATAGTTTTATTCAATTTAATATGATCGCATAAATTAAATAAAATATATTTATTTAATTTATTGAACATTTAATAAATATTTATTTACTATTTTGTTGATAAAATATTTATTTAAGATAATAAATTATTTATTTATTTATTCGGGTGTTCAATAAATGGAAGTGGAGTTCGAGTGAAATAAGGCCGGTCTGATAGTAAAATAATTATTTTCAAGACGGTAAATAATTATTAGTTGGAACAAGTTAAAATAATAATGACGCTGCTATTATTTTTTTACATGGAATTTTATTCATAATTCCGTTTTGCGTAAGTTGGCGCACCATAAATAATGACGCGGTATTATTATTATGAGCATGGGTTTTCTCTATGTTAATGAATATATTTAATTGTTGTTATGCAATTAAATATTGTAACTGAAGTTCCATGCATATAAATAGACAAGAATGTCTATTGTGCCATAGTGAACACACCGCATGCTTAGTGAATTGATAATTGTTGAGCTAAATAATTTCTCTATCGAATCCTCTTCCCGCCCCTCTCAAGAACGAGAGAAGTTCTTTAAGGCCGAAGAACAAGCGATCAAGAATGACCGACACAAGACACTCGCTTCTCCGTGATAGAACATGGAGAACGAGTGGTGTCGATCGGAGGTCATTGAAGCATGTGTGGATCACCACTAGAGGGATTCTAGTTTGGATCCTTTCAAGCACAATGAGATAATCTAGAAGGGTCATTCTGAATGATCAACATCATCAACGAACAAAATACCGAAGATCCAGGTATTCTTTTCTTTATGAAATTAATTAAATTAATTATAAACATGATGTACAAAATCCTCTCTAAAGGTTTCGGGCCTCTTCCTTATTTATCTAAATCTATGATTCTATTTCGTGGAGACTGGTGTTCATTGTCGTATTGATCCCAGAATAATCATTGATCATGGTAAAAATTAAAGTTGGGTTCCGGCCCAACCACGCTTCTGCTACACCCGGAACATTTAATTTTTTATCAGAACAGTTACCTCATAGTTTATAATTATTTAAATATTTCTTTGATGATTTATGGATTTAATAATTTAGTTGTTTCAATTCAATTTAATCATTCTAAAAATCTGAATCTCAAGAACTATTCCTCCTCTTTATTTTCTCGTTCACCTTAAAAAATGACCTTTTTTAAAATTTTGATTAAAATAAAATAGAGGATTTCATTCGGAGGTTTCAAAGCTTCCTGGCCATACAACACCAAAACAAATGGCGTGTATTTGGTTGTACACGTCATGTAGTCAAGATTCAATGCATTGGACTGGTTCTCCAAACCAAGTTGTGTGTTGGAGTCTTTCTAAGTCTTAAATTACTCCGTGTGTTGACCAAGAATATGTGGAATGTGGTTTCTGGATTACACGTTGTGTAGTCCACTGTACACGGTGTGTAGTCCCTTCGGGTTAGGGTTGGATCGTATACCCCATGCACAGCTTTCTCGGCTAGAAACTGTGTAAGGCGGATAATATGAGGTGTGTGGCCCACTGAACATGCCGTGTACTCTGAAGATTTTTGAAGTAAATCTACTCTCCATGTCCCCGGGTGTATACTTCATATGGATGGGGAACGATAGTACACATTGTGCAGTCGGAACTACACACCGTGTACTCATCCAAATTACACAGATTTATTAAAATTTATTATAATATTATACAAACCCTTGAGACGTGTACCATAGTGTGGGTGTAAAGCTGAGGCAAAACATGTGATAGGTGTTTTATATATGTGTGTTTAATTTAACATCTGTGTAATGTTCATTTCTACTCATTGGGTAGTTATGAACAAGAATTCGCCAGGTTGCCTCCATGGTACAAGTTATGTGCAAAGATAATTTTAAATGAATTTATTTGTTTAAAATTATGATGAATGAGAATCTCAAGTAAATTTAGAAAATGGTTTAAGATAAAATGATTGATTAATTAAAGATGATAATTAATTTATTCGAGCATGATTTATCTTAAATAAGAATGATTAAAGAATTGAATGCTAGTTTTATTTATGTGTAAATATCATTACATGTATGTATGATCATGATCTAGACAAATAACTTTGTATGTGGATGGTTTCTTTTAATTTATTTATTTAAATTAAATTTGTTGGACTATGAGACTTCTCCTCATTAATATGTAGGTACTGCATGCCCAAGGTTTCTTTTATTGTAAAACCCCCTTTTTTACCCCTCACATTCATGTGAGTTTAAAAAAGGCATATATAATGGATGGAACTCCCAAGATAGTGGAGGCAGTTCAAGTTGGAGCTGAGACGAAACCAATCCCAGAAGATACAGAGGTGGACAGGTGGAAAGCAGTAAACACAAACCCAAAAGGTTCAAGATGTTTCACCCCTAGGTTAGGGTTAGTTTATCAACCACTAGATAAACTAACCATTAGAAAATATCATGATCATGCCCCTTATTTTATTTTTGTCAGTTGCATGGTTTATCATTATGGATGTGTTTTCATGATCACATAATTAATGAATTAAACAAGCATGCAAGATGGAACTAAAATAAACCAGACTTATGTGTAAATATTATCAATACATGTTTAATCACTTAAGTAAGTTCCACTTAATATTAACAATCATGTGATGATGATAATAATAAATTCACACATAAGAGATAAAAATCTCTCAAATAAAATATTAAGTCAGACGAAGCCCTCCATTACTTGATTAAGGGAAAAACTCAATAAAACTATGTGTTTGACCAACCCTTTTTGGGATACTTAATTTCATACAGGAATCCCTTATGAAAGTTTTTGGGTTGACTTAACCATATTACATCAAGAGGAGTAGACCTTTCTAGACTTGGTGTAATATTGGAAGCAAGAGTTGAGGTAATCCAAAATTCATGATTTGAAGATTAGGGAGTCCACTCAACAGATCAATTCCATGACATTCTAGTGGAAAGGATCCATATTCCCCTTCGCATAACCCCAACAAGGTGAGGGCATTGGGACTTGATAAAATAGTGGGAGAATTAATAAAAAATTATTATTTCTCATAAAATGTAATCAAGAAAGTACTAATGTGTCATGACCTGCCTTCACCAAAAGGAGGGAAAGGTCAGCAGATTGCCAAGCCCTTTCCTTCTTTAAGTTGAAGGAGAGATAATGACCCCCAAAACCCGCCTTCAATAGGTCCCAGAGTGGCGACCAGCACCAAGGGTATAGAATCACACACTAAATGGAAGGCATTACCCTTTTTCTTTTAATAGGATCGGGAGATAAGATAGTAAATCCCACAACACCAAAACTGAAAGTGCAAATACGGCTGAAAATAAACCATTCCTATATGGATGTTCAAAGGTAAAAGATACAAGTCACAAAACTCCAAAGGTAAAAAGATACCAATAAAAAGGGAAAGAACAATAGCAACTGCCCCAAAGGTCCAAGCTAGTACGGTCCCGCACGATCCCTGAAGTCCTCCTGGAAACCTGAAAGCAGTTTTATATACGTAGGGTGAGCATACAAGTATACTCAATAGGGAAAAACCAAAGACTCTTGTGCACAAGTGGGGAGGCATACTAATGACCTCTGAGAAAAGAGATAATCAAGCACCTAGCAAGGAAACTAACCACCCAAGCCTCACCAAAGCACACTCCCCAAATAACGCAAGTCAAGTAATGTATAATAATAGCACATCGATGTTTTGGTACCCCGCGCCACTTTCCCACTAGTTATTGAATAAATCCTACGCATCGGACCAATCCCGCCATTCTCATCACATTCCCACTGCCATACCCCACCCACACTCACCTGGGCCAAAACCACACATCCCGCCCGCAGACACCTGGGCCACAACTGTCACATGTAACCACTCCTACAAACACCTAGGCCAGAACAACAACTGCCACGCCCGAAGACACCTGGGCTAGAAGAAATACTACCATGCCCGAAGACACCTGGGCCTCACCCCGAATATACTTGGGAAACCACCTGCCCGCACACACCTGGGCCAACCACCACACTATCCTGCCCAAAGATTCTTGGGCTAATAATGGACTTCAGGCCATCACAGCATGCCCGTAGAGTCTTGGGCTATTCGGGAAAGGGAGTAGAAAAGGAGATAATAACCAGCCACTCATAGGAGTGTTGGGAAAAACACCCTCCCCCATGAAATGGGGGTGTTTGGCACTAAGTGATCAACTTGGGTGGGGCGCGAATAAGAAACACAAAAACTACAAGTATATGTATAGGTAACAAGCACTCACCCAATCTAGGTTTTTCTTCAGCCATCCTAAAGAAAACTATCCATACTATTCATTCATAAGAGAAGAGAACAACACCCATGCCCAAGTCACAACTCACACCAAAAAAATCCCCATTTGTCCCATCCTTGTTTTCATGTTCAGTAATAATGTTTAAATAAGTTTTTGCACCTACTTGGGCAACTAGTAAGAATAATCACAAGCCAAGGAAGGAGTACACCCAACAACAATTTAAACATTCACACTCGGTTCTCTTGTAAATTCACATCAAGTGAGACCCCTCCATGTATTGAAACCAAAGCAGGTCAAAGTGAGATACAGTCCCAAGTTCCCAGAACTATGAATAAGAAGGTTTCACAACAGAAGAGGATCCCACCCCAATTTGTGATACAAATAGAGGATCCCGTCCTCACCCACATCACCCCAGCAATCTAAGCCCCTATCCAATAAAACCATAAGGTCACCCGTACTCGGCCTGTGGAGGAAACAACCAAACCAATACTACCAACAAAAGGCAGACTCAACGGGTATTTTCATATTTAAAAGATTTAACACACTCCATGATTTCAATTCCACTGGGCTTAAATAGGGGTTATCATAGAAAAGGAGTTGATCCTGGTGATTCCAATTTATTTAGCTGAATATACGTAATTAACCAATTTCCTTTACACAGCAAAAGGTTCACAACCAAAATACAAGCCATTTAAACATCACAAGGGGTAAGGGTTTATTAGTGCACAGAGAAAGACCACCAAAGGCCATGATTTTCAGTAGGCGTAAGCCTGCACAATTCAGAAATCATTAATCATGAAAGAGGAGAAAAACAGAGCAGCATCATCGATCGCACCCCTCCCCTTCATTCTTTAGAATCCGTTTATTATCTTCATTAAAGTTTGGTTCATCCAATTCTACAGAATCTGTAGCGTACCCACCCCGCAAGATACATAGAAAGGAGAGACGAAGGTGAAACCCCTACCTGACTGATCAAGGATCGACGTTAAGTCCCTGTGTGAGTAGCAGGAGCTCCACGGAACGCGATCAAGGAAAACCCCCCAACAGAGGTACGTCTCATCGGGAGGAAGGGTACTCCGAGAAGGATGATCGATAAAAGAAACCTAGGGAGAAGCCTTTGGTTATAAAGGCTGAGATACAGCATTCCAGGAACGGTTAAGATACGGAAATAAAAACTCGAAACCGCGTAAGGAGCGGGATCATGGGTTGACCACATGGCTGGGACACCCCACACGTCACTTAAAGGTCCCCACCTTTCGGGGTGGTTTAAACTGATGCACACCTCATGGTTTTTCATTTAAGGGGTACCTCACCAGTTACCGCAAAAAGGAGGCGCTACTGGAAAACTCGTGGGGTAGGCGAGAGCTACCGGTAGTTGAGAGCTACCAGTTGGCGACAGCTACCGGTAGCCGAGAGCCACCGGTCGGTGATAGCTACCGGTGGCCGAGAGCTACCAGTCAGAGAAAGCTACCAGTAGTCGAGAGCTACCGGTTGGCGACAGCTACCGATAGCCGAGAGCCACCGGTTGGCGGCAGCTACCGGTAGTTGAGAGTTACCGTTAGCTCTACCGGTAGCTGAGGGCCACCGGTACCCCAAGGTCACTGGTAGTCTAGGTCTACCAGTAGGTTGAGGCTACCGATAGGCCAAGGCTACCGCTAGGAGTCACCGAGAAGCTGGGATGGCCTTTCCGACCACTCAGAACACCTCAACATCAGATTTTTACCAAGTAATGAACCCCAAAAACCCAGGCCATTACATAATGATCTACTCTTTTAATTGTAGAATAAAAATGAAAATCTTGTCAACCACACTATCCCTACAATCAATTCTGGATAAAGATAACATTCTCAGTGGCAGTAACTTCCAGAAATAGTTTAGATGCCTTCGGGTTATCCTACGCCATGAACGGAAGTCTTACATGTTGGAGTCAGCATTACCTAATCTGCCTACCAAATAGGTGAGTGATGAGGATTTTCTGGTCTATAAGAAACATATGAACAACGCAGTCGACGTTCAATGTTTGATGTTATCATCAATGTCTAGTGAGTTCATGAAGTATCATGAAAACATGGATACTTATCGAATGCTCGACCACCTCCATGGTTTTTACCAAGAGATATCAAGATAGGAAAGGTTTGAGATCTCTAAGGCACTCTTTCAGAGTAAGATTGGAGAAGGTTCCCCAGTTGGGCCTCATGTAGTCAAGATCATTGGCTACATTGAGCGCCTGGAGGTTCTAGGGTTTAAACTCCCCAAAGAACTAGGCCTCAATCTCATTCTCGCATCACTCCCTCATAGATTCTCTAACTTTGTTGTCAATTTCAACATAAACAACATTGAGAAGTCTCTATCTGATCTTCTTATCCTCATTCACCACATGGACAAAGATATGAAGCATGAAAATACTTTTGTCCTTATGGTGAATAAGAGGAAAGGGAAGGTGAAGATCTTTAAGCCCAAATCTTCTTTACAGACTTCCAATAGAAGGAAGATCAAAGGGGAGGAAAAGGAACATGAGGCTATTTGTTTTTCATGTGGCAAGAAGGACCACTAGAAGAAGAACTACACCCAGCCTAAGTAAGGGGAAGCTTCAGGTGCGTTTGTTATCAAATGCAATCTATCTATTTCTACAAATTGGTTATTAGATACATCTTTTAGTGCTCACATATGTATCCAAATATAGGAACCAAGTAGATTCAGGAATATTGATTGAGGGGAGGTAGATCTACGAGCATCCAATGGAGCTAGACTTGCTACTGTAGTTGTTGGGGACTACCACCTCACGTTGCCAACTGGGATGATCTTGGTGTTAAAGGGTTTTTATTATGTGCCTTCTGTTACAAAAAACATTATTTCTATATCCAGATTAGATACAAATGGATTTTTTTTCAAGTTTTGAAATGAATGCTGCTTCTTTTAAAAATATAGAATTTGTTTTGGTAGGGCACATTTATACAATGGTATTTACGTATTGGATTGCACAAACCAAGTAATGGAAATCGATAACAAAGATACTTCACATGACTCATACCACACCCAACTTTGGAATCACTAGCTAGGTCATATAAATGAGAAACTCTTTAAAAAGTTACATCAAGATGTATATTTAGATTCTTTCGAACTAAAACCACTTGGCATATGTCATGCATGTTTATAAGGAAAAATGACCAAATCCCCATTTAGTGGAAAAGTTGAAAGGGCTAAAGAACTTATTGAATTGGTTTATAATGATGTGTGTGGACCATTTCCAGTTGGATCAAGGGGAGTGTACTCATACTTCATAACTTTTACTAATTATTTTAGTATATATGGATATATCTACTTAATGGGGTATAAGTTGGATTCTTTTGATAAGTTCAAAGAATACAAGAATGAAGTTGATAACCACCTTGGTAAGAAGATTAAGAAACTTTGCTCAAACTGAGGTGGATAATATCTTAATCAAGACTTCATTGATTACTTATGGGAGTTTGGGATCCTATCCCAACTCACTCCTCCATACACACCCCAGTGGGATGGTGTGAGCTAAAGGAGGAACCGAACCCTTTTGGACATGGTGAGATCAATGATGAGCCATGCGAATCTTCCATTATCCTTTTAGGGATATGCATTACAAACAGTAGCACGCATACTAAACCAAGTACTAACTAAATCGATAAATAGTATTCCATATGAGTTCAGGAGTGGAAGAAAATACATGTTATCGAATTAACATGTGTGGGGTAGCGAAGCATTTGTTAAGGGCTCTTCGGGTAACAAACTTGCACCCCAAGGCACAAAGTGTACCTTTATAGGATACCCCAAGAAAAAAAGGGGGATATTACCTATACAACCCCTCATACAAAAAGGTTATAGTGGAAAGACATGTCATATTCCTTGAGAGGGAGCACGTCTCCAAAAGAGATAGTGGGAGTGAGATAGAGTTCGATGAAGTCGAGGCTCAAGGTACACAAGAGTTGGTACAGGAACAGATTTCATTAAGCCTCGTGGAAGAAGAATCTATTCTAGAGACACAAGTACTGCGTAGGAGTACAAGAGAGGTTAGAGAACCGGAATGGTATGGTTTTCTATTTACCGAGGATGGTGACTCATTATTAGTTGATAATAATGATCCTCTAACCAACAAGGAAGAAGTAACTGGAAGAGATGTTGCCAAGTGGAAAGAATCCATGAATTCTGAAATAGATTTCATGTATCAAAACCAAATATGGATTTTGGTAGATCCTCCAATTGATGTAAAGCATGTTGGTTGAAAATGGGTATTCAAGAAGAAACTGGACATGGAAGGAAAATTCAGTACCTATAAGGCACAACTGGTTGCAAAAGGGTTTAAACAGCGTCAAGGAATTGACTATGATGAAACCTTTTCACCAGTTGCAATGCTGAAATCCATTATAATTATACTTTCCATTGTGGCTTACCATGACTATGAGATTTGGAAAATGGATGTCAAAATATCCTTCCTTAATGGGAACCTTCAGGAAGATTTCTACATGAAACAACCTGAAGGGTTTGTGACTCCAAAGGATTCCAATAAAGTATGTAAGCTTCACAAATTCATTTAAGGATTAAATCAAGCATCCAGGTCATGGAACATTAATTTTGATGAAGCCATAACAGAATTTGGTTTCATCAATAATGAATGTCAGCCTTGTGTCTACAAAAGGTTTAGTGGGAGTGTAGTCATTTTCCTAATAGTATATTTTGATGACATATTACTTATTGGAAAAGAGATACCAGTCTTATAGTCTGTTAAGTCATGGATGAATCAATGCTTCTCCATGAAGGACTTGGGTGAGGCATCATATATTCTTGGTATCAAGATTCATCATGATATATCCAAGAGATTTTTGGGCCTAAGTCAAAGTACATACATTGATAAGATACTCAAGAGATTCAGTATGGAACAATCCAAGATGGTATTGTTTCCATTTTCACATGGCATTAATATTTCCAAGAAAATGTGCCCTCGGACACATGAGAAAAGAATGATAATGGAAAGGACTCCATACGCATTAGTAATTGGGTCATTCATGTATGCCATGCTATGTACTAAGATAGATATCACCTATGCATTAAGTGTGGTAGGGAGATATCAAGCTAACCCAGGTGACCGTCACTGGATGGCAGGAAAGACTATCCTAAAGTATCTGAGGCATACTAAGGATATGTTCTTGGTTTATTGAATAGATGAGGAACTAGTTATCAGAGGATATTCAGATTCTAGTTTCCAAACTGATCAAGATGACATGAAGTCGCAAACGGGATACATCTTCACTTTGAATGGAGGTGCAGTGAGCTGGAAGAGCTCAAAGAAGAGTGTGGTCGCAGATTCTATAGTAGAGTCCGAGTATATCACAGCTTCTGAGGAAGCTAAATAAGAATTTTGGATGTGAAGCTTCATCTAAGAGATGGATGTGATATCTAGAAGTAAAGATAACATTACATTGTACTGTAATAATACTACAGCGGTGACTCTCGCAAAAGAGCCAAGGTCACATCATCGGACGAAGCACATACTTTGGAAGTATCATCTCTTAAGAGATTTTTCTCAACAAGGTGAAGTTGTAGTGAGCAGTATTTCCACGGAAGACAATGTGGAGGACCCCTTGACTAAAGCCTTGACTCAGCAGAAACATGATCACCATATGAGGTCTAGTGGGCTAAAATTCGTAGGCAGTTGGCTCTAGTCCAAATGGGAGTTTGTAAGAGTTGGTGTCCTAGAACCAACTGGTTGTACTTTGATTACATGGATATTTAATGTTTTTAAATATTAAAAATCTTATTACATATTGTTCATTGTTCTTAATTAATATGATGTAATAATGTCTTAGAGTATTTGTTACATTGATAAGGTCATGGCAGTTCCCCACTATGATGAGAACCTTGAAATGCTATAACAATATTCTTAAATATAATTCTATAGTTGGATGACATATTATGAAGGGACACATAGCATGAATACCATCAAGTGAGAGTACTCGTAAGCAGATGAGACTTCCTCTCATGAGGTTCTCACTTGGTAATCACCAAGATAGAAGATTATGAGAACAGACTCGCTAGTAGAAATTCCGCATGTTTTGGTGTCATGGAATATTTCTATCTATGAGTGTGTGTAATGATACTTAGACTTTATGATTGTCATTAATACATGTCACGAATCACACACTTTAATTTACTGATGAAAATTGTCACACAGACAGTTGGTGGGAAGCAGGTTACATTGGGTGTGTTACGAGTGACATGATATTAATGGATAAGTCGAGGAAGGATTTTTCCCTTCCATTTATGGAAGTTGATATCTCTGAACTTTGATTGAAATAGAACCATCATGCAAAATTCCATGGCCATGGTGTAATAATGAGTTTATTTCCGGTAGTCAAAGAATGATGTATCAAGTATAAAGGTTGATGACACTATCATGAAACCGGCTTGACGAGATATTGAGACAAAGGGATTATATTACACAGTGAGAGTTCGTATGTGGATGTTGTTGTTGTGACTTTACGTTATTTCTCTTGGATGCCTTGACCCGTTGCTAGACAGTACTCTTGGAATTTAGGCAAGCCCACCTAATGCTAAAGAGAAATAATCCTAAAGGGTCACACACTAAGTGTTTTTGGTGGTCTCGGTTAAATTCTATTTGAATTTAATTAATGAAATAAATATTATTCTCAAGACCGTGGAATAATTTTATTCAAGTTAATATGATCGCATAAATTAAATAAAATATATTTATTTAATTTGTTGAACATTTAATAAATATTTATTTACTATTTTGTTGATAAAATATTTATTTAAGATAATAAATTATTTATTTATTTATTCGGGTGTTCAATAAATGGAAGTGGAGTTCGAGTGGAATAAGGCTGGTCTGATAGTAAAATAATTATTTGCAAGATGGTAAATAATTATTAGTTGGCACAAGTTAAAATAATAATGACGCTTCTATTATTTTTTGACACGGAATTTTATTCATAATTCCGTTTTGTGTAAGTTGGCACACCATAAATAATGACGCAGTATTATTATTATGAGCATGGGTTTTCTCTAACTTCATGAATATATTTAATTTTTTTTATGCAATTAAATATTGTAACTGAAGTTCCATGCATATAAATAGACAATCATGTCTATTGTGCCATAGTTAACACATCGCATTCTTGGTGAATTTAGAATTGTTGAGCTAAATAATTTCTCTATCGAATCCTCTTCCCGCCCCTCTCAAGAACGAGAGAAGTTCTTTAAGGCCGAAGAACAAGCGATCAAGAACAACCAACACAAGACACTCGCTTCTCTGTGATAGCACATGGAGAACGAGTGGTGTCGATCAGAGGTCATTGAAGAACGTGTGGATCACCATTAGAGGGATTCTAGTTTGGATCCTCGCAAGCACAATGAGATAATCTATAAGGGTCATTCCGAATGATCAACATCATCAACAAACAAAATACTGAAGATCCAGGTATTCTTTTATTTATGAAATTAATTAAATTAATTATAAACATGATGTACAAATTCCTCTCTAAAGGTTTCGGGCCTCTTCCTTATTTATCTAAATCTATGATTCTATTTCGTGGAGACTAGTGCTCATTGTCGTATTGATCCCAGAATAATCATTGATCATAGTAAAAAATTAAAGTTGGGTTCCGGCCCAACCATGCTTCTGCTACACCCGAAACATTTAATTTTTTATCAGAGCAGTTACCTCATATTTTATAATTATTTAAATATTTCGTTGATGATTTATAGATTTAATAATTTAGTTGTTTCAATTCAAGTTAATCATTCTACAAATCTGAATCTCGAGTTCTGTTCCTCCTCTTTAATTTCTCGTTCACCTTACAAAAATGATCTTTTTTTAAATTTTGATTAAAATAAAATAGAGGATTTCATTCAGAGGTTTCAAAGCTTCCTGGTCATACAACACCAGAAAAAACGGCGTGTATTCGGTTGTACACGTCATGTAGTCAAGATTCAATGCATTGGACGGGTTCTCCAAACCAAGTTGTGTGTTGGAGTCTTTCTAAGTCTTAAATTACTCTGTGTGTTGACCAAGAATATGTGGCATGTGGTTTCTGGATTACACGTTGTGTAGTCCACTGTACACGGTGTGTAGTCCCTTCGGGTTAGGGTTGGATCGTATACCCCATGCACAGCTTTCCCGGATAGAAACTGTGTAACGCGGATAATATGAGGTGTGTGGCCCACTGAACATGTCGTGTGCTCTGAAGATTTTCGAAGTAAATCTACTCGCCATGTCCCCAGGTGTATACTTTATATGGACGGTGAACGATAGTACACATTGTGCAGTCGGAACTACACACCGTGTACTCATCCAAATTACAAAGATTTATTAAAATTTATTATAATATTATACAAACCCTTGAGACGTGTACCATAGTGTGGGTGTAAAGCTGAGGCACAACAAGTGATAGGTTTTTTATATATATGTGTTTAATTTAACATCTGTGTAATGTTCATTTCTACTCATTGGGTAGTTATGAACGAGAATTCACCAGGTTGCCTCCAAGGTACAAGTTATGTGCAAAGATAATTTTAAATGAATTTATTTGTTTAAAATTATGATGAATGAGAATATCAAGGAAATTTAGAAAATGGTTTAAGATAAAATGATTGATTAATTAAATGTGATAATTAATTGATTTAAGCATGATTTATCTTAAATAAGAATTATTAAAGAATTGAATGCTAGTTTTATTTATGTGTAAATATCATTGCATGTATGTATGATCATGATCTAGATAAATAACTTTGTATGTGGATGGTTTATTTTAATTTATTTATTTAAATTAAATTTGTGGGACTATGAGCCTTCTCCGCATTAATATATAGGGACTACGTGCCCAAGGTTTCTTTTATTGTAAAACCCCCTTTTTTACCCCTCACATGCATGTGAGTTTAAAAAAGACATATATAATGGATGGAACTCCCAAGATAGTGGAGGCAGTTCAAGTTGGAGCTGAGACAAAACCAATCCCAGAAGATACAGAGGTGGACAGGTGGAAAGCAGTAAACACGAACCCAAAAGTTTCAAGATGTTTCACCCCTAGGTTAGGGTTAGTTTATCAACCACTAGATAAACTAACCATTAGAAAATATCATGATCATTCCCCTTATTTTATTTTTTTCAGTTACATGGTTTATCATTATGGATGTGTTTTCATGATCACATAATTAATGAATTAAACAAGCATGCAAGATGGAACTAAAATAAACCATACTTATGTGTAAATATTATCAATACATGGTTAATCACTTAAGTAAGTTTCACTTAATATTAACAATCATGTGATGATGATAATAAGAAATTCACACATAAGAGATAAAAATCTCTCAAATAAAATATTAAGTCAGACGAAGCCCTCCATTACTTGATTAAGGGAAAAACTCAATAAAACTATGTGTTTGACCAACCCTTGTTGGGATACTTAATTTCATACAGGAATCCCTTATGAAAGTTTTTGGGTTGACTTAACCATATTACATCAAGAGGAGTATCCCTTTCTAGACTTGGTGTAATATTGGAAGCAAGAGTTGAGGAAATCCAAAATTCGTGATTTGAAGATTGGGGAGTCCACTCAACAGATCAATTCCATGACATTCTAGTGGCAAGGATCCATATTACCCTTCACATAACCCCAACAAGGTGAGGGCATTGGGACTTGATAAAATAGTGGGAGACTTAATAAAAATTTATTATTTCTCATAAAATGTAATCAAGAAAGTACTAATGTGTCATGACCCACCTTCACCAAAAGGAGGGAAAGGTCAGCAGATTCCCAGGACCTTCCTTCTTTAAGTTGAAGGAGAGATAATGACCCCCGAAACCCGCCTTCAAAAGGTCCCGGAGTGGCAACCAGCACCAAGGTTATAGAATCACACACTAAATGGAAGGCATTACCCTTTTTATTTTAATAGGATCGGGAGATAAGATAGTAAATCTCACAACACCAAAACTAAAAGTACAAATACGGCTGAAAATAAACCATTCCCATATGCATGTTCAAAGGTAAAAGATAAAAGTCACAAAACTCCAAAGGTAAAAAGATACCAAGAAAAAGGGAAAGAACAATAGCAACTGCCCCAAAGGTCCAAGCTAGTACGGTCCCGCACGATCCATGAAGTCCTCCTGGAAACCTGAAAGTAGTTTTATATACGTAGGGTGAGCATACAAGTATACTAAGTAGGGAAAAACCAAAGTCTCTTGTGCACAAGTGGGGAGGCATACTAATGCCCTGTGAGAAAAGAGATAACCAAGCACCTAGCAAGGAAACTAACCATCCAAGCCTCACCAAGGCACACTCCCTAAATAACGCAAGTCAAGTAATGTATAATAATAGCACATCGATGTTTGGGTACCCCGCGCCACTTTCCCACTGGTTATTGAAGACATCCTACGCATCGGACAAATCCCGCCATTCTCATCACAATCCCATTGCCATACCCCGCCCACACTCACCTGGGCCACAACCACACATCCCGCCCGTAGACACCTGGGCCACAACTGTCACATGTAACCACTCCTGCAAACACCTAGGCCAGAACAACCACTGCCATGCCCGAAGACACCTGGGCTAGAAGAACTACTGCCACGCCCGAAGACACCTGGGCCTCATCCCAAATATACTTGGGAAACCACCTGCCCGCACACACCTGGTCCAACCACCACACTACCCTGCCTGAAGATTCTTGGGCTAATAATGGACTTCGGGCCATCACAGCCTGCCCGTAGAGTCTTGGGCTATTCGGGAAAGGGAGCAGAAAAGGATCTAATAACCAGCCACTCATAGGAGTGTTGGGAAAAACACCCTCCCCCATGAAATGGGGGTGTTCGGCACTAAGTGCTCAACTTGGGTGGGCGTGAATAAGAAACACAAAAACTACAAGTATATGTATAGGTAACAAGCACTCACCCAATCTAGGTTTTTCTTCATCCATCCTAAAGAACATTATCCCTACTATTCATTCATAAGAGAAGAGAACAGCACCCATTCCCAAGTCACAACTCACACCAAACCAAATCCCCATTTGTCTCATCCTTGTTTTCATGTTCAGTAATAATGTTTAAATAAGTTTCTGCACCTACTTGGGCAACTAGTAAGCATAAGCACAAGCCAAGGAAAGAGTACACCCAACAGCAATTTAAACATTCACACTCGGTTCTCTTGTAAATGCACATTAAGTGAGACCCCTCCAAGTATTGGAACCAAAGAAGGTCAAAGTGAGATACAGTCCCAAGTTCCCAGAACTATGAATAAGAAGGTTTCACAACAGAAGAGGATCCCACCCCAATTTGTGATACAAACAGAGGATCCCATCCTCACCCACATCACCCCAGCAATTTAAGCCCCTATCCAAGAAAACCATAAGGTCACCCGTACTCGGCCTGTGGAAAAAATAACCAAACCAATACTACCAACACAAGGCAGACTCAACAGGTATTTTCAGATTTAAAAGATTTAACACACTCCATGATTTCAATTCCACTGGGCTTAAACCGGGGTTATCATAGAAAAGGAGTTGATCCTGGTGCTTCCAATTTATTTAGCCGAATATACGTAATTAACCAATTTCCTTTACACATAAAAAGGTTCACAACCAAAATAAAATCCATTTAAACATCACAAGGGGTAAGGTTTTATTTGTGCACAGAGAAAGACCACCAGCGGCCATGATTTTCATTAGGCATAAGCTCACACAATTCAGAAATCATTAATCATGAAAGAGGATAAAAAAAGAGCAGCATCATCAATCACACCCATCCCCTTCATTCTTTAGAATTCGTTTATTATCTTCATTAAAGTTTGGTTCATCCAATTCTACAGAATCTGTAGCGTACCCACCCCGCAAGATACACAGAAAGGAGAGACGAAGGTGAAACCCCTACCTGACTGATCAAGGATCGATGTTAAGTCCCCGCGTGATTAGCAGGAGCTCCACGGAACGCGATCAAGGAAAACCCCGCAACAGAGGTACGGCTCATCGGGAGAAAGGGTACTCCGAGAAGGATGATCAATAAAAGAAACCAAGGGAGAAGCCTTTGGTTATAAATGCTGAGATACAGCATTCTCGGGACGGTTAAGATACAGAAATAAAAACTCGAAACCGCGTAAGGAGCGGGATCATGGGTTGACCACACGGCTGGGACACCCCACACATCACTTAAAGGTCCCCACCTTTCGGGGTGGTTTAAACTGACGCACACCTCATGGTTTTTCATTTAAGGGGTACCTCACCAGTTACCGAAAAAAGGAGGTGCAACTGGAAAACCCGTGGGGTAGGCGAGAGCTACTGGTAGCTGAGAGATACTGGTTGGCGACCGCTACCGGTAGCTGAGAACCACCAGTTGGCGACAGCTACCGGTGGCCGAGAGATACCGGTCGGCGAAAGCTACTGGTCGCCGAGAGCTACCGGTTGGCGACAGCTAACAGTAGCCGAGAGCCACCGGTTGGTGGCAGCTACCGGTAGCTGAGAGTTACCGGTAGCTCTACCGATAGCCGAGGGACACCAGTACCCCAAGGTCACTGGTATTATAGGTCTACCGGTAGGCTGAGGATACCGATAGGCCAAGGCTACCGTTAGGAGTCGCCGAGAAGTTGGGATGGCCTTACAGACCACTCAGAACACCTCAACATCAGATTTTACCAAGTAATGAACTCCAAAAACCCGGGCCATTACATAATGATCTACTATTTTAATTGTAGAATAAAAATGAAAATCTCGTCAACCACACTATCCCTACAATCAATTTTGGATAAAGATAACATTCTCAGTGGCAGTAACTTCCAGGAATAGTTTAGACGCCTTCGGGTTATCCTACGCCATGAACGGAAGTCTTACATGTTGGAGTCAGCATTACCTAATCTGCCTACCAAATAGGTGAGTGATAAGGATTTCCTGGTCTATGAGAAACATATGAACAACGCAGTCGACGTTCAATGTTTGATGTTATCATCAGTGTCTAGTGAGTTCATGAAGTCTCATGAAAACATGGATACTTATAGCATGCTCGAACACCTCCATGGTCTTTACCAAGAGATATCAAGATAGGAAAGGTTTGAGATCTCTAAGGTACTCTTTCAGAGTAAGCTTGGAGAAGTTGCCCCAGCTGGGCCTCATGTAGTCAAGATCATTGGCTACATTGAGAGCCTGGAGGTTCTAGGGTTTAAACTCCCCAAAGAACTAGGCCTCAATCTCATTCTCGCATCACTCCCTCATAGATTCTATAACTTTGTTGTCAATTTCAACATAAACAACATTGATAAGTCTCTATCTGATCTTCTTATCCTCATTCGCCACGTGGAAAAATATATGAAGCATGAAAATCCATCTGTCCTTATGGTGAATAAGAGGAAAGGGAAGGTGAAGAGCATTAATCCCAAATCTTCTTTACAGACTTCCAATAGAAGGATGATCAAAGGGGAGTAAAAGTAACATGAGGTTGTTTGTTTCTCATGTGGCAAGAAGGACCACTAGAAGAATAACTGCACCCAGACTAAGTAAGGGGAAGCTTCAGGTGCATTTGTTATCGAATGAAATCTATCTGTTTCTACAAATTGGGTATTAGATACATCTTGTAGTGCTCACATATGTATCCAAATATAGGAACCAAGTAGATTCAGGAAGATTGATTGAGGGGAGGTAGATCTACGAGCATCCAATGGAGCTAGACTTGCTACTATAGTTGTCGGGGACTACCACCTCACGTTGCCAACTGGGATGATGTTGGTGTTAAAGGGTTTTTATTATGTGCCTTCTGTTACTAAAAACATTATTTCAATATCCATATTAGATACAAATGGATTTTTTTTCAAGTTTTGAAATGAATGTTGCTTCTTTTAAAAAGATAGCATTTTTTTTGGTAGGGCACATTTATACAATGGTATTTACGTATTGGATTACACAAACCAAGTAATGGAAATAGATAACAAAGATACTTCACATGAATCATACCACACCCAACTTTGGCATCAATGGCTAGGTCATGTAAATGAGAAATTCTTGAAAAAGTTACATCAAGATGGATATTTAGATTCTTTCGAACTAAAACCACTTGGAATATGGCATGCATGTTTATAAGGAAAAATGACCAAATCCCCATTTAGTGGGAAAGGTGAAAGGGCTAAATAACTTCTTGAATTGGTTCATACCGATGTGTGTGAACCATTTCCAGTTGAAGTAAGGGGAGGGTACTCATACTTCATAACTTTTACTAATTATTTTAGTATATATGGATATATCTACTTAATGGGGTATAAGTTGGATTCTTTTGATAATTTCAAAGAATACAAGAATGAAGTTGATAACCACCTTGGTAAAAAGATTAAGAAACTTCGCTCAGACTGAGGTGGATAATATCTTAGTCAAGACTTCATTGATTACTTATGGGAGTTTGGGATCCTATCCCAAATCACTCCTCCATACACACCCCAGTGGGATGGTGTGAGCGAAAGGAGGAACCGAACCCTTTTGGACATGGTGAGATCAATGATGAGTCATGAGAGTCTTCCATTATCCTTTTAGGGATATGCATTACAAATAGTGGCACGCATACTAAACCAAGTACTAACTAAATCGATAAATAGTATTCCATATGAGTTCAGGAGTGGAAGAAAAGACATGTTATTGAATTAACATGTGTGGGGTAGCGAAGCGTTTTTTAAGGCCTCTTTGGGTAACAAACTTGAACCCCAAGGCACAAAGTGTACCTTTATAGGATACCCCAAGAAAAAAAGGGGATATTACCTATACAACCCCTTAGACAAAAAGGTTATAGTGGAAAGACATGTCATATTCCTTGAGAGGGAGAACATCTCCAAAAGAGATAGTGGGAGTGAGATAGACTTAGATGAAGTTGAGGCTCAAGGTACACAAGAGTTGGTACAGGAACAGATTTCATTAAGCCTCATGGAAGAAGAATCTGTTCTAGAGACACAAGTACTGTGTAGGAGTACAAGAGAGGTTAGAGAACCGGAATGGTATGGTTTTCTATTTACCGAGGATGGTGACTCATTATTAGTTGATAATAATGATCCTATAACCTACAAGGAAGAAGTAAGTGGAAGAGGCGTTGCCAAGTGGCAAGAAGCCATGAATTCTGAAATAGATTTTATGTATCAAAACCAAGTATGGATTTTGGTAGATCCTCCAATTGATGTAAATCATGTTGGTTGAAAATGGGTATTCAAGAAGAAACTGGACATGGAAGGACAATTCAGTACCTATAAGGAACAACTGGTTGCAAAAGGGTTTAAACAGCGTCAAGGAATTGACTATGATGAAACCTTTTCACCAGTTGCAATGCTGAAATCCATTATAATTCTACTTTCCATTGTGGCTTACCATGACTATGAGATTTGGAAAATGGATGTAAAAATAGCCTTCCTTAACGGGAACCTTCAGGAAGATGTCTACATGACACAACCTGAAGGGTTTGTGACTCCAAAGGATGCCAATTAAGTATGTAAGTTTCAAAAATTCATTTAAGGATTAAATCAAGCATCCATGTCATGGAACATTCATTTTGATGAAGCCATAACAGAATTTGGTTTTATCAAGAATAAATGTGATCCTTGTGTCTACAAAAGGTTTAGTGGGAGTGCAGTCATTTTCCTAATAGTATATTTTGATGACATATTACTTATTGGAAAAGAGATACCCGTCTTATAGTCTGTTAAGTCATGGATGAATCAATGCTTCTCCATGAAGGACTTGGGTGAGGCATCATATATTCTTGGGATCAAGATTCATCGTGATATATCCAAGAGATTTTTGGGCCTAAGTCAAAGTACATACATTGATAAGATACTCAAGAGATTCAGTATGGAACAATCCAAGAGGGTATTGTTGTCATTGTCACATGGCATTAATATTTCCAAGAAAATGTGTCCTCGGACACATGAGAAAAGAATGATAATGGAAAGGACTCCATACGCATTAGTAATTGGGTCAGTCATGTATGCCATGCTTTGTACTAGGCTAGATATCACCTATGCATTAAGTGTTGTAGGTAGATATCAAGCTAACCCAAGTGACCGTCATTGGATGGCAGGCAAGACTATCCTAAAGTATCTGAGGCATACTAAGGATATGTTCTTGGTTTATGGAAGAGATGAGGAACTAGTTATCAGAGGATATGCAGATGCTAGTTTCCAAACTGATCAAGATGACATGAAGTCGCAAACAGGATACATCTTCACTTTGAATGGAGGTGCAGTGAGCTGGAAGAGCTCAAAGCAGAGTGTGGTCGTAGATTCTACAGTAGAGTCTGAGTACGTCACAGCTTCTAAGGAAGATAAATAAGAAGTTTGGATGTGAAGCTTCATCTAAGAGCTGGATGTGATACCTAGAAGTAAAGATCACATTACATTTTACTGTAATAATACTACAGCGGTGACTCTCGCAAAAGAGCCAAGGTCATATCATCGGACGAAGCACATACTTTAGAAGTATCATCTCTTAAGATATTTTTCTCAACAAGGTGAAGTTTTAGTGAGCAGTATTTCCACGGAAGACAATGTGGCGGACCCCTTGAATAAAGCCTTGACTTAGCATAAACATGATCACCATATGAGGTCTAGTGGGCTAAAAGTCGTAGGCAGTTGGCTCTAGTCCAAATGGGAGTTGTAAGAGTTGGTGTCCTATAACCAACTGGTTTTACTTTGATTACATGGATATTTAATGTTTTTAAATATTAAACATCTTATTACATATTTTTCATTGTTCTTCATTAATATGATGTAATAATGGATTAGAGTATTTGTTACATTGATAAGGTCATGGAAGTTCCCCACTATGATGAGAACCTTGAAATGCTATAACAATATTCTTAAATATAATTCTATGGTTGGATGACATACTATGAAGGGACACATAGCATGCAGACTGTTAGGTGTGAGTTATCCTAAGAAGATGAGACTTACTCTCATGAAGTTCTCACTTGGTAATCTCTAAGATAAGATATTATGAGAAGATACCCACCAGTAGGAATTTTACATGTTTTGGTGTCATCGGATATTTCTGTCTATGAGTGTGTTTAATGATCCTTAGACTTTAAGATTATCATTAATACATGTCACGACTCATGCACTTTAATTTACTGACAAAAACCGTCACGCAGATAGTTGGAGGGAAGTAGGGTACATTGGGTGCATCATGAGTGACATGATATTAATGGATAATTCAAGGAAGGATTTTTCCCTTCCATTTATGGAAGTTTGTATCTTGGCCCTTTGATTGAAATAGAACCGTCACGTGAAATTCCATGGACATGGTGTAATGACGAGTTTATTTCAAGTATTCAAAGAATGGCATATCGAGTATAAAGGTTGATGACATTGTCATGAAACCTGCTTTGTGAGATATTGAGACAAAGGGATTATATTACACAGTGAGCATTTGTATGTGGATGTTGTTGTTGTGAATTTATGTTCTTTGTCTTGGGTTCCTTGACTCGTTGCTATACATTACTCTTGGACTTTAGGAAATCCCACCTAATTCCAATGAGAAAGAATCCTAGAGGGTCACACACTATGTGTTTTCTGTGGTCTCGGTTAAATTATATTTGAATTTAATTAATGAAATAAATATTATTCTCAAGACCATGGAATAATTCTATTCAAGTTAAAATTATTGCATAAATTAAATAAAATATATTTATTTAATTTATTAAACATTTAATAAATATTTATTTACTAGTTTGTAAATAAAATATGTATTTAAGAGAATAAATTATTTGTTTGTTTATTCAGGTGTTAAATAAATGGAAGTAGAGTTCGAGCAGACCAAGGCCAATCCGATAGTAAAATAATTATTTTCAAGATGGTAAATAATTATTAGTTGGCACAAGTTAAAATAATAATGACGCTGCTATTATTTTGTGACGTGTAATTTTATTCATAATTCTGTTTTGCGCAAGTTGGGGCACCATAAATAATGATGCGGTATTATTATTATGAACATGAGTTTTCTCTAAGTTCATGAATGTATTTAATTATTTTTATGCAATTATATATTGCAACTAAAGTTCCAAGCATATAAATAGACAAGTATTGTGCCATATTGAACACACCGCACACTTTGTGAATTGATAATTGTTGAGCTAAACAATTTCTCTCTCAAATCCTCTTTCTTCCCCTCTCAAGAATATGAGACGTTCAGGCCAAAGAACAAGAAATCAAGAATGACCGACACAAGACACGTGCTTCGCCGTGCTAGTACCCGGAGAACAAGTGGTGTCGATTGGAGCTCATTGGAGCATGTGTGGATCACCACTAAAGGGATTCTAGTTTGGATCCTCAAAATTGCAACGAGATAGTCCAGAAGGGTCATTCTGAATGATCAACATCATCAATGAACAAAATACCAAAGATCCAGGTATTCTTTTCTTTATGAAATTAATTAAATTAATTATAAGCATGATGTACAATATCCTCTCTAAAGGTTTCAGGAATCTTCCTTCTTTATCTAAATCTTTGACTCTATTTCGTGGAGATTGGCGTTCATCATCGTATTGATCCCAGAATAATCATTGATCATGGTAAAAATTAAAGTTGGGTGTCGGCCCAACCGTTCTTCCGCTGTACCTGGAACCTTCAATCACATGAGTAGGATTACTCACACACTAGAGGGTAACACCTTGGACCAGGTACCACTTCAAGACACATTTCTCGATGATCATCTTTATATACTCTTAGGTACGCATCCTTGGTATGCTGATTTGGTGAACCACCTTGTTGCCTATGAAATTCCTTCAAATTTAAAGAAACTTCAAGTCCAAAAATTAAAGAGCGGGTCTAGGTTTTATGTATGGGAGTATTCCTACCTTTGGCGCATCTATAGTGATCAAGTTATTAGGAGGTGTGTTCTTGATCATGAGTTTGAGTATATTCTACATTCCTGCCATACACTTTCATGTGAGGGACACTTTGGACCCCAATGAATAACTAGGATAGTCTTGGACTTTGGATTATATTGGCCTAGCTTATTCCATGATGCTCAATGTGTTTTGTAAGTCTTGTTCACGTTTCCAACACACTAGCAATATTTCTAGGTGACATGAGATGTCTCAACAGCCCATATTATTCTGTGAGATTTTTTATGTATGGAACATTAATTTTATGGCCCCTTTTTCCAGTTCGTTTGGTTCTTTGTATATTTTGGTTATTTTTATTATGTTAGAAAATTTGTGGAGGCCAAGTCCACCAGGACTGATGATTCTCTTATTGTGGTCGATTTTTTCAGGGCACAAATTTTTTAAAGGTTTGGTGTACTGAATTCCATCATCAGTGACCAAGGGACACACTTTTACAATTAGAATTTGGCTTCCCTACTTCAAAAGTATGGGATGACACACAAAACTTCAACATTATACTACCCACAAACAAATGGCCTGACAAAAAAAATTGGAGAAAATTGTGCAACTGAATAGGAAGGATTGGAGCAAGCTATTGGATGATGTATTCTGGGATTATAGGATGGCATACAAAACTCTCATTGGTATGTCCTCATTTCGTCTTGTTTTTGGGAAAGCCTTTCATCTCCCAGTGGAGGTCGAGCATCGGGCATATTTGACTATAAAGAAGTGCAACATGGATTTAGCCGAAGCTGGAGATCAAAAGAAGATGCAAATTCAAGAGCTTGAAAAGATTCAACTGTCATCATATGAGAACTCAAGACTCTATAAGTAAAGATCAAAATCATATCATGATAAAATGATCCAAAAAAGGGAGTTTCTTGTAGGAGACAACGTGCTTCTCTATAGTTCACGATTGAATTTGATGATTGGTAAGTTCTGTTCTAGATGGTTGGGACCTTATGTTGTATCTAATTTCTTTCTTTATGGTGTAGTGGAGATCACTCAAGAGGAAACAAGAAGGTGATTTACAGTCAATGGGTAGTGGTTGAATTAATACTTTGAGGGATTCCCAACACATGTAGTTGATATCATCGCACTGCATGGGCCCGTCATCACTTGAAAACATCATATTGCCCCTTACCCTCTCACTTTTATATTATTTTTCCTAATTTTAATTCTGCATTTCATGGGAATTTTATCAACTCATAGAGTCACATTGAGGACAATGTAACATTTTAAGTGTGAGGGAGGGGATGGCATTTTGGGTAGATTCCTTAGGATTTTTATTTTTGAGTGTTTCTTATTTTTATTATTTAAAAAAATAAAAAACAACAAAAACAAAAATAAATAAATAAATAGTCATTTCACATGCCCATTACATCCATGGAACTGATTTAGATTGCATGTTTGATTTTTCAACCCTCATGGGAAGCATGTTGAGCATGGGAAAGTTTTCATCTTTGTTTGTTGATTTTTATGAAAATAGAAGTTGGTCAATGATATGTTTGATTGTGTCTTTATGAAGTCTTTGAGATTTTTGACATCATTCATTGTGGTACATTTGTGGGAAAATTGTGTCATTTAATATCTCCATTCACATCACACACAATCATGACTTCTGAGTTTCTCTTACCCAATTGAATGTATAGTCAGGGTAAGTAATCTTTTTCAGCTTATAACATGGTATTTCCATATGTTCGTTTCTCTTCAAATCATTTCCATCACCATACCAGATTGACCTATGCATGTTCATCTAATATCCGACTATTGTACGCCCTCAAAAAAACAAAAAAAAACAATAAATAGGGGAGTGAAGAAATGTACAACATGTGGGGATATTTAGGTCGGGAGCTCAAGGTTTGACTTTTGGGAATGCTTAAATGAGTGTGTTTTGGAATTTGATTGTAAATCATGTTGAAAAGGTTTGGTGGAATAAAATCAGGCAAGAATAAAAGTTTTTCTTGACCTGAATATACTGGATAAAGGGTATAGAGACATGCTTGAAATGGTTGGCACACACACACATGAGAAATTTGTTGCACAATTGACTCGTAAGATATTCTCACCTGATTGATGTCATTTATATCATTGGATTTTGTTTGATATAATTTTTGAGAAATTTACTTCATGATTTTTTGAGATTTATTTTTTTTATGAATCTTGGTATGCTCATATTGTCATCATGGATTGAGAAATTTTAACATGCATCATTTTCTGGATTACATGACATGAGGTGTTATCCGGGAGTGCAAAAGGGTAAGTGTGGGGGAGTTGATAATACATGTTTTTATTGAATATTTTGTTCATATTTATTGGTATAATTTCCCCACATTAATCTTATTTTTATGATTTAATGGAAAAATGTGTTTTGGGCTAGAATTTGGAAATTGTATGGAAATTCTGTTTTTACCATTTTAATATTATATTTTTATTTATGCCATAAAACAATTTATGTGCCGAATTGTGACTTGAAATTTTATAGTGATATTAAAATCTAAATTTTCTACATTTTTTATTCATACCATGACAGCTGGATCTCAAATTTTGTAGGCCGAAAATGGACATTAATGAAGGAATGGATAGAATTCGGCAGACTGGACCCCACCTTACTAAAGTGTCCATAACTTCTTCGTTACTACTTGGATGCACCTAAAATTTTGATAGGATTTAAAGGACTCCATTTATAGAATTTAATTAAACTAGAGTGGCACTTGGTGCGCAAGGGAAGGTGGTCAAAAATGTGGACCAAGATGAAGTAATTTTTGGAGACCAAATGACGCATGTACCTTTTTTGGTATTTGAAACCCTAGCCCTTCAAAACTCTATTTAAATGAGATTTTCACTCTTTGAAAGGGTTGGCCGAGGCTTTGGGAAGGTGAGGATGAAGGTTTGGCTCCTATAAACATCTCACACCTCTTAGAAGAAGTAAGTATTTGTGCTAGGATCTCTTCCAAGAAGGATCTCCTCTCTCACATCCACTTTGCGTTTCTTTGTTTTAATGCTTGTAACTTGAATTTTTCTTCAATAAATCTTCTGTGTTCTTCTCTTTTAATCTTATTATTTTTCTTCTTGGTGATGTAATATAAGAGTGGAGACGATATTGGGTGTTTTCCTTTCAATCCATTGTTTATGCAAAACGTCTCCACAATGACAGCTCCACCCATGGAAGAGTGATTTCGTTTATAGTTGATCTAATCCATACTCCCTTCATTTATTTATTTTGAATCCATAAACATACTGTAACTTATAAATTTTGATCAATTAATTGAGTTTGATTTTCTAAGGAACTCGATCAAATTGCACTTGACCATGAGGTCGGACTTGTGTAAATCGTGTGAGTGAAACTTCAATCGCAAGATCCAATCAACTTGGGATAGAATTGTAGGGTTCAAGTCTCATCCACATTCTCAATTAATTCTCAACTCCTGGGAGGAGATGCTTACCTAATTGGCCATTTATCATAAGTTGGATTTTGGATCACAATCAAAGTAGGGTGTTGTGATTGGATGTCCCAAAGTTAATCTAGGGCTCATTTTTTCAATATTTGTGGTCATGTTAATTTTCGTAGGGTTTGGGAATTGATAAGATTAGGGGATCACAATTGAATAAATTCTAATTATATGGGATATTGATAAATGAATGGTGAAGGGGGTGGATTATATTGACTACATATTTTCATATTTTTGATTTTAAATAAGTTGTGTCCTTGACTGCTCCTCGTTTGTTTGTTTTGTTTATTGTCCGAAAATCATCACAACCAACCCTCCAATTTTTTTCATTTGTTTTCATTTATTTTCTTGGTTTTTTCAAGCTTATTGAGGGTTGTTTAATTCACTTCCTCAAGAGAGTGACCTAGGTCAGCCTCTGTGTTGTACTTAGTTAAATCACAAATATTTTGAGAG
Source organism: Viscum album (assembly GCA_963277665.1). NCBI lineage: Eukaryota > Viridiplantae > Streptophyta > Magnoliopsida > Santalales > Viscaceae > Viscum > Viscum album. The sequence goes on from OY728123.1 coordinate 1,391,207,584, forward strand.
TGTGTGTGATAACGCTCATCAATCATTTTTAGTGGTTTAAAATTTTTCTGAAGATTAGATGTTGTGTAGCCACTTTAAGGAGGTAATTCTCAAATACCCCTTGGATTCGGTTGGCTAATACATTTTTCATTGCCCTCCTAAAAAGCAGTTAACTTTGTTAAAATATTGTGTGAATGTTATACAATTATCATTACCCTTGAATCTTTAAATTTGGATTCAAAATCATAAGATATGGATTCAAATGAATTACGAAATGAAAATCCTAATCTAGTTTGAACTTTTTTTTTATTCTTTAAGCTGATGGATGAGTTATTTATACTCCATTTTAATTTATTAAGTTTATTCATTTAAATAGAGTGTCTAAATTATTTTGTTTGCTAATTTATGTGAGTCGATTCTCCTAGAGGTAAAGAGAAGTTTTGACTTTTAATTGAATGCAAATTGAAATGAGTTTGATCTGAATTCAAATTTTTAAGGTCAATTGTCTTTGTAAAACAGTAATCAATTTTGCACTAAAAATACTCAATTTCTTGAGGGAAAATATTTTTAGTACTTGAAGAATTTCAATGGATGAATACAATTTTCTATGGAAATTCAGTATTTCAAACTTAAGATTTATTTATTTCCACTGAATTTGAATAATTATTTTCTTGAGGACAAGCAAAAGCCTAGTGTAGGGAATTTTGATGTGGCTTTGGTATTAATTTGCCACATAATTTCTCTAATTAAATTGTGTTTTAGATGTTAAAATAATATTTTAATTGGTTAATTTACTTTTGTGTTAGTTTGATGTTAAAATAATAAAACTCTTAAAATAACGATTTTTAGATTAATTGATTTTTCTTTTATGTTGTAGTTATAATTTTGTTTAACTTTGATTTTATTGTTTAATTTTGAAGATTTTTTTAAAAATTATTTTTTGTGTTTTTTGTTTAATTTAGTTGTTTTTTATTTTATTTGTTTTTGAAATTAATTAATTAATTGAATTGTAGTATTTAATTTCTTTTCTTTAAATAATTTAATAGTTAGTGATTTTTAATTTTAACTCAACTCTTTTAAAAATTTTATTATTTCTTTATTTTGATAATTAATTAATCAGTCAATTATTTTATTCAAATTGATTTTAATTTTTAATATATTTTATTCTTTTAATTTATATTTTATTTTATTTAAATTTTTATTTTCGTTAATATTTATTTAACAAAATAAATTTGATTTTAATTTAATTTTCAATTACTTTTTTTTTGCAAACCATAAAAATTTAACTTCAATTTTAAATTTATTAATAAATTATCTTGTCTTTATTTTTATTAATAATATTTATTTTATTTATTCTTTCACCCGTGTAAGATAATTTAGGGAAATGACTGTGGCGTAACATAATTTTGGGCATCCTTGCATAAGAGAATTTGCTCCCGCCGTAAGAAAATCATAGCCTCTGTATAAGATAATTCCGGACGAGGGCGTAGGATTTTTCTTCACTTCGCTGCCAGTTAGATAAATTCATTCTCCGTGCGTAAGATAATTTATGTCACGCGATGCTAATTGAGTTTGACCAAATCAATGGAGTCCAAGCTAAAACTGATCTTGAAGATTGTTATCGCATTAAGAGACCACCAGAAGACCTCAGCTGAGCTTCCAATAGAAGCTTGAAGAAGAAATTTTGTAACTGAAGATGTCGAAGTCGGATCGAGGTTCATAGGAGGAAGCTTCGAGGCCAAGCTTCGCGATGATGATGTGCTAGTTCCGAGATTCATCACAAAGAAGTTTGGGGGCCAAGGCGGCAATTTTAGGCAATAGGGTTTTTTTTTAATTTTATGGGGTAGGGTTTAAATTAATTGGGGAAATGGGGTTGTCCAGCGCCAAATGAAGTGGCGCTGGACAAAAAAGTGACAAAGCGCCACTTGAAGTGGCGCTTTGACCACTTTGGCCCCACACCCCAACCCCATATATATATATATATATAATAAATACAATAATTATAATAAATATAATTAAAAAAATAAATACAATAAATACATAATTATATTTTTTATAATAAATATATAATTATGATAAATTATATTTATTATAATAAATTTATTTATATTTAATATAAATATAATACATACATTAATTATATTATATTTATTATATTTATAATTATACATTTATTATAATTCTATATTTATTATATTTATAATTATATAATTATTATAATTAGAATTATAGAAATTATAATAAATTTATAATTATAAAAAAAATAATTATGATAAATATATAATTATGATAAATATATAATAGTAATAAATATATAAATATAATAAATATTCAATTATAATAAATATTTAATTATAATAAATGTATAATAAAATAAATATATAAATATAATAAATATAAAATTATAATAATTATATAATTATAAATATAACAAATCCATAATTATATATATATATAATAAATTTATTTATAATAACTTTATTTATTATTATAAAAAAAATTACAAAAATAAATACAATAAAATAAATATAATATAATCAAATATAATAAATATAATATAATGCATAATAAAATAAATTTATTATAATAAATTATTATACATTAAAATAAATTTAATATAATGTAATTAAATATAATTAAATATAACATCTGCCACTTGAAGTGGCGTTTTGACCGGCCCCACACCACCCCCAACCCCCATATATATATATATATATATAATAAATTTATTATAATAAATTATAAATAGAATATAATTAAATATAATTAATATAATTAATAAAATATAATAAATATAAATATAAATAATTATATAATATAATTATATAAAAAAATAAAATATAATACATACATAATAAATTCTAAACATAATAAATATAATAAATTATAAAATTAATATATTTATATAATAAATATAATTATATAATAAATTATAAATATTATTATTATTATATAATTATAAATAAAATAAATATAGATATGGTAATTATATAATATATATAATTAATTACATATTCCATTTATTATATTATAATTATATAATAAATGTATTATAATAATTATTATACAATTATTATACATATTTATTATAATAAATGTACAAAATAAATATAGATTTATTATGATGGATAAATAATATTTATTATAAATATAAATATAAATATACATTTATTATAATTAAATATTATAATATTTATTATAATAAATGTAGATTTATTATAATGGATAAATAATATTTATTATAAATATAAATATAAATATACATTTATTATAATTAAATATTATAATTTTATATTTATTATATTTACATATTTATTATTATTATATGTTTATCATAATTATATATTTATTATAATTATTATATTTATAATTATAAGTTTATTATAATTCTATGATTCTAATTATAATAATTATATAATTATAAATATAATAAATATATAATTATAATAAATGTATAATTATAAATATAATAAATATATAATTATATAATTATTATATTTATAATTTATTTTATAATAATTATTAGATTAATAATTTATTATATAATAATTTATAAATACATAATAAATTAAAATAAATATAACTAATATAATAAATATAGTATATTTATTATATAATTATAAATATAATAAAAAAATACAATATATACATAATTATATTTATATTTGTTATATTTATAATTATATAATTATTATATTTTTATTTATTATGTTTATAATTATCTAATAATTATATTTATAATTATATAATTATTAATTATAATTAATATATATAATAAATATAATAAATACAATATAATTATATAATTATTTAATTATTTAATTATTATGATTTTAAATTTATAATTATCATTGTAATATATATTTATATTTATTATATAATTATTATATTTATATTTATTATATTTATAATTATATTATAATTATTATATTTATAATTTATTATATAATTTTTATTATATTTATAATTTATTACATTTATAATTTATTATATTTGTAATTTATTATATTATATTTATTATATTTGATTATATTATATTTAATATATATTATATTTATTTTATTGTATTTATTTTTGTAATTATTTTTATAATAATAAATAAATTTATTATAAATAAATTTATTATATATATATATAATTATGGATTTGTTATATTTATAATTATATAATTATTATAATTTTATATTTATTATATTTATATATTTATTTTATTATACATTTATTATAATTAAATATTTATTATAATTGAATATTTATTATATTTATATATTTATTACTATTATATATTTATCATAATTATATATTTATCATAATTATTATTTTTATAATTATAAATTTATTATAATTTCTATAATTCTAATTATAATAATTATATAATTATAAATATAATAAATATATAATTATAATAAATGTATAATTATAAATAAAATAAATATATAAATATAATAAATATAATATAATTAATGTATGTATTATATTTATATTAAATATAAATAAATTTATTATAATAAATATAATTTATCATAATTATATATTTATTATAAAAAATATAATTATGTATTTATTGTATTTATTTTTTTAATTATATTTATTATAATTATTGTATTTATTTTATATATATATATATATAGGGTTGGGGTGTGGGGCAGAAGTGGTCAAAGCGCCACTTCAAGTGGCGCTTTGTCACTTTTTTGTCCAGCGCCAATTCATTTGGCGCTGGACAACCTTATTTCCCCAATTAATTTAAACCCTACCCCATAAAATTAAAAAAAAAAACCCTATCGCCTAAAATTGCCGGCCAAGGCACACTGAAGCTTAGGAGCTCGAGATCTGGGAGTTCGCAGCGATGAACTATGCCTGACCCTTTGAAGAAGATGATATCGTTAGGGTTGTTTTCTGATGTAGGTTTGAAGATGGCGGGACCTTGTGGTTCTCTAATGTTGCGCCTATTGGTCTGTTCAAAGGTGCACGGTAGCTGTTTGATCATATTCTCCGATGAATTTTGGATTTCTTGGAGGATATGATCCCGAGCATGCTGAATTCGAGAGGAGAACTCGATTTCCCTCAAGCTTAAGTGATTTCAAGCATGTGGGTGTTGATGTTGGTTTTTGTTGCAGAAGCTTGAAGATGAGCCTTTGGCTGGACCAAGATCGAAGAAGAAGATTCGTCGTTGGTGAAGCCGAATGAGGCTGAGAGCTACCACATTTGGCCCAAGCTTGAGCTCCGATGAAGAAGTCTTCAGGGTCGATTGTTTCCTCCTTCGCTGGGAAATTAATGCAATCTAAGCGACACCGAAATGTATTGGAGAGAGACTAAGTTTTGTTAAAGTACTACAGTCAGTGACTCAAGATCATAGAACTTTTTTCTCTCTTTGGACAGTCGCCAAATTAGACGGTGATTATGTCACCATTTGTCTGTGGAGATTTACTATAAAATAAAAGAGCATCCAAAAAACAGGGGGATTCGTTTTGGAGATGCACATCAACAATTTTCAAAGACCTCGAATACGGAGAAACGGGAGCGGAACCAAGAGATTTTTTGGAAAGTTGTTGTTGTGCCCAAAGTCAATGAAGATTGAGATCGAAGCTTGGTTTTGTACCTCGGTGATGTCCGACCATGTTTCTAATAGTCGAAGCTAGTGTATTTTCATGGTGACTTCTTTCTAAGTTTTTATTTTGAGATTTTACTATTCTATCATTTTGTTAATTATTTTTCTTCCATTCGGAGTTCACATTTTCAATTAGAGTGTGATGATCTTTGAATGTGGTTTGTTAGTTCAATTCAAGTAGGAGTTTGAGGATGATCCTCACTATTTAAATTTCTCAATCGTTGATCAAAGATTGTTAGTACAATGAGTTTTGTTCGTGTCTTTGTTCTCAACGATCGTTGAGAGCATTGATCAACTCCTTCAGAAATGAGTTTTGTTTCCAAGAACTCGATTGTAGACTCAAATTAATGAACTGAATGGGATGAAAGATTAGATATTTCAGTTTTTTCATTGAGAGAGTTACAATTGTGAGTTCAGTTTAAAATGGTGAAGAAAGGTTGGTCTATAAGAATTACTAGCTAAGCTGTTGCTTCTCATTTATGTTCTTTTCATTGTTGCTTATTTTCAATTTGTTCTCTATTTTTTTGTTCTTGCTTTCAGTTCTTTATGCTTAGAAATCAGGATAGTTTCTTTTGCGGCAGTAGTAATCCCTTTGAAAATAATTAAAAACTTTAAAGTAGAAAATAATAAAAAACGTGATAGAAAACTTCTACAGGACAATCTCATTGGGAGACAACCTTGATTTTTATTGTATTGCAGTTATTAGGTTTTAATTTTGAAAAGAGGATAAAAACGACAGAAAATAACTTAATTCACCTACCTTGCTACATTGATAGTAAGTCAGGGGCACACTGTTGGCTACTGCTGATGGTGCAAAGGAGGCTCGCTGCTAAGAACCACCTCCACCACCCTTGTGATTATCGTGCCACTTCCTCTTCCTTCCTTCCACGTCACTAAATCTGTCATCGGGGGGATGGGAAGGGCCATAAATATAATGACCCATACTTTACATACATTGTTATTACTTCAGAATTGAAGCACACTTATTACAACATATAACAAAACCAGTAGAGGACCTTATTGGTATATAGTCTTTAGAAACTGGGAAACATAAACAACTGGTTCATAAAGCATCTACTTTGCCTCCCATTTATTTCATCATATCTAGAGTCCCTTTTTGGAATATCCTACTTAATAGCCTTCTTCCTGACCTGGGGAAATAAAACATACAAAAGGGTGAGCTCAAATGCTCAGTAAGGGTAAACAAAAGAAATATCAATCACATCGTGTACATAAGAACATAACTTTTGGGAAATCTTAACCTGCAAAAAAAATTATAATTTCATAACATGAGATAAATCATAGTAGTGAAATGTAATCCTAATAATCATAACTTAAAACATGAAACTTTTTGGAATACACACATAATCATAGAAATCATTTCTTATTAGTCAAGACTCATTGCCAAGACTATCTTAGTGGACAAAGTCCATTTCTGAACCGAGTTCACTCCTCGTTTCAGTCCTATTTCACCAAACCGGTTTAACCTTCCGTTTAAGCCATGTCTATCTCATGAGATATAAAATCTTTACCCAATTCATTGGAGGGAGATATAGGTCCCACCCATCTCATAATGATACCATTCTTATGTGTGCCACAAAATCATAAACCATACATCATAGCATAACCCATGTAATAAAAATGGGATTCTTAAACATCGTGACATCATAAAACAATTCATATAAGATAAAGGAATTCATAAAAATAATTCCATCACAACATAATCAAATCAATGTAATAATAGAGATAGAAACAGAACCATATATTATCTTAGATGGAAAATAATTTTGATAAAACTCTTAAACTCCATTCTTGAGGAAAATATCCTTTCTACTTCAAAAACATTTTTCCTTTCTTAACATGTCATACAATTTTAAACTAAAAAAAGTTGATTAAAAATAAACTTGAAAACTTGTAAAGTAAGATTCTTGGAAATATTGTTTTAAAAATCCATTCATGCCATATAAGTTAAAAAAACATTCTTCTCGTACTTTTTTCGGAAAAGTCAAAAAGTACCTCGTATGAAAAATGACAAAAGATTCATTTCATATCTTTTACTAAAAACTCACCAAAGGGTAAAATTGGATTTAAACGATTGTAGGTCGATGGAAATAATATTACATATTGAGGAAACATGGATGTGGATGATAAAATACACCCCAGTAAATTTCAAAGTATAAACAATCTCGGATAGAAATGAGATTGTGATATTTTCCTTACCTTAGGTCTGATTTGCTTCGTAAGTGTCTGAACCTCCTGTATAATGATTTAAATAATGTTATTTACTTATTCCAGAATCATACTTATTTTTATGATATCATATATGGTCATATTCTTAGCTTCTTATTAGTAATATTTCATTACTACTTGTTATTCGGGTGTTTATTACTTTTTGTTCTTATGCGTGTTTTGTCGAATAAATTCTTATTTTTCTTTTTAGGTTATAGATACCTCATTTACAGAATGGTATTAGTGTAATATATATCATATTTATTCACTCAATTCATTTATGTAATCATTATGCAATGAAAATCATGTAGAACGAGTCGCATCACAACATGGAGACGGTATTCCGTACGTACGCACGAGTGATGATATCGTTCCCATGATCGTGGAATTGTATTGGAGTGTATGTATACTATTTCAGAATCAATATCACTTTAAAATAGTCATATATAGTCATTATTTACACCATTATACCCATCCAAGTAAGGTGGTGGTGGAAAATAGATTACACCACGGCGTGGAGACGGTATTTCGTACGTACGCACGCGCGGTGATTTCGTTTTCCGTAGGATGGATAGATGGTGAAATAGGGTTGTTTCATACTTATAATAACATATCAGTATATGAGTGATACTGATGTTATTACTTCATAATTAAACAACTAAAGAAGAATAAGTGGAAGAAGAAATAAAGTTGAAAGAATTGGTAACGGACATTACCTCTTCTTTGAAACGCCTATTTGAGATCTCCTTTTAGGGCACTAAAATTGGTCTTTGAAGAAGACAAAGACCTCTAGGATGTTTCTAGGGAAGTGGAGAGTATAAATTGGAAGGGTTTGGCCGAGCGTGAAGGCTCAATGTGGTGTGATGAAGAGGGGGAGGAGGTGCCCTTTTATAAGGGAGGAGAGGGGCTCCTTTGGAAAAACTAAAAATATTATTTTATTATAAAGTCAAGTTCGGTTTTAAATAGCTCCAAATTGATTTATTTAAAATATAATGTGGGTATGGGTCTAAATTATCTAATCCAATATAATTTAGACAAGTTTAGGTTCCTATTTTAACCTTATCATTTAGATTTAACATTAAGTTAAATAATTTTACTTTTACCGTGTCTTCTTGTGTTCTTATACTATAAGGTTAATAAACTTACTATAACAAGACAAACAAACCACAAGTTGTTTATTATTAATATATATAACCTTATATAAGTCATTTGGCCGAACCTTAGATTTTTAGGAATAAAATAACAATTAATAATATAATATTTGTTTTAAAAACCATTTTATGTCAATTTTGTCACTATTTAGTAATTGATTTTTGTGAAAATCATAACAGAATGATTAGTTCTAAAAAAGTTAATTAAATCAATACTAACATGTCATATTAACCTAGAAAATTATTTTAATTCATAAAAAGTCTCAAATTACATTTATTTGGGTATTTATAACATCAATTATGTCAATATTTCATTAATAAGATAAATACTGCATCATCTTTGTGTCATAAATAAATTAAATTATTTAATGTCTAAACATTACAAATAAAATACCATTATGTAGTAAATCTTTTTATCTTTCTAATTAATATTTATAGTCGAATTTATCTTTTGTATAAACCTATATTAAAAATTATTTAGTTATTAAACTTTGATTTTAACTATTTTAACCCTTCTTTAAATAAATTAATAATAAATGTCCTAATCTAATCCAAGTGGACCTAAATGGTCATATTTTATTCCTAAGGTTGTTTTTGGTCTAATTACACTTATCCAATAGAATTAGGACATGTGTTAGGGTAATAATAATAACATTTTTACCCTTAATTACCCTATTTACTTTTAACCGTGGTAAAAAAGTAAAAAGTTATTATTCACCAAAAATTATTTTCATCTCATTGAACCACATTTTACTTACTGACATCAACCGTGTTTCTCGGATTTTTGAAATTCCACTCACAGAAGCGGTAAAATTAAGTTTTATGAAAAATTCAGTTTTTTTAACTACCACTTAGTGGTTTCACTATTCATCAAAAATTGAAAGTTTTCAGAAAAATACCAAAATTTCACCCTAGGCTAATTTTGATATTCCAAATCCAAAATGAATTCCATTTTGAAAAATAAAATTTATAAAATTTCAAAAAGTGGTTATTACTATTCATAACGGCTAGTTTTAATAATATTTTAATAGTATATCGTTGTTTAGTGAAACTCGGTATTGCGTCCGACGCAAGCTATCGAGGAAGGTCGCAAATTCGTGTAAAGCAAGCCAAGCAAGTTTTGTGTGTAGTAAAAGATTCCTTTGATGATTTATATAACATAAAAGTCTCGGGTGTTATATTCTACCCCCCTTAAAATGAATTTCGCCCTCGAAATTCGTCACTTTGTAACAAACAGATGAGGATACCTCTCCCTCATCATATCCTCAAGCTCCCATGTAGCTTCTTCTAATTGGTGGTTCCTCCATAAAACTTTCACCAATCGAGTGGTCTTGTTTCGTAGGACTTTTTCGCTACGATCCAGAATCTCTATCGGCTATTCTTCATAAGAAAGATCTTGCTCCAGCGGTACAACTTCTGAGCTGAGTACATGTGAAGGATCAGGTATGTACTTTCTCAGGAGAGATACATGGAACACATCGTGAACTTGAGAGAGATTTGGTGGAAGCGCCAATTGGTAAGCTACCTTCCCAACACGATCCAGTATTTCGAAAGGACCGATATATCTAGGGCTCAACTTCCCCTTCTTTCCAAATATCATGACCCTCTTCCAGGCAGATATTTGTAAGAACACTTTATCACCCACTTCAAACTCTAGGTCTTTTCTTCGGTTGTCGGCATAACTTTTCTGTCGACTCTGAGCTTCTCTTATGTGTTGTTGAATAGATCTGACATTTTCTGCCATTTCATCAACGAGATCAGGTCCTAATAGCTTTCTTTCCCCAACTTCATCCCAGCAAGTTGGAGTCCTGCATTTCTTTCCATAGAGAGCTTCATAAGGAGCCATCTGAATACTGGAGTGAAAGCTATTATTATAAGAAAATTCCACCAAAGGTATGTGTTGATCCCAACCACCTTTGAAATCCATAGAGCAAGCTATCAACATATCTTCTAGAGTTTGAATTGTTCTCTCAGACTGACCGTCTGTCTGAGGATGATAAGCAGTGCTGAAACTTAACTCTGTATCCAGAGTATGCTGAAGACTTCGCCAGAACTTTGAGGTAAACCTCGGATCCAGATCAGATATAATAGAAAGTGGTACTCCATGCAATCTTACCACTTCCTTTACATATATCCTGGCAAGCTGATCCAGAGAGAAATCCTCTCTAATAGCGATGAAGTGTGCAGACTTTGTAAGATGATCAACTATGACCCAGATAGCATTATTGCCTTTGGATGTTTTAGGAAGTCCGGTGACAAAGTCCATAGTGATGTTTTCCCATTTCCATTCGGGTATGGGTAATGTTTGTAACATCCCCTTAGACTTATGTCTCTCAGCTTTAACTTGCTGACAAACCAAGCATCGAGAGACATATTCAGCAACATTTATTTTCATGCCATCCCACCAGAAGTACTCTTTCAGGTCCCTATACATCTTCGTGCTTCTAGGATGAATAGAGAATGAAGAACTATGAGCCTCATCCAGCAGCTCCTTTAATTCGGGGATGGGAGGAACACAAACCCGATTCCTGAACTTTATTATCCCATCACAATCAAGGTTGAATTCAGTAACATTTCTCACCTTTTGTAACTCGACATCTTCTTTTCGTGCCTCTTTAATCTTCACATGTATATATGGTTGAACATTCATTTGAGAAAGATACGATTTTTCCCCTTTCATTATAATTCCAAGATCCATCCTTTGTAAATCCATAAATATTGGATCTTTTGTGATCCTCATGATGGATAAACTGGCATGGTCTTGTCGACTTAATGCATCTGCCACCTTGTTTGCTTTCCCAGGGTGGTAATGGATTGAGCAGTCGTAATCCTTAATCAGCTCCAACCATCTTCTTTGGCGCATATTCATATCCTTTTGTGTGAAAATATACTTTAAACTTTTATGATCAGTATAAATGTTACACCTTTCTCCATAAAGATAATGCCTCCAAATCTTTAATGCAAAGATTTCCGCAGCTAACTCCAAATCATGAGTTGGGTAATTTTTCTCATGTATTTTCAATTTTCGTGAGGCATAAGCTATCACCATATCATTTTTCATAAGAACACACCCCAATCCCTTCTTGGATGCATCACTGTAGATCACAAACCTTTCTCCACTACAAGTCAGTGTGAGCACAGGTGCACTGGATAACCTTCTTTTCAACTCCTTGAAATTCTCTTCACATTCCTCCGTCCAAACAAACTTAACTCCTTTCCGAGTCAACTTGGTGAGTGGATTAGATAATCGTGAAAAATCTTTCACAAAACGTCGATAATATCCAGCCAAACCAAGAAAACTTCGGATCTCAGTTACTGTTGTTGGTCTTAACCATCTTTCGATAACCTCTGTTTTTGCTGGATCCAAATATATCCCCTCTTTTGAGATTATGTGACCCAAAAATGAAACTTTTTGAAGCCAAAATTCACACTTGGTAAATTTGGCATAAAGATTCTCCTTTCTCAGGGTCTTCAATATAATTCTCAAGTGATCTCCATGTTCTTCCTTGTTCTTTGAATAGACAAGAATATCGTCTATAAAGACTACCACAAACTGATCAAGATAGTCTCTAAAGACTCTATTCATCAGATCCATGAAGATAGAAGAGGCATTATTAAGACCAAATGGAATCACTATAAATTCATAGAGTCCATAACTCGTACAGAAAGTCGTCTTTGGTATATCCTCCCTTTTGACCCTTAATTGATGATACCCTGAATGAAGATCAATCTTGGAAAAGTATTGAGCTCCGCATAGTTTCTCAAATAATTCATCAATGCATGGGAGAGGATATTTGTTCTTGATAATGATCTTGTTAAGTTCTCGATAATCAATGCAGAGTCTCATTGATCCATCTTTCTTCTTAACAAACAGAACAGGTGCTCCCCAAGGTGACGCACTAGGGCGTATGAATCCCTTATCAAGATTCTCTTGGAGTTGCTTCTTCAATTCCTGCAACTCAATTGGGGTCATTCTATAAGGTTTCTTTGAAATAGGTAAAGCACCTGGTACGAGTTCTATTGAAAACTCAACTTCACGATTTGGTGGAAGATCCGGCAATTCCTCCGGAAAGACATCGTCAAACTCCCGTACAATGGGAATATTCTTAATCGTGAGTTTCTCACCAACCATTTGAGATAAATAACCTTCATTTAGTGGAATCAAGACCCATAATATGGAAGAAATATCCACTGTAAGGTTATGTTCATCCTTGCATCGATAGATGATCATAGATTGATCTGGAATATGAAATGTGACTTCCCTTCTTTGGCAATTGATATGAGCTCGATGTAGAGAAAGCCAATCCATGCCAAGAATCACATCAAATTCCACTATAGGAAGGATCATAAGATTTTCAGGAAGCACTTTCCCACAAACTTCAATCGGAGAAGAATTATAAACTTTTGATGCGACTGTTGTTCCATTAGGGGTTGTCACAGCTAACTCAACATCTAATTGTTGAGGTAATACGGTGATATCCTTAGAAAATTCTTCAGAAATAAAGGAGTGGTTGGATCTAGAATCAAATAAAAAAATTTCTACTTTAGAGTGGATGGTAAGTGTACCTTTCACCACATCGTTATCGTACTCCACATCACTGATAGAAATTGAATGTGACTTTCCTTTGTCTTTAGCCTTAAGATTTTTTTGACGTCGACCATCATCATCAACCCTTGGATTCGAGCATTGATTGGCATAATGTCCCATCTCCTTGCACTTGAAACATTGAAGTGTGGTAGGTTCATTATGTGTATCCCTTCCTTTGTTTGCATCATTAGACATCTTCTTCCCATCATTGCGGCATTCAAATGCCCTATGAACTTCCTTTCCACATTTGAAACATTTACTGGTCCCTTTAAGACAACTCCCTCCATGTTTCTTTCCACACTTTGAGCATAAGGGAAAGCTCATCTTCTTTTCAGTGTGTTCTTTAGATTTTCCTTTGAATTCCATTTTTCTCTTCTTATCAAACCCATATGACTGATGGGTTACTCCAATCTCCATCTCAACTTTGAGAGCACATCGAATGATTTCCTCGTAGCTATTGAAGTCCCTTATGGTTAACGCCCTTCGAAGACTTGGTTTTAAGCCACTAAAGAATCGATCGATCTTACTCTCAAGTTGGATAATAATACCAGAAGCGTACCTTGCAAGTCTTGTAAAATTTGCTTCATAGGTACCAACAGATTCATCATCCTTTTTCTTCAGTTCAAGAAACTCTTTCTCCATCTTTGTTCGGAGAATACGAGGGAAGTACTTATTGAAAAATAAGTTCTTGAACTCGTCCCATTCCATGGACTCAATTTCATCCCTTTGCCTCGTATTCTTAATAATATTCCACCATTGATCAGCATCACCTTCCAAATGATACACTGCTAAGATGACTTTATCATGTTCAGAACATTGAAGAACTAAAAATATCTTTTCAGTAGTACTAATCCATTGTTCAGCAACTAATGGATCAGTAGACCCGCTGAATGAAGGTGGATGCTGTCTCATGAAGGATTCAACATAATGTTGCTTCTTCCTTTTCTCTTTTGGAAGTCTTGCATGATTCATAGCTTGAGAAAGTTGTGTGATCATGGCTACAAGATTTTGCATTCCATCTCCCATAACGTTTGGTTGCTCAGGGGGACAATCATTACATTGCCCATCGCATTCCGCATTAACATGGTTCCTTCAGGTTCCATCCATTGACTAAAACCAAGAAGAATAGTGTGAGCAACACTAATTATAATAGGAAAACGACATAATCAAGAATAAAATTTCACACTTAAGGTCTTATCCTAGGTTATTCATGGCCATTTCTAAAACACTAAGATTGTGTTCTATGCTTAGACTTATCCTTAGGGTTCTTACTAAGGCTTTCACATCCTAGTTTCCAAAGGTTGACTATACCTTTCCTCTGATACCAACTATAACGACCCATACTTTACATACATTGTTATTACTTCAGAATTGAAGCACACTTATTACAACATATAACAAAACCAGGAAATGACCGTATAGGTATAGAGTCTTTAGAAACTGGGAAACATAAACAACTGATTCATAAAGCATCTACTTTTCCTCCCATTTATTTCATCATATCTAGAGTCCCTTTTTGGAATATCCTACTTAATAACCTTCTTCCTGACCTGGGGAAATAAAACATACAAAAGGGTGATCTCAAATGCTTAGTAAGGGTAAACAAAAGAAATATCAATCACATCGTGTACATAAGAACATAACTTTTGGGAAATCTTAACCTGCAAAAAAGATCATAATTTCATAACATGGGATAAATCATAGTAGTGAAATGTAATCCTAATAATCATAACTTAAAACATGAAACTTTGTGGCATACACACATAATCATAGAAACCATTTCTTATTAGTAAATACTCATTGCCAAGACTATCTTAGTGGACAAAGTCCATTTTTGAACCGAGTTCACTCCTCGTTTCAGTCCTGTTTCACTGAACTGGTTTAACCTACCGTTCCAGCCATGTCTATCTCATGAGATATAAAATCTTTACCCAATGCATTGGAGGGAGATATAGGTCCCACCCATCTCATAATGATACCATTCTTATGTGTGCCACAAAATCATAAACCATACATCATAGCATAACCCATGTAATAAAAATGGGATTCTTAAACATCGTGACATCATAAAACAATTCATATAAGATAAAGGAATTCATAAAAATAATTCCATCACAACATAATCAAATCAATGTAATAATAGGGATAGAAACAGAACCATATATTATCTTAGATGGAAAATAATTTTGATAAAACTCTTGAACTCCATTCTTGAGGAAAATATCCTTTCTACTTTAAAAACATTTTTCCTTTCTTAACATGTCATACAATTTTAAACTAAAAGAAGTTGATTAAAAATAAACTTGAAAACTTGTAAATGAAGATTCTTGGAAATATTTTTTTAAAAATCCATTCATGTCGTATAAGTTAAAAAAACATTCTTCTCGTACTTTTGTCGGAAAAGTCAAAAAGTACCTCGTATGAAAAACGACAAAAGATTCCTTTCATATCTTTTACTAAAAACTCACCAAAGGATAAAATTGGATTTAAACGATTTTAGGTGGATGGAAATAATATTACATATTGAGGAAACATGTATGTGCATGATAAAATACACCCCAGTAAATTTCAAAGTATAAACAATCTCGGATAGAAATGAGATTGTGATATTTCCCTTACCTTAGGTCCGATTTGCTTCGTAAGTGTCTGAACCTCCTGTATAATGATTTAAATAATGTTATTGACTTATTCCAGAATCATAATTATTTTTATGATATCATATATGGTCATATTCTTAGCTTCTTATTAGTAATATTTCATTACTACTTGTTATTCGGGTGTTTATTACTTTTTGTTCTTATGCGTGTTTTGTCGAATAAATTCTTATTTTTCTTTTTAGGTTATAGATACCTCATTTCCAGAATGTTATTAGTGTAATATATATCATATTTATTCACTCAATTCATTTATGTAATCATTATGCAATGAAAATCATATAGAACGAGTTACATCACATCGTGGAGACGGTATTCCGTACGTACGCATGAGCGATGATATCGTTCCCATGATCATGGAATTGTATTGGAGTGTATGTATACTATTTCAGAATCAATATCACTTTACAATAGTCATATATAGTCATTATTTACACCATTATACCCATCCAAGTAAGGTGGTGGTGGAGAATAGATTACACCACGGGGTGGAGACGGTATTCCGTACGTACGCACGCGCGGTGATTTTGTTTTCCGTAGGATGGATAGATTGTGAAATAGGGTTGTTTCATACTTATAATAACATATCAGTATATGAGTGATACTGATGTTATTACTTCATAATTAAACAACTAAATAAGAAAAAGTGGAAGACGAAATAAAGTTGAAAGAATTGGTAACGAACATTACCTCTTCTTCGAAACGCCTCTTTGATATCTCCTTTTAGGGCACTAAAATTGGTCTTTGAAGAAGACCAGGACCTCTAGGATGTTTCTAGGGAAGTGGAGAGGAGAAATTGGCATGGTTTGGCCGAGTTTGAAGGATCAATGTGGTGTGAGGAAGAGGGGGAGGAGGTGCCCTTTTATAAGGGAGGAGAGGGGCTCCTTTGGAAAAACTAAAAATATTATTTTATTATAAAGTCAAGTTCGGTTTTAAATAGCTCCAAATTGATTTATTTCGAAACTAAGGTGGGGATGGGTCGAAATCCTCTCATCAAATAGAATTTAGACAAGTTTAGGTTCCTATTTTAACCTTATCATTTAGATTTAACATTAAGTTAAATAATTTTACTTTTACCGTGTCTTCTTGTGTTCTTATACTATAAGGTTAATAAACTTACTATAACAAGACAAACGAACCCCAAGTTGTTTATTATTAATATATATAACCTTATCTAAGTCATTTGGCCTAACCTTAGATTTTTATGAATAAAATAACAATTAATAATATAATATTTGTTTTAAAAACTATTTTATGTCAATTTTGACACTATTTAGTAATTGATTTTTGTGAAAATCATAACAGAATGATTAGTTCAAAAACGTTAATTAAATCAATACTAACATGTCATATTAACCTAGAAAATTATTTTAATTCATAAAAAGTCTCAAATTACATTTATTTGGGTATTTATAACATCAATTATGTCAATATTTCATTAATAAGATAATTACTGCATCATCTTTATGTCATAAATAAATTAAATTATTTAATGTCTAAACATTACAAATAAAATAACATTATGTATGAAATATTTTTATCTTTCTAATGAATATTTATAGTCTAATTTATCTTATTTATAAACCTATATTAAAAATTATTTAGTTATTAAACTTTGATTTTAACTATTTTAACCCTTCTTTAAATAAATTAATAATAAATGTCCTAATCTAATCCAAGTGGGCCTAAATGGTCATATTTTACTCCTAAGGTTGTTTTTGGTCGAATTACACTTATCCAATAGGATTATGACATGTGTTAGGGTAATAATAATAACATTTTTACCCTTAATTACCCTATTTACTTTTAACCGTGGTAAAAAAGTAAAAAGTTACTATTCAACAAAAATTATTTTCATCTCATTGAACCACATTTTACTTACTGACATCAACCGTGTCTCTCATATTTTTGAAATTCCACTCATAAAAGTGGTAAAATTAAGTTTTATGAAAAATTCAGTTTTTTTAACTACCACTTAGTGGTTTCACTATTCATCAAAAATTGAAAGTTTTCAGAAAAATACCAAAATTTCACCCTAGGCTAATTTCGATATTACGAATCCAAAAATGAAGTCCATTTTGAAAAATAAAATTTATAAAATTTCAAAAACTGGTTATTACTATTCATAACGGCTAGTTTTAATAATATTTTAATAGCATATCGTTGTTTAGTGAAACTCGGTATTGCGTACGACGCAAGCTATCGAGGAAGGTCGCGATTCCGTGTAAAGCAAGTCAAGAAAGTGTTGTGTGTAGTAAAATATTCCTTTGATGATTTATATAACATAAAAGTCTCGGGTGTTATAATAAAAGCCAATTTTTCCTGCCATATCCATTTCTGTCATCATAGTCATGTATATCATCTTAGTATAGGTGGAAAACATCAGTATATATACTTGTGATCAGATGTCTGGTCGCAAACCCTACAAGTATTTTTGAGCTTTCAGTTGATCATTCATCGCAACCTTGAGAGAAAAATGAACCAGCTCCGCAAAACGGTTAGTGTACTCTAACACTGAGCGCTCTCCGTACTGCAAAGAGAGGAACTCCAAAGACTTCATTATCATTAAAGATTCTAAGCAGAACTACTGAAAGAAGAAGGTTTTGAAACTCTTCCAATCTAAGCCCACGTGTCTATTTTTCTGTATCATGGAATCCCACCACTGCTTGTACTGTAGCACTTTTGACTTCCAGCCGGCAACCACTGTAGCGCTTTTGACAAAGTTGGTCGCCGATCATTATTGCAATGCGGACTTACTGTTTCAGAACAGTGGACCATCTTCTTCATATGTAGCCCATTTCGGGCTAGGGTTTACACACGAAAAAAAACCTCTGTAATTTGTTGCTCCCGATATAGTGAATTCTGCCTCTCCCGTGGACGTAGGGATTTTTCCCAAACCACGTAAATCGCTGTGTCCTTATTTTCTTTCTTTTTTTTTCTCTCATTTCTATCGTTTTGTCTCCCGAAAATTCCACAACAGTTAGGTCCCTCAAGCTTGAACATAACACATTTCACCTTGATAACCTCTGGTGTATCGAGGAAATCGAAGAACTAATCGATCTTCTCCAGCCAGTTGTCCGCCTCTTGGGGTTCATTCATATCCTTAAAAGATGGTGGCTTCTCACATAGGAACTCTTGAGCTCAATCCCTTTCTCCCTCGGCTCCTAGATGTGCCTCAACACCTTGGTTCTAAACACATGATACATTTTGGTCCATAACATGAACTGCCCATACGATAGTCGCTAAAAGATTCTGATCCAGAAGAGGATTCCCTTGAGAAGTGTCTCTCGCTGCACCCTCCTGAGGAACCTGTGGAAGATGTCTCGGAGGCATGTTATTACACACCAAAAACAAAAGATAACGATCAGGAAATAGGATAATCTCAACTTATATCAAAAGATCATAAGAAGAAACTGAGGTCAATGTCAAAACCCAATACTGAAGACACACATCCCAACATCTCATGGTAACTTGAGTCTCGTCGCGACAAGAGCTAGTCAAGCACTTATCGTAACTTACCTCTTAAGTCTCAATAATCCTATCTCTTGTCTACCAACTTCTCAAGACTGAGCATAACCATACTCTGATACTAACTTGTTACACAACTAGAAATGTGGTATATTGCCACACATCTATTGCCACAGTTTTAATAAACCATGGAAATAGTTTTATATGAGGTTGCGGTTTTATTCAAATCATGGCAGTACCCATCGTTTCCCCTTCTCACCTTCGTGCGGCGATCCCCTTCCCCCCTTCATGCGCTTCCTCATCTCTGCGCGTGGTTCCTATTGAAGCCCATCCTCTGCAGCGTTTTTCATCCTCCAACACAGCAATCCCACCTCCTACCTCCGGTGATCTCCCTCCTCCAACGCGGCTCCGACGTAGTTCTGATGCGATTCCGACGCAGCCATCCCACCTCCTACCTCTGACGATATTTCTATTTTGATTTGGCTCCTCCGTAGTCAGCCCACCTCCCCACTAACGTGGCTCCAATGCGGCCTCCAAACCTCCCTTCCGATGCAGTTCCAACGATGCGATGTGAGTTCGGTCGAGCCCTAAGGTAATCATATGGTCTGATTTTTGTGGGTTCTCTTTGTAGCTAGGGTTTCTTCTATATTGTGGGCTTCCTTGGACCCAATTGAGGCTGGATTAGGTCTCACTTTGATAATGGGTCAATTGTTTCTAAACACTAGATTGAGATTTTGAGCACACCTTATGTTTCTTATTGTCGAGGGTATTCAGATTTCTTCTTTGGTTCTATTCAACCAGTATTTGATGGTTTCATGCCATTTTCGCATGATCTTGGTGGGTGTTTCCATGTGATTTCATTTTCTTTGCAAACCATGTGATTATTTTGTTTTCTATACCCATTATTATTTTATTACTATTATAATTGTATGTGTTTCGTTGATATGTTCTTATGTTTCTCATAAATAACTTCTGTTTATGTTGTTCCATATGTTTTTTAATGATGTTGTGTTAATGTAAAAATATTCCATTAGGACTTATTGGATTAATGTTATGTTTCTATTGATTTTAATGAGGGTTTTGTTTTAAATAAGCTTTCAAAATATTTTTTTATAAAGGATTAAAAGTGTTTTGATATTAACTTGAAGACAAAAGGCCTATTTGAAAAAATTTATAACATATTTTTCATTTAATTAGTTATACCCTTGGCTTAATCCCCCCATGATACTATGTTCTATAAGAGCATATATATTTTATTAATTGAATGTGATTGTGATTTGATATTATGTGGAATGAAATGGTGTTTTTCATAAAAATTTTGTATGGGGAAGGGATAAAGTATTTATATTGTGATTCCTTTCTATGCATTCTACTTTATATATGCGGTAGATGTGTTATAAAATGATTCCCCACCTCCAATAGACAACTTTATGGGATCTTTGGGCATCTAAGTGGGATGTTGAAAAATTTTAGCTATGCTAGTCATGTTTATATACTTATTAGGATCATTTAATGCATGAAGTGAATCTATCTAGAGGGAATTCCACTAGGTAAGGCTAGTTGAAGAAATCCACTGACGTTATATATTAGGATGTTCTTCGATAGTTTGAAAGGTTATTCTACTTGAGCACATCTTGGTAAATAACTCACTTGGTTTTTACCTTTGTATATTAATTTCCCATATTTTTTTATAAAACTATTTGTTTAATAGATTACTTGAAATTATTTCTTATGATATTTAAAACTAGCATAGAAATGGAATTTTGGAAGGTAATTTGATTTCAATGGTTGTTTTCCATCAAATAAGTGATTTTTTGAACATTTTTTTTCAAATAAAGAGATTTATGTATGTACACAACATGATTTAAAAAGAACAATTTAGTGCATGACTATGATTTGTTTTTTAAAATTAAATCATTATTTTCTTTATTTTATTTAAAACTAGCATTTATAAAATGTCTTGAAAAAGGAAATGAAATGACTTCTCTATGTAATCAAACTAGGAAATGTTTCTCACACCCTACATATACCACTCATTGTTGCTAGACTTCATGGATTTTTTTAGGTACAGGATAAAGATTCTAATAAACTCCTTTTGGAATCCTTGTCTTAGGTCACTCTTGGATTAGACCATGTTGGTTTTGTTGGATAAAGAATTGGGTTCATGGGTATATTTTTGGTTTAGTATTATAGGTTTCATTGTTTCTTTTTTTTACAGTGTATATTCCTACCAATTAATCCTAAATTGTATTTTGGGATTGATATTTCTGCTTACTGTATATCTATTATGTTATATTGAAAGTGAGATGGTAATTTATTTAAAATTTGGGTTTTCTGACTTCCTTTTTATTTAAAACTACTTATTTCTTCTTTCATGGTAGTCAAACTTATGGACATGACATATTGGATTCCCAATAATTTTACACTATTTCTTTATTTGTATTTATTATTACGAAACCAATCCCAATATTCTCCTCAAATATTTTCAATTTGGTATGGTTTAGTGTTGTCTTAGAAGAGTTGATGTAGGTCACTCCATGGTGTATGTTTTTAATGACATTGGATATCATTTGAAAAAAAATCTTTATTAATGATCATGTTATTTAGTATTAGGATGTACATATCAATCTGAATATTCTTTATTCATTATTGGTTATGGATTCATGTATCATTTATCATGTACAGTTGAAATATTTATCACATATATATATAAGAAGTCGTTATATCTCACTTCTTTTCCCATTATTTTCTTACAGGTGGTTTCTTATAACGAGTTCGGTTCTATCCACCACCATCGAAGGCAGTGAGTTCGACATCGGATTCGGGTAAGGTTTCTTCCATTTTTATTCTTTGGACCAATTTTAATTAAGGATTTTGTGATTTTTGGGTTCTCTATATTTTTTTAGTTCATTTTGTGATACTTATCTTTTCATGTTGAGATTATTCTAGAAACAAAACTTTGTAACTATGAATTTTTTATCCATAGAAAGAAACACTAAATCGAACATGTTATTCTTTTCAATCTAATTTAACTTATATTCCATTAATGTTGTCTTATCAGTATAAATTTTTTTATACCTAAACTGAAGTTCCCAATGTTTTGTGTTGGTTATATTTATTGTTAATATGTTTTAATATGTATATCTTGGAGAAGATGGGTGATAGATTGAGATTTAACCCAAAGGAGATGAAGGTGAGACCCATACATTTTCTTAAAGATTAATTAAGAGTCAGGTTGTTATCTTATAATACGTGGCTAGAAAGACCCCATTTTGGATAGGCTTGATGTGGATTTTAGGGAAGCTTATGATGGTGTTGGAGGGGGACTTGTGACAATATAAGTTGTCATTCTTCATTGTGGTTGGGTTCTTCATCACCTCTATTTGGTTCTTTGATTTCTCTTCAGTTGGTTTTATGGCATGATTTCTTCCTTCATGGTGGCTTCCATCTATTGGGTTGGGGTTGGGGCGATAGGGAGCTGCTACAGTGGGGTGGGGTTGGGGGTGACAGGGGGGCAGGTTGGCCAGGGGTTGGGGTGGTGGGGGCATGGTGGGGGTTGGGGATGGGGGGGGGGGCAAGGTGGCCAGGGGTAGGAGGGTTATTGTAGGGGGATGAGGGTGGTCAGGGGTTGGAGGGTGGAAGTGGGTGTGGGGGCTGCTGCAGTGGGCCGTGGGGGTGTGGTGGGGGTTGGGGGTGGCCAGGGGCTACTGTAGGGGGTGGCACATGGTTGTGTGTGTATGTGTGGTGGGGGGTGTCCAGGGAAGGGGTGGGGTGGCAGTGGGGTGTGGGGTGTGGGGGATGCTATAGTGGGGGTGGGGTGGGGGTGTTGTAGGGGGTTGGGGGTGGGGGGGGGGTAAGGTGACCAGGGGTAGGAGGGTTGTTGTAGGGGGTTGGGGTGGTCAGGGGTTGGGGGTGGTAGTGGGGTGTGGGGGCTGCTGCAGTGGGGGGTGGGGTGTGGTGGAGGTTGGGGGTGGCCAGTGTGTTGTCCACACAGTATGTAATAATTTATTTCACGTATCATTTACTTCTATAATAAAAACTCATTCAATGATATTCCTTTCATTTTGGGGGCTGGGGGTGGCAGGGGGCTGTGGGGGCTGCTGTAGTGGGGTGTGTGTGGGGGGGGGGGTGGAGGGTGGTAGGGGGTTGTGGGGGGGGTGGCCAGGGGCAGGAGGGATGCTGGGGGTGGCTAGAGAAGGGGTTGGGGTGGTAGTGGGGTGTGGGGGTTGTTGTAGTGGGGGTGGGGTGGGGGTGATGTAGGGGTTGGGGGTGGGGGGGCAAGGTGGCCAAGGGTAGGAGGGTTGTTGTAGGGGGCTGGGGGTGGCCAGGGGTTGGGGGTGGCAGTGGTGTGTGGGGGCTGTTGTAGGGGATGGCAGGGGGTTGTGTGTGTGTGGGTGGGGGGGTGGCCAGTCTGTTGTCCACACAGTATGTAATAATTTATTTCATGTATCATTTACTTCTATAATAAAAACTCATTCAAAGACATTCCTTTCATTTTGTATTTCTGTTTAGTTATTGATGTTTTAGTGATTCTATTTTAAATTTGTTCATGCAAATATGAGTTTATATGTTAATTCTTGGGTATCATATACTAGTATGGACTGCCTGATAGAGTTGAAGAGAATCAACTAACCAAAAAAATAGTATCATGAACTGAATATGCATTTTACTTTCAATATGCATGAAATTGTATTTCTTAAATATATATTCAGTTTTTCAAAATGTATGTTACCTTATTTTTTGCATATACTTGTAGTTTCTACACTAAACAATTTCATTACCTTATCCAAAAAACCGTTTCTTTTATTTTCTTAATATATATGCAGTTTTTTCAAATGTATTCAGTGTTATTAAATTTGAATTAAGCATTTAGTTTCATTTACCTAATATAAGCATGTGATTTCAATTACATAATATACACATTAATTTTTATCTTTTTACTTTGTATCTAATACCATTTACTTAATACAAGTATACAATTTCAATTATCAATATAAACATCAGTTTATATTGAATAAGCATGCAATTTCATCGACTTATTTAGGGTTTACCCTCCAGTAGGACTGGGCAGTGGGTCACCCGATGATTTATTATGGTCTACCCTCCAGCGGGGCTGGGCAGTGAGTCGCTTAATATGCATTTAATGTAACTATGTCATGTGTGCGACTTGCTCGAGCGGAGAGGGGGTGATGATCAAAACCCTTGCTCGTGTGCCCCTTCCCTATTCATCCATGGAGAAGTAGATTGGAGGAGGGTGACGGCTTAAGCAGGTGTATATACACAAGACGAGTGCACCTGCTTCCCTGTGATCTACAAGGGAAATCAATGATGAGTAGAGGGCACTCCTAGAGCCTAATCCCATCTTTATGGGAGTTCTCAAAGGTATCTTATGACAAACACTGACTCTCCCTGAAAAACAAGATCCAAGCTCGGACACGCCGTGGGGGATAGCTTGTTCATCAGATGGAGGCATATTAGAATAGGGGTGGCCTTCATTCGGAAATCCCAGCATCAGAGCTCTTGAAGTTCATCTAGGGGTGAGCAGCACTCACATTTGAGGGGAGAAAAATGGAAACAGAGGATGACTGGGAAGACGAATATTTGGGTTCGAGTGAGAAGAATAGTTTAGACCTGAATAATGTGAATTGAAATTGAAATACACATTCGGTGGCAGATATCATTCTCGAGCATTTCCAGATCTGATTGCATGGAGGTCTCTCCCGAACTTGAGGACTACCATTGGAGACCAGAGTCGCACCTAAGTTTGTTCTTGTTGGGCACTACTATCCTCATCTTTTAAAAGAAATCCATCTTGCTTTCCTTTCCCTACAAGAGTAGAAGTTTAGATTATAGTATCTTCAGCCTCCCTAGTGTGTCTAAAAGAAATCTAGCTTGATTTCCTTTCCCTACAAGAGTAGAAGTTTAGATTATACTATCTTAAGCCTCCCTGGTGTGTCTAAAAGAAATCTAGCTTGTTTTCCTTTCCCTACAAGGGTAGAAGTTTAGATTCTATGGAGAAAGATTCAATGATTCATAAAAAATTTCATGCACTGTCTAAAATTTTCTAAGTTGCTTTCTACATGTTTACTTGCTGAGATCATATTTCATTTTATGGTGCTTTGGTTATTGATTTTTGTGCTTAAACTGTGAAATTTTATGCATGCTCACTGCACTTATTTTGAACATCCTGGAAAATTGAAAATCTACTTTTTTGTTTGGAAATCATTTTGAGTGTTGAGTTCATTTGCAAGTTATGATGGACACATTACATGTTTTGTTTGTTGAAATTCGATTTGAATTTTAATTAGTTATATTCATGTGCACTATCAAGCTGAATTATAATTTCTAAATCCTGCTACTGGTTTCAACTATTGCATATATGGGAATAAGATTCTAATAGGCTGTTATTTCCTGGTTTACAGGTGATTCAATTTTTATACCAGATTTGTTCAACAAAGATAAAGAAAAAAGAGTCTTGGGATTGGAAGCTGTCACTCAGGGGAGTATTCTACCTCATTTACTTTTCTATTGTCTCTTATTTCTGCTTAAATTCATAATGCATGTTGAGTTTATTTGTCACTGCTTTCATGTGTTATTTTGATCTTGTTGGGTGAATATCATGTTGTTTTCATATACTAAAAGTGAAGTTTATATCAATACAAATGAAATTTCATTTAATTATTATACAAGCTATTTCTGTAAATTCATGCAGTTTCTTTTACTAAACATGCAAGTGATGTCATTGGGTTCATTTTCTTGCAACGCATAATATGGCAGTACTTGGTAATTATGCAATCATGTGCAAGTCATTGAATTATGTTATTGAGTAGGTGAGTAGTTAAATCTCTTTTCCTTAATCATTCATCACACGATTGGTATAGATTAGTTCAGTTCATCAAATCTTGTACATATTTAACAATTTTCATAGATTAGTACAACTTTAATGATAGAAAATGTTTCTGCATTTAGTTTGTAAATGTTGTTCTGAACTTTTAATTTGAATAGATTTGATGTACATATTCATAAAATTTTCCATTGTATATCTTTAAAAATATATTGATCCATACATTTACACATCCAATTAATGGTTGTAGAAACCTTTTAATTCATTTTGTGTTGAATTTTTCTGTTCACAGACCCAACTCTGTGTGTAAGTTCCATCGGTTGCATGTGAGGATTGCTACCAAAGGGTTGTCAGTGAGTTCATGAAGATGGAAAAGGTCCTTTCAAATAGATTCTTTGTTTCCATATTCTTTTACTATAGGTTGTGTGTTTATAGCATACTGCAACTAAGTTTGAATCAGTTTTCTTTACTGGATTTTTGTTGATAATGGGCTTTGTCACCCTCATTTTTTTATTAAGTCATCTAGTACTGTAGTGGATGAAGATGGATGTTTATATTTTTTATCTGAAATAAATCAAAATTTTCTCTGTGTGTGTGGATTCAGGAATTTGCAGGTAAAATGTTAATTTTTTTATACGATAAAAATTATATAGCCACGGTTTTAACTGTGGCAGTAGGTCACTTATTGCAAGGGGGTGTTCGGGGGGGGGGGGGTGTCCAGGTGTGGGGGGTGTCAGGAGGGGGGGGCTGTCCAGGTGGGAGGAGGGTGTCCAGGAGGGGGGGCTACTGCAGGGGTGTGCAAGGGGGTTGTCCAGGGGGTGCAAGGGGGCATGGGTGTGCTAGGGGGGGTGTTCAAGGGGGTGTCCAGGAGGGGGCGGCGGGGGAGGGGGGCATGGGTGTGCAAGGGGGGTGTCCAGGAGGGGGGAGTGCAAGGGGGCATGGGCGTGGAGGGGGGTGTTCAAGGGGGTCGTCTAGGGGTGCAGGGGGGGTGCCCGGGAGGGGGGTCTAGGAGCGGGGTGTCCAGGTGGGGGTGGGGTGCTGTCCAGGGGGTGTCCGGGGGGGTCGGGGGCTGTCCAGGGAGTCTTTGCAGGGGGGTGGGCTACTGCAGGGGGTGCAACGGGGCTGTCCAGAGGGGGTGAGCTACTGCAGGGGGGTGCAAGGGGGTGTTCAAGGGGGTGCAAGGGGCTGTCCAGGGGGGGTGGGCTACTGCAGGGGGGGTGCTAGGGGTTGTTCAAGGGAGGGCAAGGGGGGTGTCCAGGGGGTGCAAGGGGGTGTCCAGGAGGGGGTGCAAGGGGGCATGGGTGTGCAAGGGGGTGTCCAGGAGGGAGGGAGTGTACAGGTTGGAGGGGGTGTCAAGGAGGGGGGCATGGGGGTGCGGGGGGGGGGGGTTCAAGGGGGTGCAGGGGGGGTGTCTGAGGGGGGTGCAAGAAGGCTGTCCAGGGGGGGTGAAAAGGAAGGAGGTGAAAAGGAAGGAGGCATGGATGCACGATAGTGTGATGCATTATCGGGGATGAATGCGGTAGAAGCTTGAATTTATAGCCGAGGGATCCATTCATCAGTACGGAGAAGTTGAAAGGGGTGGAGGAGGCAGGGAGGCAAGGCGAGGAGGCGCAGAGAGGATCACGTTGGCAGGGAATAGGTGAGGCGGGCGAGCGGAGAGGCGCGGCGATTGAGACACGCAGGGAGCAAGCGGAGCGGCGGTGGTTGCCCCTTTCTAATTGGTTGCCCTAGCCGGGGGGCTCACTAGGCTCACCCTCGGGCCGAGCCTGCCAGGGGGGGCATGGGGGTGCAGGGGGGTGTTCAAGGGGGTGCAAGAGGTTGTTCAGGGGGGTGCAAGGGGGTGCAAGGGGGTTGTCCGGGGGGGGCATGGGGGTGCAGGGGGGTGTTCAAGGGGGTGCAAGGGGGTTGTCCAGGGGGGCATGAGGGTTGTTGAGGGGGGGCATGGGGTTGTTTAAAGGGGGCATGGGGGTGTAGGGGGGTTGTCCAAGGGGGCATGGGGGTGCATGGGGTGTTCAAGGGGGTGCAAGGGGTTGTCCAGGGGGTGGGGGCATGGGGGTGCAGGGGGGGTCTAGGGGGGTGCAAGGGGGCTGTCCAAGGGGGTGCAAGGGGGATGTCTAGGGGGTGTTCAAGGGGGTGCAAGGGGGTTGTCTAGAGGGGTGTTCAAGGGGGTGCAAGGGGGTGTCCAGGGGGCTGTCCAGGGGGGCATGGGGGCTGTCTAGGGGGGGCATGGGGGTGCAGGGGGGTGTTCAAGGGGGTGCAAGAGGGCTGTCCAAGGGGGTGCAGGGGGGCTGTCCAGGGGGGAGGCATGGGGGTGCAGGGGGATGTTCAAGGGGGGTTGTGGGGTTGAATTAATTTTTTTTATACCATATAAATGATATAGCCACGGTTAAAACCGTAGCAGTAGGTAAGACCTACTGCCACGACGATAGAGGCCACGATTTTCTGAAACTGTGGCCATATGCTATTGCCACGATTTTTGGGCCTACGACCACGATTCCAAACTGTGTTCGTAGGTGAATTTTCTAGTTGTGTTACGTCTCAGCCCGAATACCCATCCAACTAGGCTCTGAACCAAACTGCGACAAGACCTGAAAAACATTCCCGATCTCCATGGGTTGGCGACTAGCTCAAGGGGCATCGAACAACAACCAGAGGGAATGATTTCGCCAAACCTGAAACAAGATACATGGCATATAGAGAGAGAGAGAAAGAGAGAAAATCAAAAAAAGAATATTCCATAAACCAAAGAGTGCCAACAAAAGCAGTACAACCCAAATGTAGTTAGAACAAAACTCAAAGTGCATGTCCAACAATAAACAAAAAGGAAAACTAAAACTAGAAACAATTACTCCATGTGATATGTGTATACCATGTCCTACCATGTCACCACCAACTACCCAACCTAGCTAACAGAAACCCCATTGTCTCACTGTGGCACCTTGTCATTTCCTGCATCATAAGACAATACAAGGTCTTCACACCCCTAAGGGGGTGAATAGGGTGAGAGCTAAACAGGTTCAGTAGAATCCCACTCAGGTGTTCCATATCAAGACTTCGTACAATAATCCCAATATGTTCGCATCAAAAGAAAACAAGGCATGATAAGCAGTTAAAACAGTTTTATATCAAAAGCATGGTAAAACATTTCCCCTTTTCCACAGTTCTAAAACAAAGCTGGGTAAAACAGTTTCAAAGCATATTTCAAATAACCAATTACATTTATCAAAGCATGTATCACATCATATCAAGATGAACGGCACAAGCCAAAGCACAATCGTAAGCACCCCTAGAACAACAAAGATCAAGCTAACTAGGTCACATGTACATCAATAAACAATCAATGACTAGTGCGCACTCAACTCCCTAGAACCCCTGCATCAAAGTCTAGGGAATAGAGAGGAACACCCCAGAAAATGAACCACCCACCATGTCAATCAAGTTCCTAGAGCCAATGTATCTATGATCTAGGAACAGAACACCTCGAAAACTGAACCCCCTTACAATACCAATGGACGAGGCCCAATACTACGCATTCCACCTAAGTACCCATGGCTCCCATGTGCAGCATAAATCAAATCAATTTCAAAGAGCTTTCACATTTCACAAACAATTCCAAACAACCCTTTAATCATAAAAAACATGCTTTGAAAACTAATTTCACAATCCATTTTGAAATGCTTTGAAAAACACCCTTCTTTTACCAAAATGAGGGGAAAACCATCTTTTCTCGAAAAGACTCATTTACACATGCAAATCAATCAATCAAGAATCATGCCAATTCATATAGAAAATCTTTTAATAAATCAAGAGCATTCAAGGTTCGTCCAACATAGGCTAGAGATGGAATTGCCTACCTCAAACACGGGTCGCACACTAACCGCAACGAGATCCACACACTTGAAAGGGAAGAGAAAGAAAAAGCAACAAACGGAGGCCCTAACATCGATTGTCACATCTTAGAATCATATTTCATAAGAAAAATGATTGGTGGAGAAGTTAAATCAGCACATACCTCGAGAATCTCGCGCGTCGCACCACAACCAACGCAAGAACCAGCCTCCGAAAGACAATCGCACAGAGAAATCTACAAAGGATCGAGAGAGATCACATCCTGATCAATAGACTCAAATAACACAACCCAGAACTGTTGTAAAATCAAGGGATCAAGAAGGAACGAAGGAGAGAACGATCACACTTACCAAAAGAGGAGCAACCAACCAACCCGGAGATCAAAGCGCTAATCGAAGAAACCCGAAAGGGTTGGATTCACCCAAAATCACCTGGAGCAGCCCTAGGGTTAGAGGGAGGGAGAATGAAGGTGAATGAGAGAGGGGTTAGGCGTGCATCACATTAGAACTACTAGAACAAGGATGATTCACATCCTGAATCATTGATTCATGACGTTAATCTCTGGGATGACTTGTATGCCGAAAAAGGCGTCGCCTCGGTTTAAAAACCCAAAAATTGAATTCACAGCGTGAATATAACTTTCACGTCATAAAAGTTTTTCACATCCTAAATTGAAATCGTGGCTTCTGCCCATGAGTAATTCACATGGTGAATATACGATTCACAGCGTGAACAGACTCTTGTAGCCAACACCCAACCCAAGTCCTTTATAAAACCCCAGATTGCCTCTGATACACCCTGAATCCCAAAGAACAACCTCCTTAACATTAACAAGATAGTGTACCTTAACCAAGATGTTACATTTGAGGTCATATAGGCATCAATTTCTAAAAAATATTCAAGAACACGCCATGAAATCTTCTTTAAGCATTAAGATTGCATTCCACACCCATAAATAATGAATCCCCAAAACTTGAATGTTACACTAACAATGAGTTTATTGAGATCCCTCGGTAGCAACCAACAAGTTCATGTCTCCAAATATATCCACCGACCACTGGAGTCAACGAATGCTTTAGTGGGACCTCTTCTTCTTCAAAGATGTGCTATCACCTCCTCCGCAAAAACAAATGGAGAGAATAGAATTAGAGAGAGCTTCAGCTTATAGAGAATGATCTCCAATATCATCCTACGAGTTCCAAGAACTCCATTAATAAAACTTCTTCATTGAATTAAGGTGCCAGTTGGAGTCACGACATTCAATATATTATGAAACTACCAACTTTTGGCTCCACCTTCAAGTCTTGTGATATTTCATCTCAGGTCCATATTAGGTATCCAGTTGAGAGAGTGACTCGGTGCAGAGGCTAAATAAAATAATTTTTAACCCATTTTAGTTTGAATCTCTGTTATAGGCTCGAATCTATTCTTCTATCTACTTGGGCATGCTCAAAAGGATTTTGAATATTTTATCAAATTCATCCAGATTTGATGCTTTGATCTTCCCCAAATTCAAAACTCATAAAGCGATCATTAATCTTTATCTTGAACCCTTCAAAACTCCTCCACAAATATTATTTAAACTATATTTCTCTTTTCCATCTTTTACCACAAAACATGCATTAAAGATATTGAAATATTGAATTTAAGATTTTATTTAACATTGTTTCAATGCTCGATGATCTTCTTCGTCAATTTCAGACCAAATTTATGCTCAACAGAACCGATTATGCGGGACAGCCAACTCACCACCAAGAAATAAGACACCACAATTAATGAATACGGAAACCATATCTTTTCATGTCACTTGTCCTCGATTTAAATTTCCATTTAATATTCTTTTACTCCGTTACGAATGAAAATTCATTATTAAAAAAGCAAAAATGAAATATCATTATTAAAATTAATTCTTCAACCACTGGAAATAAACACATAGCTCCAAGCAATGTTATGCTAATGATTTTCAGCTTAACGGTCTAATTACAGTATATTTTCTTTTTTCTGATTCCAGACATCTTATTCATGAAAACAAAATATTTCAACCTTAAATAAAAATCATAGACTGGATTGCATCTACCCAACACTTCTATCCATCCGAGTCACATTTTGGACTTTAATCGAGCGGGAAAATTCGACAAATAAAAATAAGGTGATCATGTACACATAATACAAGTCTGGATAAAAATAAAAATCAGACTGGATTGCATCTACCCAACACATTTATCCATCCGAGTATCACATTCTGGACTTTAATCGAGAGGTAAAATTCAACAAATAAAAATAAGGTGATCATGTACACATAATACAAGTCTGGATAAAAATAAGGTTGGTAAACTTTAAAAGGTTTTTTACCCTAAAAATAATGTTTGTAATATAAAGAATCAGCACATCAATTGTATAAATATCATACCAATTATAGCATATATATATATATTTTTTAAATCTTTGAAAATGTGGGTAGAAAAAAAAACATTATTTAGAGAATTTTATGCAACCAGCTGGCCATACATTATTTCTTTCAGTGATTTCCAGTAATACAAAATCCCTACATTTTCATGAGGGTGTTGTAATAGCCCCCCTTTCCCCCTTCTAGAACATGATGGGGCCAATCATGTTCAACATCTCCAGGATTTAAAAAAATATATATGAAATATCTAAAATCACCACATCATGATCAAAAATAAGCTGCTGAACAAATACTAGAACTAAAAATGAACTTCAATATTCATTTCGTTTAATAATTCTTGAAAAAAATCATGATCATTCCGCATCCCTACCGAGTCCCGCTGCACAATCCACAGTACAGGAAAACCAGAGGTAAGACATCAGAGGCACACTGCTGAAATGTAGCATCAAAACACTGAAATAGCACCATTTAGGTCGTTAACCTTTGCTTTCAACCATGGGACTTTTCATTTGAAGATAGATGAGCTTCATTGTTGCTATACATCCATTGAAATTATGTAAATTGATAATTTTCCAATAATTAATGCTTACAAGTGTGTAAGCGAGTGCGTGGGAGAGAGCAATAGGGTGTGAGAACTTTATTATAGTTTGCACATCAATATATCACAAAACTCTAAGAAACCGGGGCGTACCTATTTTGAAAGAACTTCTTGATGAACCATGAAGGAAAGGATCACATTCCATATCAAAGCAATAAAATTGGAAGCAAGGACCTGAAAAACAAGGTAAAACAAACGGGCAAGCATGAGAATAATACCAGCAATTACATCTTCAAAACAAAAACTAGATAAAGAAGAAAATGCGAGTGCTGAGCCAGGAAGGCTTTTGACCAGTGTATATGTTCTCATTTGTGTTGAAAAGAGGGCAGGGAAAGTAGCTGAAAAATCTAGCACAAAGAGAGTTCCAATGCTAGAGGCCTTGTTGATCTCAAAAACCATCCATAAATAAAGGGTGTTGTTGGAAGTATAAGCCAAATGCCTTTTTGTTCATAGACATTGTTCTGCAACAGAAGTCACCCATGGAGTATACAAATAAAGAATACTGTGCCGAAAAACAGGCATACAATAAGTGTGCATTCTTGACAATGGAAGTTCTTGATCAAAAGGTTTAGAACATTTTTCTAACATAAAAAAATATTTGGAAATAAGAAAATGTGTTCCAATGCTAGAGGCCTTGTTGATCTCAAAAACCATCCATAAATAAAGGGTGTTGTTGGAAGTATAAGCCAAATGCCTTTTTGTTCATAGACATTGTTCTGCAACAGAAGTCACCCATGGAGTATACAAATAAAGAATACTGTGCAGAAAAACAGGCATACAATAAGTGTGCATTCTTCACAATGGAAGTTCTTGATCAAAGGTTTAGAACATTTTTCTAACATAAAAAAATATGTGAAAATAAGAAAATGAAAAGAAGAGGAAGTTGTGGTAAGCCCTGAAAGGAGATCAGCATCATTCACGTAGTCTGGGGTTGTCTTTTATCGTGTTTTATTTAGATGTGATGCATCCGTTTGACCGGAAACTTGACTTGAGGGATAAATCAAGCAAGAAGTCTTCCACACTTGGGTAAAATAAGACGATGTTGTCACCAGTAGGATTGCTGCATCCGGGTGCTGCCTAAATCGACTGATAGTCAACCAGACGCCTATGTAAGCCCATAAGCTGGGGAAACCAATCATATGGTGATGCAGAAATGATTTGAGCCCCCCTCCAGTAGTGCAGCAGCCAGCACCAACGTGGCCTTTTAAGATTTTTAATTATTTGGTTTAATTATTGCTGTGCCCCAGCTTAGGGTATCATTTTAAGGATGGATTAGTCTTTATTTTGGTTAGGGTTTTAGCCTATAAATAGGTTTCCCATTGTCGATTATAATCAGTTTTGCAATATTAATCAAATTTCAGAGTGTTCTCCGTTTTCGGTGTTCTACAGGTACTCCTCCCGAGTTCCTTGTGGAATGACTCGTTTCTATCTTATTACGCTCCATCAGTTGTTATCAAAGCGACGTCGTTCCTCATTCGCTGTCATCTAATTGAGTCTCAGCCCCTGCGATCCCAGCCTTACTGGGATCCAATGTCTCTACAACACTTGCTCATGGCACACCACCCCATCTACATCCGCCAGGCTGTTCCTGTTGAAGCCCTTCTTGTGTGCCCACTCCAGCCACGGGCAGTGGTGCGCGCCATTGCGTCATGGGGGACCATTGCGCCACGCAACGTTTGCACAATTGCCCATTGAGACATCTTAATTTTTTTTGTTCTTTGTTTTTTGTTTTGTTTTGTTTTTTTTTTCCGCATCTTTTTTAACCGGCTAACTCAGCCCTATTAAAATACTTTATCAAAACACTCGGTTTCAAGTCAAGCGATGTCTCTCCTTCCTCCCTCGACTCTATGTGGCGCATCGATTAGGTGTCACGACCGAGCACAACATCAACCCCGCCACCTCCACATTATCATTCTCCAACGATTTGTTATTTGAATGACTAATGGTTAATATTAAAAATAGATTATTTTTCAAAATAAATTTTCACTAAATTTTTTAAATATTTTTTAATTTTTGATATTTTTATTATTACTGATAATTTTGTCATCTAACTTATTATCAGTTATCATTTCAATATAATTATGTCCTTTATGGGCCGCAAGTTAATATTGGCACACGTCGTGCGCCCTACAATGCACTTTTGCACCAGAGGCCCCTTTAGCCATTGTGTGTCATGCGTCGTAAATAACTATGCACCCTCTACGCTTGCCCGCAGCAGCCAATACCCGTGCACCAAGTCCTCCGGTGCAAGTCCTCTGCGCGCGACCCCCTCTACACTCTCAGCTTCCCCTGAGCGTGACCCTCCAGCATGCGCCCAGCCACCCTATGCGCTTGTCCTTGTCGCCCCAGATTTACATGCCTTGCACGCGACTTACAGATAGGAGGAGACAAAGAGTGGGGTATGGGGGGGGGGGGGCAAGTAAACAGGAGAGACCCGACTAGGCCCAGGGCGAGCCCAAGTTGAGCGCAGCCACTCACATGCAAGCACATTGCCTGATCACGGCTCTGCCATTTCCAAGCGCCTTGCTCCCAGATTCTGTTTGCGTGATCCTGCTGCACCTCAGTCAGCCGCACCAAACTGCATCACCTGCTCCAGCACTGCCATCTTCAATTGTCATGGTCAAAAACAATGGAATTAATGAGACTCTAAGCTGAACCAAACCGTGCACTAGTCTTGGAACAGATTCAGTCGCAGCAACAACGGTTTCAAGAATAGAAAATCCAATCCCACAACCAACATGAGGCAGTTTTGGGGACACTACGAGGGCTTTGCGTAGCGTCACTGTCGCAACCTCAGGTTCCAGCTGTTGAGACAGGAACTTCAAACTACCAGAAGATCATCCACCGGAAGACCATGTTGGCGAAAATAGGTCACCGGAAGGAACTCTCTAAACTTCAATGTACCTGAACTTGGAAGAATTACTTCACCCAAATCACTACACTGAGTTCAACGTACTTCAGCCTGTTTACTCTAACCCACACAAACATTTACAAGCAAGAAAGAAAGTAAAAGCAAGTAAAGACACGGAGGATTTAACATGGTTCGGACTTCCGTCCTACATTCATGGGAGAAGGTCACAATCTTTGATTCAATCGAAAGTAAAAGTTTACAATCGCTAGTGACTAAAGCAACCACATAGATCACTAAACTCTACCGATTTCACAACACCTCAACAAAGTGGTCTCATCCCCTTTTTATAAAGGGTCCCACCTCGACAAAGTGGTCTCATCCATCGGAAATTCAAAAACTTCAGACAATCTCGTTGTCGACCTGCTGAAACCTGCAACCGCAGTCACCAC
This sequence comes from Viscum album, assembly GCA_963277665.1. Classification (NCBI taxonomy): domain Eukaryota; kingdom Viridiplantae; phylum Streptophyta; class Magnoliopsida; order Santalales; family Viscaceae; genus Viscum; species Viscum album. The sequence continues at coordinate 1,391,244,259 of OY728123.1, forward strand.
AAGACCGAAGGGTTCTTCGAAGTTTCTTCTTCCGGTGAACTTACTCCAGTTCTTGAAGAGTCTTCACAAATCCCAACAATTTCCCACTTGAAGAATGTTTCAAGGACTCCCACGGCATCCTCCAACATTTTGGAGGAACAAGCTGAACTTCTGCTACATGCAATGCTTCTCCATTTCTTCTTCCATTCACCCAATCCAATTGAGGTGCAATGTTGTTTTAGTTTCTCCGGAACCAAACACTTGATGAACATGACAGGTTGTTTTTGTTTTCAAGCAATCTTCCGCAACTCCAACTCTCCATCTTCAAGCACCTTCCGAATGTAATGGTACTTAAAGTCGATGTGTTTCGGCCTCACATGGAACATCGGATTTTTAATCAAATGAATTGCACTTTGACTATTACAGTAAAATAATTCAGGCCCCTAGCTGCTTCTGAGCTCAATCAGATGCTTCAACCATATCATTTCCTTGTTTGCATTCGTTACTACCACATGCTCTACTTCCGTTGTGGAAAATGCAATCACCGGTTGCAATCTGAGCATCCAACTGATCATGGTTCCGCCAAATGTAAAGACATATCTAAATATGCTCTTCCGTGAGTCTTAAGTCACCCCAAAATTTTGCGCCGACATACCCAACCATCATATCATCATCTCTGAAGCAAAGGGTTGTATCTTATGTTCCATTGAGGTACCGGATCACGGCCACCCAATGATCTTTCCCGGGACTCGCCATGTACCGGCCGACCACTCCTACTACATGAGTAATATTCGGTCGAGTGCACACCCATGGCATACATGAAACTTCCTACTGTTAACGCATACGGTATTCTCGCCATGTCATTCGTCACTTCTTCCATTCATCGTGTTTGTTCCTTTAAAATTTTAAAGCATCCGACAAGAGGAGTTGAAATAGTTTTACATTTGGTCATTGCAAACCTTTCAACAATCATTCGGATGTACTCTTTTTGTGATAGAATCAAACTTTCGGTCTTTCTATCGCGTTCAATCCTCATGCCTAAGATCTTCTTTGTTTCACTAAGATCTTTCATTTCAAACTTTCTAAACAGATTCAACTTCAGCTCCTGAATCCGTTGAATTGACAAACCCAACGGAAGCATGTCCCCATTATTGTACTCCTTCCGGTAACAGCAATGATATGAGTTGCTTCACATGAAACCATTCTCCTCCATGAATGAGTTAAACTTCCGGTACCACCGTCTTGGTGTTTGCTTCAAACCATAGAGAATTCTCTTGAGTTTGCACACCAAGTCTCGATTCCGTTGATCCACGAAACCAACAGTTTGCTTCATAAAGATTTCTTTCTCTAAATCTCCATGAAGAAAGGTTGTCTTCATATCCATTTGTTCCAGATGTAAATCCCCGGAAGCAACTAACCGAAGTACCGTTTATATAGTATGTTTTACTACCGGAAAAAAAATTTCAGAGAAGTCAATGTCCTCACCGCCAACCTAACTTTATACCTCTTACTTTCGTCAACCTCGTCCGTTAACTGAAAAAACCACTTGTATTCAAGTGATTTCTTTTTAAGTGGTAATTCTGTTAGCTCCCATGTGTTGTTCATACGAAGTGAATCAAACTCATCTTTCATAGCTAACTCTCACTTAAGGAATCATGAAGACTTAGGCTTTTTTCAGGCTTTCCAGTTCTCTTGCTTCTGTTAAAAGTAAGAAATTCAAGTCAACTTCATACCTCTTTACCGATCGTCTCAACTTCATACGAAGTGAATCAAACTCATCTTTCATAGCTAACTCTCACTTCAAGAATCATGAAGACTTTGGCTTTTTTCAGGCTTTCCAGTTCTCTTGCTTCTGTTAAAAGTAAGAAATTCAAGTCAACTTCATACCTCTGTACCGATCGTCTGACTCTTGTAGATCTTCTCAACTGGACTTGAGATTCCGGCCTTTCTGGTACTGCGATTTTTGGTGCTCTTAACTTCCATAGCAACATCTTCAAATGAACCAACTTCCGATGCTTTTCCTCAGGCCTCAACAGTCCTTGAGCATTAAGGTATATCTTTCGTTGGTTGAACATTTGAACTCTTTGTGCTGCCCTCTGAACTTTCCTCCAGAATTTGCAAACTTCCGGTAAACTCAAAGCCATCTGAATTCTTTGAAATTTGATAACTTTTGGTGCCTCCATTCAGATAAACTTGGATTGAAGTTGCCTCTTTGTCCGCAAAGTTTATGTCCTTCCAAAGAACTTCCTCATTAAAGAGCACATTTCTGCTTCTCATGGTTTGTTTCTTGTCATCATCCCAAAGTTGAAATCTAAGATTTTCATCTCCATGACGCCCAAAGAAACATGCATGAGATTTAGCTTCAAGCTTATTTCTATCTTTGGCATCCACGTGTGAGTAGGCTAAACTTCCGAAGACTTTAAGTGAGCTAAATCTGTTGTTTTACCCATCCACAGTGCTTTCAGCAAATCATGTCTCATAGGTGCTGAAGGGCTCCGATTGAATAAGTAAACAATAGTAATTACTATTTCCTCTCAAAACACTTTGGGCATTCCTGAATGCAATAACATACCTCGCGCCATTTCCATCAATGCCTGATTCCTCCTTTCAGCTATGCCATTTTGTTCAGGCATTCCAGGTAGTTTTTTAATGCCTGAGTAGAAAACTTCTTCTAGTAAACTCACCACCGTTGTCAGGCCTTAAACACTTCAACTTATTTCCGATCTCTCTCTCTACCATAACTTCCCATTAAACAAACTCCAAACACCTTTGATTTATGTTTCAGAAAGTACACTCATACTTTCCTCGTAGAGTCGTTAGTGAAAGTCAAAAAATATGGTGATTCGCCATGAGATTTCACTGGGGCGGGCCCCTAGGCATCAGTATGCACAAGTTCAAGCTTCCGGCCTTTCAATGTTCTTCCGATAAAATTAAAACCGGTCTTTCATTGCTTACCGAGTATGCAACTCTCGCAACTTCCGAACATTGTATGATCCATCTTCAGCATATCTTTTTCTACTAGAACTTTCACACATTTCTCACTAGGGTGCCCAAAGTGACAGTGCCACAAATGCGAACTTCCGGAAGTTAAGGTTTAGCAAGTGAAGCTCCCACTACCCTTCCGGTCAGATAGTGTGTCATCCTTTACACCTCTAGCTATGACAAGAGAACCTAGTGATTTTTCACACTCCATTTGCAAAGTTCATTCCATAACCAGCTTCATCCAATTGCCCCAGTAAGATCAGATTCTTTTAGATTATTCCGGGGACCTGGAATGTATCTGACTTCTTTTAGTTCAAGAAAATTGTCATTCCTCAATCGAATTTTCACATCTCCCTTTCTCACGATGTCAAGAGTTTCATCATCCGCTAGATGCACTCTCCCAAAGCTTCTAGACACATAATTCGTTATGCATCCTTTTTCACCGGTGGAGTGGAAAGATGCACGGAAACCTATAATCCAAGATTCCACTGCAGTGTAGGCATTCAAGAGTAGATTAACACTACTCTGGACATTTGAATTAATCGGATATAAGCTGGTCTTCAGGAATTTCCTTTGCATTTGTGGCAATCCTTTTTGGGATGACCCTTTTTCCCACAGTGCCAGCACACTGGGCTGGGTTCGGTAAATTTACCTCTACTCCTCTTTATTGACTTTCCTTCTGATCGTTTGTGATTTCTTCAATGAGGTGAGCGCCCTCTTCCTTCATTATTTGTCGAATGTGAATACTCTGATGGAAGCTTGGGCGATTAATTCTGGAGCCTCCTGTCATTCAACTAATGATCCAAGATGCATGTTCAATTATGTATCTGGGAATCTTGGGAAAGTCCATCTAGAAGATCGAGAAGCTCCGGAAGTTTTTGGAAAAAAAGAGATCAACATTCGGATGAAGAATGGGAGATTCTTGAAGTTAACGGAAGTTCGTCACATATCAAATTTGCAGAAGAACCTCATATCAGTTAGACAACTTGATGATGCTGGCTTCGGAACCACTTTCTCGAATGGTGTATTGAAGGTTACCCGGGGATCCATAATGGTTGCAAAAGGGATTAAGGAACTCGCTACTTAACCGGAAGATCAGAAGGAAGGGCAGTTGTCGGAAGTACAACTTCTGATGATTCGGAAATATGGCACTGGACACCTCAGCGAGAAGAACTTAAAAGTTCTAAAGGCTAAGGGCATACTAAAGCTTGATCCACGGAATTCGGAAAATGTGATAGTTGTACGCTGGGAAAACATAAAAGAGTGTCTTTCAATTTAGATTGTTGAAAGCCCGAGAATCGGAAGTTGGAACTCGTTCACTCGGATGTTTGAGGACCCGCTCCTGTTCAGTTTTATGGTGGTTGTCTTTACTTTCTTACTTTCATTGATGATGATGCTAAGAAAATATAGATTTACTTTTTGAAACATAAATCCAATGTATTTCAAATGAAAACTAAGTGGAAAGCTCTGGTGGAAAGGGAGTGTGGTCGGAAGTTGAAATGTATTCAGACGGACAACGGTGGTGATACACTGGAAGCAACTTCCGGAAGGGATAAGACATAAGAAAACGGTGTTCAAAACTCCACAGCAAAATGGAGTGGTTGAAAGGCTTCGATTTGTGTTACTAACCAAAAAAATAGAATCCAAATATATCTACATATATCCAAATGCATCACATGCATAAAGTACATGAAACTCTTTCATGTAAAGACTTCGAATTACATGAAATCAATAATCCCCATAGGAGCAAGCATGGAGTGATAGGTAGTCAATCCCCACTTTTCTAGACAAGTCATAAGCCTCCAAGCCAATGAGCGGTCCGACCCAAAGTCCCTCCACCCACGGTTCCTTACCCAAGTGAGACCCCAATTTCATCATAACACTAGCACCTAAGATATATAAACTAAAATTAACCTCTAAATTCAAGCTCGTAACTCTATAACAAACAAAAGTCGGGGTAGAAGAAAACTAAATTTTATGACGTCGAACCTAGCATGAAATGCATGGTATGACAATTTATAATAAAAACATTTTAAACTAACGCATACTGTAGAACGAGGAAACCCACTTACTCTCAAGGTAAGGTGGAGGCCTACTTTTATAAAATGAAACGGCGAAAGATACAAAGTATTCCGATGTGGGACTCGGAAATACCCATAATAATAAAAAGAGGGTTTAACACTCCCCCTCAAGCTGGACATGCCCAGCTTGGACAACGAGTCCCACAAAAAATAAAGAAAAAGATGACACCACACAAGACCAAGACATACTCCCCCTCAAGCTGGGCGTCAGATGTGGTGGATCCCCAGCTTGGAACTAAGCGAGGCAAGGCGAGCACCGGGGAGGCATTTGGTGAAGATGTCAGCAAGCTGGTCTGCCGTCAGAATGTGGCTAAAGCTGACATGTTTGTGCTCCAGGTGGTGGCGAAGAAAGTGACAGTCCACCTCAATATGTTTCGTGCGTTCATGGAAGACGGGGTTCAAAGCAATTTTAGTGGTTGCCTGATTGTCACACCATATGTGAGCAGAAGTCTGCTGAGGAAAGCCAAGCTCCTGGAGGAGTTGCCGAAGCCAAAGGATCTCGGTAGTGACGGTGGCCATGGCACGGTACTCAGACTCGGCACTGGAGCGAGAGACGACCGTCTGTTTCTTGTTGCGCCAAGAAATGAGATTGTCTGCCAAGAATATGGCAAACCCAGAGGTAGATTTCCGAGTGGCAAGGCAGCCAGCGTAATCAGCATCGCAAAAGGCCTCAATATGCTGATGAGGATGCTGGGAGTAGTGAAGACCACGGGCAGGATCGCGCTTGATGTACTTGGCGATGCGGATGACAACATCCCACTGAGATGTGGTCGGATGCTCCATAAATTGACTCACTTTGGCTACCGCACAGGAAATATCGGGTCGAATCATGGTGAGATAATTGAGTTTGCCCACCAATCGACAGTACCGCTCGGGATGTGGGTATAGTGCCGAGGAGGCATAAAGAGACCGTTCTCCAGGCTCGAGAGGAGTATCGACCGCAGTGGCCTGAGTCGGCCCAACATCCTGCAATATATCCAATGCATACTTCCGTTGGCAGAGGGAGACAGTGTCCGAGGAGTAGGAAACCTCGATGCCGAAGAAGTATGTGAGATGACCAAGATCCTTAGTGTGGAAGTGCTGGTGAAGATGAGCCTTGAGATGGGTGATACCCACAGAGTCGCTGCCGGTGATGACGATATCATCCACATAGATGACCAATAAGATGCAGCCATGTGGGGTCGTCCTGTAGAAGACAGTGTGGTCATTCATACTGCGAGAAAGCCCAAAGTCGCTGACGACCGTGCTAAAGCGGCCGAACCAAGCACGGGGAGACTGCTTGAGAACGTAAAGAGAGCGGCGTAGACGGCAGACTCGAGATTCAACGCCGGAGGCACAAAATCCGGGGGGCTGCTGTAGATAGATTTCTTCCTCAAGGAAGCCATGAAGGAAGGCATTCTTAACATCCAATTGATGAAGAGGCCACTGATGATGGGCGGCGAGAGAGATGAATAACCGGACAGAGGCCATCTTGGCAACCGGTGAGAAGATATCAAAGTAGTCAACACCGTATGTCTGAGCAAAGCCTTTGGCCACAAGGCGGGCTTTGAGGCGATGGAGAGTGCCATCGGGATTCAGCCTGACGGTGTAAATCCATTTGTTGCCCACTGCCTGTTTGCTTGCTGGAAGGGGGACAAGATCCCAAGTATTGTTTTCCTCCAGAGCCTGCAATTCATCCCGCATTGCTGCTAGCCACCCGGGGTGAGATTTGGCTTCACCAACCGTGGGAGGTATAGAAACTGTCTTCAGAGCGGACAGACCCCTGTATGAAGATACAAATAGAGGAGTACTCTAGCAGGAGCGAGTACCTTTCCGTAGGACAATGGGCAAGTCCTCGGGTGGCGGAGCAGGAGCAGCGGACGAAGCGGGAGCATCAGTGTCACTGGCCGGAACGGGGGATACAGTCGAAGGACGGCGGGAGTAGACCTGACCAAAATGAGTGTCAACAGGGGTTGACGCCGGTGGAGGATGGATGATGAGAGGACAATCATCGATGGCAGGGTCAGGATGAGGAGAGGCAGGAGGAGGCAACTCTGGAAGAGGATGGATGATGAGGGGAAGACAGTCATCAATAGCAGAGTCAGGAGGAGGAGAGGGAAAGGAGAATGGAGAACTCTCAACAAAGGAGACATCCGCTAAGATGACATACCGGCGAAGGTCCGGGTAGAAGCAGCGGTATCCGCGCTGAGTGCGGGAATAACCAAGGAATATGCAGCGGAGGGATTTGGGAGGGAGTTTGGTGCGGCCAGGGCGAGTGTCACGAACATAACACAAGCAGCCAAACACTTGAAGAGGGAGGGAATGAAGAGGGGGAGTGGGGAAAAGAGCCCGAAAGGGAGTCGCCCCCTTAAGGATAGAAGAAGGAAGGCGATTGATGAGGTATGTAGCAGTGAGAATGGCATCTCCCCAAAAGAACAGTGGCACCTGTCGGTGGAAGATGAGGACACGAGCAGTCTCCAGAATATGTCTGTGTTTCCGCTCGGCCACGCCGTTCTGCTGGGGTGTATCAGGACAGGAGGTCTGATGAAGGATGTCATTCATCTGGAGAAACTGCCGAAAGGAAGTGGAGAGATACTCGCGCCCATTATCCGAGCGAAGACATTTGACAGAGATAGAAAAACGGTTCTTAATTTCATTGAAAAAGGTTTGAAAGGTGGAAAACACTTCGGAGCATTCTCGAAGAAGGTAAAGCCACGTCATTCGCGAATAGTCATCAATGAAAGATATATAATATTTATATCCCAAGTGACTCGGAATGGTACACGGGCCCCAAACATCTGAATGAACCAGATCAAAGGGGTGGGAGGCCCGTGTATCCGTGTGAGGAATGTAGGAAGAGCGATGATGTTTCGCAAAAGAACAGGACTCACAATGAAAAGTAGGAGTCCGACTGAAGTCTGGAAACATCTGATGAATGGTGGATGCAGGCGGGTGTCCTAATCGGGAATGAAGATCTAGTGCCCGAGAAAAGGTAGACGTGCAAGCAATGGGTGTTGCTCCCTCGAACATGTAGACTCCGTCTCGAAGCCGGCCTCGACCAAGTTCCCGGTTCGTAGTCTGCTCCTAAAACACAATACCAGAAGAGGTAAATATGGCCGCACAGTTATAATCCTTAGTCAGTTTACTGATGGAAAGCAGATTAAAGGGACTGCGGGGCACATGTGCCACAGAGGGTAGGTGTATCGATGGAGTCAGGGAGCATGCGCCGAAGCCCGTTATGGGGATAGTGGAGCCATCAGCGACGGTGATGGCTGAAGAACCGGCATATGTACAGTAAGACGTCAGCATACCAGCATCACCGGTGAGGTGGTCGGAGGCACCTGAGTCCAGTAGCCATGCAGGGGAGCAATGGCTGACAAAGGCAGTGGGGCGAACAGTACGGGCCAGAGAAGCCGAGGAGGGACCGGGTCGGACAGAGGCCGGAGGATCGTGAGGCCGCCTGAGGTCGGCCATAGAAAGGGCCAGAGACGGGGAAAGAGAGGCGACAGTCGAGGACGCAGCCTCGACCGCGAGTTGTCCCTGCCGTGGGTGCTGAGATGGTCGTCCATGCAGGACCCAACATCGGGCGATCAGGTGGCCAAACTTGCCACAATGTTGACAGAAGTGACGTGGACGACTTGAAGCACGACCACGTCCCGAGGAGTCTGCCATGGAAGCGTCGGGTAGCTGATGCAGCGGGCCGGCGGGATGATCGTGCGCAGGACGTGCGCGTGCAGGAAGGGCCGCCGGAACGAGGGCACGCTGCCGGGACGAGGGCGCGCTGCCGAAAGAGGCCGCCGGGGCGAAACCGGGGGCGCCGGGACTAGGGTGTCGGGACGAGGGCGCGCTGCCGGGACGAGGGCGCGCTGCTGGGAGGGTCCGCCGGGACGAGGCCGAGGGCGCCAAAATGAGGGCGCCGCGAGATGAGGACGCCGCTGGGCAAGGGGAGCCACGCCTGGAGAGAGGGCTGCGGGAGGGAAACCACGTCGCGAGAGAGGGCCGCCGGGGGAGGAGGCGCGCTGGGTGAGGGCGACGGGGGCGATTGGAGGCGCGACCCGAGGCGCAACCGTCGAGGGGTGAGGGCGCCTGCTGGGGTGAAGGCGGCGGAAGGGGAGCCGCGGGGCGAGAGCAGCGGGAGCGCGCGGGAGGCGCGGGAGCAGCAGGAGGCGTCGGGCGAGGGAGCTGAGACGGGAGCGCGCTGGGGTGGAACCAGCCGGGAGCCGCGGGAGGGCGACGCGCAGGAAGGAGGGCCGCCGGGTGGAACCCTAGCCGGGAAGGAGGGGAGAGGCGGGGCCGGACAGAACCGGGAATCCGCAGGGAGGGAGGGTCGGGACTAATTTCCCTCTGATACCATGTAGAATGAGGAAACCCACTTACTCTCAAGGTAAGGTGGGGGCCTACTTTTATAGAATGAAACGGCGAAAGATACAAAGAAGTATTCCGATATGGGACTCGGAAATACCCATAATAATAAAAAGAGGGTTTAACACATACAATATCCACATCGTATAAACAATTCATAGACATGAATATTTAAATAAGAATTTCATAAATAAATGAACAATCCAATTATTGAACATGAGATATAATAATTTTAGACAACTATTGTTGGAGTCTGCGTCCCACATCGGACTTGTAGTCCGATGTAGTCTTTATTATTTCTTATAAAATAACCTCAAGGCCTCCTTAGAGAGGAACCTTGGGGATTAGGTTCTCTTCCATATCTTTCTACATGGTATCAGAGGGGGTTTTCCAACCATAATCCTTCCTCCCGTCTTCTTTGAGGACACTAACGTTCTACCCCCCCCTCGGGGGGCGGCAGCTCCCAGCCATGGGATTATTTTAATCGGTCGTCGCACCTCCCGTCAATAACCTTGTGCGCGCGTCGGCCCCCAACAGCCCTCTCCCTGCGCGCGACGGCCCCCTGAGGCGATCCCCTTCGGTGAGGTCGGCCACGTCCGTCCCGCATCGGCACCTCCCTGGTTCGCGACTCCCGTGCGACGGCCCATCCAGGTGCGACCCTGCAACGTCGTCTGGTCCGACGACGACGCCGACTCTGCGTCGAATCCTCCGTGGTTCTTTCCCGACAACCCTCGGCGGCCCCGTTGACGTCCCTCTGCAACGTCCTCCACCACCACGGCTCCCCCGCTCCTGCGCGTGACGGTTCCCGGTAGAACCCTTCCTGCGCGTGACTCTCTCTGTGCGCGACGGATCATGCCGCGCCGACAGCGCTCCTCCAGTGCTCTGACCCCGCCGGTGTTGGGGCACTCCCGTATGCCCTTTTCTATTTGCAGCTCGCCCGCATCTCCAGCGGGCCGTCCTCGTTGGCCTCTGCTGCCCCCCCCCCCCCTCGCCTACCTCTCCCGCGACAGTCTCCTCGAGCCCCCTCACCACGTCGTCTGCTGCTCCCTCCCGTTCGACCAGATCCAGTCGGCCGCGACTGGACCTCCTCTCTGGATCTCCCATGTCCGCTACTCTTCTGCAAGGCAGCCCTCCTCGTCGGTTTCATCTGTGTCCAGTCTTTCCGGCCTCCTCTCCGGCAGCGGCCCGCCCGTGCAACTTTCTCGGCGCTCCAACGACCGGCCCACCAGTGCGGCTTTCCCGGCGCTCTGACGTCCAGCACCGCCAGTGCGGCATTCCCGACGCCTCTGACGGTCGGACATCGTCGGGAATCCGCTTGTCCGGCTTAGCAACCAATCTTTTTCGGCATCATCATTCATCTTCTTGAGGGGGAGCAGCAGCCATGGCAGTTTATCGTTTCTTATGGTTTTTCTTGTTTTGTAATGAAGCTGGGTATGTCCAACTTGAGGGGGAGTGTTTACAACGTCTGTTGATTGTTTTGTTTTTCTTTATGTGTTCAAGCTAGGTACACCTAGCTTGAGGAGGAGTGTTGGAGTCTGCGTCCCATATCGGACTTGTGGTCTGATGTGGTCTTTATTATTGCTTATAAAATAACCTCAAGGCCTCCCTTAGAGAGGGACATTGGGTATTGGGTCCCACCTTTTTATCATTCTACAACTATAATAATCAAAACAAGTTTTGATACAGTCTAAAGTCGCGTGGACTCAGGCCCTAACCATGACTAGTGTACATCCACCATGACGTGGTTGGACCTCATGGTGGCTCTAACCACGCCATAGGGGTCAGCTAACCACAACATGGTGATTTCGAAAACAATTTGTTTTGCGGTTAGAACAACCACGATGTTTTCCCTTACGCCACGTTGCTTCCCCTGTAAATTTTGATAGGCCACAGCGCGGTGATTGGCAAACCATAAAACCATAAAACGGATGTACTTCCCTGTCCATGTTTTTTATCTTCACTGGCAGTGAATTTGATCAAGTTCTCTTAGCAACAACCAATAGGCTCTTGCCTCCGAAGATCCACCAGCCATCAGAATCACAGAATGTTTCGGTAGGACCTCTTCTCAACAACGGTGTGCTAGCACCTCCTCCATAAAGACGAATGAAGAGAAGAGAATCAAAGAGAATTTCGACCAACAGGGAATGAACCCCAATGTCTCACAAATAAGGTCCACAAACCTCCATTTTATAGGTCTCTATTGAATGGAGGAGCCTCTTGGAGTTCTAATGTTTCATACGTTATGAAATGGCCAAACCATGTGGCTTCCACTCTCATCACGCCGTGGTCTGAGGTTTAGTGCACAATATCAACAAGAGCTAGGGAGAAATTGAAGGTCCGTGAAAACAATCAGATGCGGTCTACTAAATTTTAAAAAATAGAGGCTTTAAAATCTAAAGAAAGGAAACTGGAGGCTTCCTGATAGGGTCCGGGACATCAAGGGTAAAAGGATCATAGATGGGGAGTATTGTTAGGCTGTTAGGGGAGTGGGGAATCTTGGCCCACATGAAGAATACTGGAATACTTTAGGCTGTTAGAGGGGAGGAAGGGTTCAGTTATAAATAAGGAACAGGGGTGAGAGAGAAGAGAGGTAGAAGAATATTGTTTTAGGCTGCTTGGCAGATCGGCCGTGAGGCTTGGGTGAGAGTACCAGGGATCTCTCGAGTTCTACTCTCCTTCCATCAATCTTCTTACTTCGCCTTTATTTTTTATCCAGTTTTTCTTAATATACAAGTAACTAGCGCTCTGATTCTTATCAAATTGGTCCGACCTGCCCTTGGCGCGCTCCGCCTGCTTCGTTCGGAGGAGACGCGCATGACTGGGCAAAGCACTGCCATTCGTCTTCCCTCCTTTTTCTGAGGAAGTCGTCCATTGTCGGTCTTCCTCTGCTGGCTTCCACCCCGACGAGCTGCCTGCTGTTATCATCCAGCAGCAACGTACACCGCCGACTTCTATTAGACACAACACACACTACCTGTTTACGACCAGCGGCGATGCACACTACCCATTTGCAACCAAAGGAGTCGCGCACACCTAGGAGGCACACATGGTCGGCTTGCGCTCTCGCGGGAGGCGACCACTGCAGACAGGGGAACTATCGAACTTCTTCTCTAACGGACACAGCACGCATTCCCAGGAGTCGTTCGAAGGCGACACGCACTTCCGACTCAACTTCAGACCCAACGCACACCCCCGCTTGCGTCAAAACCAAAGCACCCTGTCGCATTTTTCTTGCACCTCCAGCCTTGACCCCATGGAGATCCGCCACCAAACTCGCCTTGACGCCCTCAAGCAGCGCATGAGCGTCCTGGAATCATCTGTCACTGAGCTTACCACACGCATGACACAAGCTTAGCAAAACTGGGACAAGGAACGACTCGAGCAAGCGGCGTTCTGCACCTTCTTGCTCAGCCGCTTTGAGAAATCGCCGCAACAAGAGCCCAATGGCCCTTCCTTGACATCAGACCAGCCAGCAGCCCATTTTGCTGCATTTGGTGCCTTCGAGGCGCAAGGGCGTGACGTGGTGGTGGTCGCACCTCCACCTAGTCTAGCCTACGGTCAACCCTTTGATGCGCATCATGTAGAGCTTCCCATCTTCGCTGACACTGATCCGCGCGACTGGATCGTGCGCGCAAACTCCACTTCCGCATCAACCAGACCTTGGAGGAAACAAAGGTCCCATTGGCACAGGTCAGTCTGGAAGGAGTTATTCACTGGTTTATCATGCTCAACGAGGTGCACCAACATTTTACATGGGTGTTGTTCAAAGAGGGGTTGATGGCACGTTTCAGCAGACTGTGTAGAGGGTGAAAATAAGAGAGACCGAACCCCCAAGGTGTATCTCCAAAGGAGCCCTTGGGGTGTATTTATAACAAATAATAAAGACCACACCGGACCTCAAGTCCGATGTGGGATGCAGACTCCAACACTCCCCCTCAAGCTAGGTGAACCTAACTTGGACACATAATAAAAAGAAAACAATAAAACAGACGCTAACACTCCCCCTCAAGCTGGACATACCCAGCTTGATGACAAAACATGACGAAATAAAAAGAAAGCTGCAAAAGTTGTTGCTCCCCCTCACGATCGAAGCTCCCCCGCAGGATGATGGATGGAAGATGTTGCGGGCGCAGCAGATGACCACGCAGACCGGCCAGTTGACGGAACGCCAGGAATGCCGCACTAGTGGGGCCGGTCGATGAAACGCCGGGAAATCCAAACTAGCACCGGGAAACCGCACTTGCGGGGCCGGCGACGGGAGGCGGGGATTCCGCAGAAGTGTTGCGGGATCTGGCGGCGCCAACGGGGCCCGAATCCTAGGTGGTCGAGTTGCTGCGCTAGCGAATGGACGTGCCGGCAGACAGAGATGCGGCTGCCGGGAGGTGCCGGGAGATGCCGGCGAGGCGGGGATGCCGCAGGAGGAGGCCGGCGAGGGTGCAGGAGGCGGGCCGACGGCGCAGGAAGGCCGCAGGGTAGCTGCAGGGAAGCCGCTGGGAGACGGGCTGGGGAGCGCCGGATCGGGTGGGAGCTCTGCTGGGAAGGGAGCCGCCGCGGAGGGTGGTTGCAGGAGGAGGGCCGCCGGAGGAGGAGCCGGCGCGGGATGAACCGGGGCGGGAGGTCCGGCGCTGGGAGGGAGGGCCGGCGCTGGGACAAGAGGAGGGAGGCGCGACGGGAGCCGCGTCGGACCGGAGGGCCGGGAGCCGCGCTGGAGCCGCGTGAGAGGAAGGAGGTGCGACGGGAGGGCCGGGAGCCGCGGGCGTCGGGCCGAGCGCAGGAGGGCTGCGGGCCGAGGGCGTTCCGTCGGGGCGAGGCGGGGCTGGCCGGGAGGGAGCGTCGCAGGGAGGGAGCGCCGCTGGGAGGAGATCCGTCGGGATGAGCCGCGGAAGCCGGGAGCCGCGGAACAGAGGGCCGCGGGAGGGGGCGCGGGCGCCGGGCGAAGGCTTGCTGGGACGAGGGCGCACCGCGGGAGGACGGCGGACGCCGGGCGCCGGGCGAAGGCCCGCTGGGCGAGGTGCCGCGCCTGGAGGGAGGCCCGCCTGGAGGTGGAGGTGTAGCGGGAGGGACGACCGTCGGGAGGAGAGGTGCGCCGGGAGGGAGGGCCTGCCGGGAGGGTGCAGGCCGGAGAGGAGCTGGGCAAGAGGGCTGCGCCTGGACAGGAGAGGAGGCCTGCCGGGAATGGCTAGGGCAGTAGGGAGAGAGGCGGGGTCGGGAGGACGCCGGGAATCCGCAAGGGAGGGAGGGAGGGTTCGGGATAAAAATCCCTCTGATACCATGTAGATGGGTGAATTCCCCTTACCTCAATGTGAGGTGAGGATATTCTTTTATAGATTAGGAAACCAATATACAAGACGGGTAAGTCCGATGTGGGACTCACCCATTTACACTTAAATGGGTTCCAACACTCCCCCTCAAGCTGGACATGCCCAGATTGGATAGAGTCCCACACAAAAAGAATAACAAGACAATCTCAAACTCCCCCTCAAGCTGGGCCAAGAAGGTGTGAATACCCAGCCTGGAAGTGAGAGACTCAAGATAAGCTCCAGGAAGACCTTTGGTGAAGAGATCGGCAAGCTGATCGGCCGTCGGGATATGGCCGAAACCGATATGGTGCTGCTCCAGATGGTGGCGGAGAAAGTGACAGTCCACCTCGATATGCTTCGTCCGTTCATTGAAGACGGGATTCGAGGCAATCTTCGTGGCGGCCTGATTGTCACACCAGTTATGAGCAGGAGTCGATGCTGGGAAACCGAGCTCCTGGAGAAGATGATGAAGCCAGAGGATCTCAGTGGTGACAGTGGTCATGGCTCGATACTCGGCCTCGGCACTCGAACGGGAGACCACAGTCTGCTTCTTGCTGCGCCAAGAGATGAGATTATCGGCGAAGAATACGGCGAAACCCGAAGTAGACCTGCGGGTAGCAAGGCAACTGGCATAGTCCGCATCACAAAAAGCTTCAATATCCAGGTGAGCATGATGTGAGTACCGAAGGCCACGTGCAGGGTCTTTCTTGATGTACTTGGCAATGCGGAGGACAGCATCCCACTGAGAGCAGGTGGGATGTTCCATGAACTGGCTTACTTTGCCAACGGCACAGGCAATGTCGAGACGCGTCATGGTGAGGTAGTTGAGTTTACCGACCAAGCGTCGATAGCTCTCGGGATGAGGAAAGAGTTCTGAGTCGGCATGAAGGGAGTGTTCCCCAGGCTCCAGGGGAGTGTCAACGGAGGTGGCGGTGCTCAACCCGGCATCCTGCAAGATATCAAGAGCATACTTGCGCTGGCAGAGAGAGATAGTGTCCGTAGTTCGGGAGACCTCGATGCCAAGAAAGTAGGTGAGGGGACCAAAATCTTTGGTGTGAAAGTGCTGGTGAAGATGCGTCTTGAGGCTGGCGATGCCTCTGGAGTCGCTCCCGGTGATGATGATGTCATCAACATACACTACAAGCAAGATACAGCCGTGTGCCGTCGTACGGAAGAAGACGGTGTGATCTTTCATACTCCGAGAGAGGCCAAAGGCGGTGACGACAGTGCTGAAGCGGCCAAACCAGGCGCGAGGAGACTGTTTGAGGCTGTAGAGGGAGCGACGGAGACGGCAGACATGGGAGTCGGCACCAGAGGCAGAGAAACCAGGGGGCTGCTGCAGGTAGACTTCTTCGTCAAGAGAGCCATGGAGAAAAGCATTCTTAACTTCGAGTTGATGAAGCGGCCAGTGGTGATGAGCAGCCAGAGAGATGAAGAGGCGGACAGAGGCCATCTTGGCGACGGGAGAGTAGGTCTCAAAGTAGTCGACGCCATATGTCTGAGCAAAGCCCTTGGCGAAAAGTCGGGCTTTGAGGCGACAGAGAGAGCCATCAGGATTGAGACGGATTGTGAAGATCCATTTACAGTCGACCGCCTGTTTGTTTGCCGGAAGGGGAACAAGATCCCAAGTATGGTTGGCATCCAGAGCCTGCAATTCATCCCGCATTGCGGCTAGCCACCCGGGGTGAGATTTGGCTTCACCGACCGTTCGAGGAAGCGACACGGTCTCCAGAGCTGACAGACCCCTGTAAGAAGATACAAAGAGAGGAGTAGTCTGACAGGATCGAGTACCTTTCCGGAGCGCAATCGGTACATCGCCGGGAGCTGTGTCAGGAACATCAGTCGAAGCGGGAACAATGGTTTCCTCGGCCGGGATGAGGGGGACAGCGGAAGGACGACGAGAGTAGGTCTGTCCAAAGAGATGACCGGTCGGAGGAGACACCAGAGGCGGGTGAACCACGAGCGGAAGGCAGTCATCGATGGTAGTGTCAGGAGAAGGAGAGGGGAGAGTGAAAGGAGAGCTCTCGACAAACGAAACGTCGACAGAGGTGATATACCGGCGGAGGTCTGGAGAGAAGCAACGGTACCCGCGCTGAGTGCGGGAATACCCGAGAAAAATACAGCGAAGGGATTTGGGTGATAGTTTGGAGAGATTTGGGCGAGTGTCCCGGACATAACAGAGACATCCGAAGATACGGAGTGGAAGGGAGTGAGGAGGGAGAGAGGGAAACAGGGTATGAAAAGGAGTCTCCCCCTGAAGGATGGAGGAGGGAAGACGATTGAGAAGGTAAGTAGCAGTGAGGATGGCATCCCCCCAGAAAAGAAGAGGTACCTAGCGGTGGAAGAGGAGGGCACGAGCGGTTTCCAAGATATGTCGGTGTTTCCGCTCGGCCACCCCATTTTGCTGAGGGGTATCAGGACAGGAGGTCTGATGGATGATGTCGTGGGCCCTCATAAACTGCTGAAAATGAGTGGATAAGTATTCTCGCCCATTGTCAGATCGGAGACATTTCACAGGGAGAGAAAACCGTGTCTGGATTTCCTGAAAAAATGTCTGAAAGGTTGAGAGAACCTTTGTTCGATCTCGAAGAAGGTAAAGCCAGGTCATGCGGGAGTAATCATCAATAAAGGTGATATAATAATTGTACCCTGACTGGCTAGGAACCCTGCAAGGACCCCATACATCGGAATGAACAAGAGCAAAAGGAGTCGCTGCACGTGGTTCCGGGCGAGGAGCATACGTCGTCCGATGATGTTTGGCAAACTTGCAGGATTCACAATGGAAGGAGAGGTGAGAACTGAATTGGGGGCAAAGTTTATGGAGGGTGGAAGGCGGTGGATGGCCAAGGCGGTAATGGAGGTCAAGGGCTCGGGCTGTGGTGGATGAGCAAGCAAGGGATGATGGGGTATCAAACAGGTAAACCCCATCCCGAAGATAACCTCGACCAATTTCCCGATTCGTCTTCCGCTCCTGAAAAACAACACCATATGAGCTAAAAATAGCAACACAATTCAATTCTGTGGTGAGTTTGCTGACAGAGATAAGATTAAAGGGACTTTGAGGAACATGAGCGACCGACGTCAGGGGAAGAGACTGGAAATTCAAAACTCATACAAGGAACTCGCAGATCTCCAGCGGATGAAAATGAGAACAAAGAATCAGAGTGCAAAGAGGAAGTGAAGCTTGAAGATGTACTTGAACATGAGACATCGGAACCGATAGAACTCACTACTCCAGTGGAGTTGAGGAGATCAACAAGGGTGATAAGGCCTGTGCAAAGGTATTTTCCATCTTTACATTATCTGTTATTTACTGACGGTGGAGAACCAGAATGTTTTGAAGAGGCAATGCAGTTGAAAGAGTCGAGCAAGTGGGAGTTGGCTATGAAGGAGGAGATTTCCTCATTGCATGATAACACTTGGGAGTTGACACCTCTGCCAAAAGAAAAGAAAGCATTGCAGGACAAGTGGGTATACCAGGTCAAGGAAGAACACAAAGCAAGGCTGATGGTGAATGGTTTTCAACAGGAGTGGATTTCACTAAAATTTTCTCAAGACTGTTTTCCTTCATGGAGATCTGGAGGACATCTACATGCAGCAGCCAGAGGAATATGTAGAGTCTGAGAAGGAAGATCTGGTGTGCAAACTCCAGAAGAGCTTGTATGGGTTTAAGCAGGCACCCAGGCAATGGAACAAAAAGTTTGATGCATTCATGACTAAAAATGCATACAAACGATGTGGCATGGATCAATGTTGCTACATCAAGTCTTTATACTGCTTCTATACGTGGATGACATGCTTATTGCAGGATCATGTATGCAGAAAATTGATGAGTTGAAAAGGCAGTTGGCTGAGGAGTTCGAGATGAAGGATCTTGAAGAACCTGACAAGATTTTGGGGATGAAGATCAAGAGAGACCGCACAGCTGGAACGTTGATGTTATCACAGGGTGATTACATTGGAAAGGTTCTGAGAAGATTCAGTATGTTGTAAGCAAAGACAATCTCTATTCCCCTAACGGACCATTTCAAACTATCAAATGAGCAATCACCAAGACGGCAGAAGAGGTTGAGTACATGGAAAAAGTTTCATACACATCAACTGTTGGAAGTCTGATGTATGTCATATGGTTTGTAATCGACCTGACATTGCTCATACAGTGGGAGTTGTGAGCGTATATGGCTAACCCTGGAAAGCAACATTGGGAAGCTATGAAGTGGATACTGAGGTATTTGAAGGGCAGCAAGGAAGTATGTCTGTGGTTTGGGAAAGGAAATTCATTGCAAGGGTCTGTGGATGCTGACCTTGGAGGCGACGTCGACACCAGGAGGAGTACCACAGGTTACGTATTTACCTGTGGAGGAACTATGGTAAGTTGGATGTCACAATTACAGAAGGTGGTGGTTTTATCCACCACAAAGGCAAAATACATCGTTGTAACAGAAGCAAGGAAGAAGATGGTTTGGCTGAAGAACTTCTTAGATGAGTTGGAAAGAAAGCGAGAGAAGAATGTATTGCACTGTGATAGTTAGAGTGCTATACATCTTGTAAAAAAACTAGTATTTCATGCCCGAACGAAGCACATTAAGTTGAAGTATCATTTCATTGGAGGTTTGATACATGATGGATCGCTGACATTGCAAAAGATTTGTGGAACCAACAATCCAGCAGACATGTTGACGAAGCCGGTGGTAATACAGAAGTTGAGGCGTTGTGACTTTGTTGGATGAACAGAGGATGGGACGCAGAATAAGGGAGGACACTATGGGAGCACAAAAGGAAAACAATTAGTATTTCATGAATCGTCAGCTTGAAATTGAAGTTGTGAATGGAAAACACACGCAGTGGTGAGTGAAGAAGGGCAGAAGCTCAAATTAAGTCATCTTAGTCAGTGACATCGAAGCAGGTCACGGAGTGGATCGGGCTCAAAGTGGGAGATCGTTGGATTGGTGTAGCCCGATCCGGTTTGGATAATGTTTGGCCCGAATGCTTGCAGTCTGTACTGCGCAGCAGGCTGCAACTTCTGCAGGTCGACCTCCGTGGTGAGCTCATTGGGGGTTGCAAGGGGCAACATGGCCTTGCTCCAGGGGTCTGGGGGGCGAAGGTTTCCAGCCCAAATTTTGGGGCACTGTAGCAGCTCTGACCATTATAGCATTGGTACATTTATCAGTTATTCAATCAATGCAATTGCGCAATAGAGTGCACGTGTGTGTACATGCGCACACATAAATATAACATAACCTGGAATTGTAGCGGCACGAATCGGAAGTTGAGAAATTGGAACGGTATCCACAGTTGCCAGTTTAAAAGGACGGAGGAAAACCACCCCTGAAAGTCAATCAAATGTATTAAGTTGAAAAACAGCATTTTCTTTCCATTAGTTTGGGTGTAAATACACAAAAACAAAATGCAAATAAGTAAAACAACACCTGTTTAAGCATGGGTATAACTTCCAATGGACGACCTTCTAATGTAAATAATGTAGCCATGAAAATTCCTATAAATATAGGAGAGAAGAGGAACTGAAATCCAGTCACATTCAATTATCAGTATAGAATAACCATTGGGCCCAGAGGCACAGTTTAAAGATAAAGGAGAAAACAATGTTACCTGATCAAGTAGAATCCGCAAAAAAGCACCGAGCGTTCCAGGTATTGTAATTAATTTGCTCAAAGACAAATACCTAAAGATAAAGAAGTTGTATCAATGAAACATCCATTGTCAGTCCTACAAAAGAAACAACCAGCTCCCTTCTTCAATCCGTAAAACATCAAATTCCATTGTCAACAGTATCTTAATTATTAGAATACCAAATTCCAAATTTTATGTGAAACTTTCAAAAAATCTCCCTATGAAGGATCCTAACTCAAAGCAAACCCAATACTTTCTTAGCCACGTCAACCAAACTGGTTCCACTGGTATGCAAGGCCAGAAAAATCACATAAAAAACCAAATTCAAGCAATAGAAAAAGCAACACAAACCATTAGAGGAAGCTAGTAAAATCAAAAGCAAACAAAGGAAATGTGTTTGGCACTTACATTCAAGCTTAACTACATAATAGTACAATAAAAAAAATGATTAAATATTAGTTGATTTTCATTTTTGCAGAATTAATTTGATAAAATTGCGAATCTTTAAAATTAAAAAATTCTAGTTTTAGTTTTTTTTTGTTGTACTTTGTTGGAGTCTGCATCCCACATCGGACTTGAGGTCCGGTGTGGTCTTTCTTATTTATTATAAATACACCCCAAGGGCTCCTTAGGAGGAACACCTTGGGGGTTCGGTTTCTCTTTTTATTCCTCTTAACATGGTATCAGAGGAGGTTTTTTGAACCCCCAATCCCACCCTCCCTATTTTTTTTTCCCTTTAGGGTTTCCCCGTCTGAGGGGGCGGCGGCCTCAAAGCCCCGTAGGGTTACCGCCGCCGCCCCTCCGCCTCTGCCCTGCGCGATTTCCCGGCGGCTCTCCCCTCCCTCCCGAGGCCTCGGCCTGGCTCTCCTCCCCGGCGGCCATCGTGCCTGCCAGCGGCTCCCGGCCCTCCGACGGCTCTTTTTTTTCTCTGGCCTTTCCCTCCCGGCGGCACCTCCCACGGCGGCTGCTCCCTGCGCGACTGCTCTCCTCGCGACGGCTCCCTGCGCGACGTCCCCGCCCCGCCGGTCCTCCTCCTGCGCGTCGCCCTTAGTCGAGCGGCCTTCCCTCCCGACGTCCGCTGTCCTCCCGCGGTGCGCCCTCACCCGCGCCCCGGCGCCTCTTCCCCGGCGGCTCGCCCTCGGCGCGACGCGGCTCCCGGCTCCCGCTGCTCCCGGCGCCTCCCGCTGCTCCAGCGCCTCCGGCGCCTCCCGCTACTCCCGGCGCCTGCTTCCCCGCTGCGCACGCGTCGGCCCCCTTCATCCCGTCGCGATCCCAACGGCCCTCCCTCATCCAGCGGCCTCCATCCCTGCGCGCGACCCTCCCTCATCCAGCGGCCCCGCCCTGCCCCGACGGCCTGCCCTACGCGGCTCCATGCGCGCGACTCCCCTCCTCCTGCTGTCGGCCTCTCCCTCTGCCAGCGCTTCCAGCAGCCGGCCTCCACGCCTCCTGCGGATGTTCCGGCGGACTCCCTGCGCCGGCAGCCTCCCTTCCCAGCGGCTCCCGGCCCTCCCGTCGCACCGCCCTCCAGCGGCTCCCGCCCGCCGCTCTTCCTCCCCGACGGCGCTCCCTACCCGCGGCTCCCTCCCGTCGCACCGCCCTCCAGCGGCTCCCGCCCGACGATCTTCCTCCCCGACGGCGCTCCCTCTCCGCGGCTTCCCGGCGCCTCCTGCTGCTCCAGCGCGACCCTCCTCTGCGCGCTCCCTCCCGACGGCCTCCCGCTGCTCTCCGGCGGCCAGATCTGGACAGCTCCGGCGACTCCGGCCAGATCCGGTGATTTTCGGCCAGATCCGGCCAGATCCGGCCAGATCCGGCGATATCCGGACTGTTCCGGGCAGATCCGGACTGTTCCGGCCTCCACCCGTGCCGGCCGCTCCACGCAGGGGGCCTCCTCCGGTTTCCAGCGCCGCCTCCCGGCCTCCTGCACCCTCGCCGGCCTCCTCCTGCGGATCCCCGCCTCGCCGGCATCTCCCGGCACCTCCTGGCAGCCGCATCTCTCTCCGCCGGCACGTTCATTCGCTGGCGCAGTAGCTCTACATCCTCGGCTTTGGGACCGTTGGCGCCGCCAGTCCCGCAACAATTCTGCGGAATCCCCGCCTCCCGTCGTCGGCCCCGCAAGTGCGGTTTTCCCGGTGCTAGTTTGGATTTCCCGGCGTTTCAACGACCGGCCCCACTAGTGCGGCATTCCTGGCGTTCCGTCAACCAGCCGATCTGAGTGGTTTCATCTGCTGCGCCCGCAACATCTTCCATCCATCATCTTGCGGGGGAGCTTCGATCGTGAGGGGGAGCAGCAACTTTTGCAGCTTTCTTTTTATTTCGTCATGTTTTGTCATCAAGCTGGGTATGTCCAGCTTGAGGGGGAGTGTTAGCGTCTGTTTTATTGTTTTCTTTTCATTATGTGTCCAAGCTAGGTACACCTAGCTTGAGGGGGAGTGTTGGAGTCTGCATCCCACATCGGACTTGAGGTCCGGTGTGGTCTTTCTTATTTATTATAAATACACCCCAAAGGCTCCTTAGGAGGAACACCTTGGGGGTTCGGTTTCTCTTTTTATTCCTCTTAACATACTTTAATGGAAAATTTAAGACTTGAAGGATTTTGCGTGAAATCTTTTTAGAAAGAGGAGGCCACATGAACAAATGGGGTGTTGCCACACAAACAGATCACCATTCTACCCAATAGGAGCAACATCCACGAAAGATCCAAATGGAGGTACAAATAGCAAGTAATGATATTCTTAAGAGTAATTGCCAATCTAACTGCAGACAGTAATTAGGTGAGTCGCACTCGTGGAAACTGAAAAATCAGTCCATGCAAAAGTCAAAATTGTTACCAACTGAACTAGTCTCCTTTACCATTTATTAAGCAGATTTTAGATAAGGTCAAATCTGTTTTAAATTCCTGGCTGGATCATAATCAAGTTACTGCTCATTCAGAATACTGTCTTCTCCAGGATTTATCACCCCATAACTTTTAGGCAAATGGCATTGGAGTTACGCAAAGCACCAACCACCACCCGATGGTATAAGACATCCATTTTCTAAAATTCAGTGGATCGATTTTTCAAGGTCTTCAGCACAGACACAGACCTTGCATTTTACAATCTAATTTCAATAATTCTCCACAAAGTGTTTAAACAGTGAATAAGGACAAATCTCGTCAAATGAGTACAATTGCATGAAGTGACAATTTTTGTTTTTTGCCAAGTAAGCCTCTTTTGTCTTTGATGGAACATTAGAAAAAATCTCTTGCTCAACTTGAGAGGCTCACACCACAATTCCTATTATAAGATGATGTAAAATAGATTAAAGTATCAAACCAGTTTGGTGTTACAACAGAAGGTGAATCAAAATACTGTAGTCCATTGCTAGTAAATCTCCCTCAAAAACCCAACTAAATTATAACACCACTCTAGTACTTCTACACACCCTTGAAGTCAAAATCCATGGATGATCATATGATGCAACACTTCGAAGCCCAAAATTAGACTTCAGTGTTTTCACTATAAGGGGATGAGTGGGTTCAGGCTTTTTGACCAAGGGATTAGATCCTTGAACAGTGTATCATCTCTTGGCTATAAATAGTCATTATCATTGTAAAGGTATTTAAGATGGAAATGGAGGGGCTACATGAATTGAAAGCTCTTTGACTGTTAGATACCAACATAACTCAAGTATTTATCATAGTATTTATGATACCGCTTCTATGACTCCATGGAAAAGGAAAACAATCATGATGTTTTGAAAATTAATCATATTTCTCATATTGTTTTGATACATTAATTGACACTGTGAGAGCCAAATGGATGACAACAAATGATGCTGATACAACTGGGCTTGGCCAAAAAATCGCTATATTTGGGCTCCAGATGAATGCTGAGTTTGGCTTTAATTTGTTTAGCCTTGGACAAAGTAACTGGCCCCATAATTTCATGGTTTGGCACATCACTGATAGTTCTAAGTATTATTAATTGAAAATGATCAATCAGTCGCTAATGAACCCAAGCAAAAGCAGACACCAGTGACCATAGACAAGTTCCTCCAGGAGGACTCATATGTTGGGAATAAAGGGGGCTGTCCAGGTGTTGGAGTTTGTTATTGGCTGGAGGCTGTTGGTTTGTTAGAGGAGAGAGGAGAATATACTTGGTTGGAGGTTGTTGGGCTGTTAGAAGAGAGAAGGGAATATTCTTGGCTGGAGAGGGACCACCTAAAAGCAGTTACTTTGTTAGAGGGGGCTGGGTGGGCCTTTAAATAAAGGGGGTCTGTGTTAAGGAAGGATCATCAACCTGGAGGTTTATCAGCTGGCTGCTGCGAGGCTCAATCCTTGGGAGGATTCTGCCGGGCTCTTGGAAGTGGTCTTCCTCGGGTTCTACTCTCTCTATCCTTCTCCCTCTCCTACCTCCCTACTGTATTTTCCTATAATTCTGCTGTGTTTCCGTTGTAATTCTGCTACTGTAATTCTGCTGCTACTTCAATATACAGAGTCCATTCCTCTTTTCTCCCTCTCTCAATTATTTTACATAACAATTTGGCGACTCCGCTGGGAAGTGTCGTGCGAGAGGGAAGGCCGTGTCACTGGAGGAGGATCACGGCAGAGGAGGGCCGCGCGACTTTATTCTCTGTTCGTTGCTGGATAAGAACTGGAAGCCAACGTTGGGGAGAATCGTGATCGCAGCTGAGCGTCGCCGGAGCTGGTTGAACTTTTGTTGGAGCCGCGTGAGTGCAGTGAAAGCTGCCCACGCTGCTGGTCGAAACCGAACGCAGCAGGAGTTCGCTGCTGGGAGAACGCACAACTGTTTTGAAGGAGAGACGCAAACGCTGGGAAGTCGCAGTTGCGGCTGGGAAAAAAATTTCTGAGGCAAGGATGGAAAACAGATTGGCTTCCATCGAAACAGCTATGGAGAGTTTATATTGGGAGATGACTGCTATGAATGAAAGTTTGGGAAACTTGGTTCAAGAGCGGTCCAAATTCCAGCAGACGCATTTTCAAGTGCGTGATTTGGAAGAGCGAGTGATGGAGAAGCTCGAGGGGAATGAGTTAGAAGAGGAACACGGTATAGGTTCTGGAAAACAGAGTATGGCAGCTGCAGTGATTTCGTATGGAGTTAGAAGCAGAAATATGGTAGACAACAACAGACAATGTGGAAGCCTGTATCCGAAAGATATTGGTCTTGTTGTAGGTAAGAGGAGTAAAACGAAGAGAGTGAAATTAATTGTGTTTGCAGGAGAGAATCCCCTAGGCTGGATCACGAAAGCAGAGGCATATTTCCAGTTTTTTCAAACAGCAGAGGACATGAAAATACATTGGGCGCAGCTAAGTATGGAGTACACGGTTCTGCACTGGTTCTTGTCTTGGCTGTCTGAAAACCCTGATGTGAGTTGGGAGCAGTTGAAGCCAGCATTGATGAAGGAATATGGGTATGACAAGCAGCAGCCCACACAGGCTTTGGAAGACGAAAAGGAGAAGTTTGCGTCCATTCCAGAACAACCAAAAGAGGT
Organism: Viscum album; assembly: GCA_963277665.1. Taxonomy (NCBI): domain Eukaryota; kingdom Viridiplantae; phylum Streptophyta; class Magnoliopsida; order Santalales; family Viscaceae; genus Viscum; species Viscum album. The sequence goes on from OY728123.1 coordinate 1,391,270,066, forward strand.
AATTGTTGATCGGAAGTTTACAGGCGGGCAGTTATTTCCCTAAGCCACTGACTTGCTCTGGCTTCTAGAAAAGGGAAATTATGTTTTCTGGGTTTTTGCTATTAATATTTCTTTTCCAGATTCATATGTCTTCCCACAATATGAAGATGGACAACACCATTGTCTTCTGAAATTTAGTGGAAGTTTTGGCATCGACACAAATCTTGGAGTTGGCACAATATTAATTTTTGAAAAGGATAAAAAATGGCTTGAAGGATTTCAGCATGTAAGAATAGCTGGAACTACCTCAACTTCAATTCATGAAAAAGCAATTTGGACTGTGGGACTTGTTCCTGGGATTGTTTTTTGCAATCCAGATCTAGAAGCTGCAGCCACTTGGGAAGTTAAAGAAACGAGCTTAACTATTGGGGTTCCTTGCTCTATGTACCACCTTATTGTTCCTGCTATTGTGCATCTAGTTTCTATTTTTGGAGCGAGTTACTTCCATAAGAAGAGACAACAAAGCTTTACTGAAATTAGGGCTGTCACGGAAGATTCAGCTCCTTCAAACAGTCTTGGAGCAGGTAGATTCAGGTCTGTTTATATGTGCATTTTGGGAATATTCTTAGACGGGGCAAAATCAGGAGCTTATGGTGTTAAAGGTTACAACGTTGTATTGTATTGGAAACATTATCCACCTCTTTTAATTGGAGGCGCGGATCACGGTGATATTGGGCTTCAGTTGGGATGCAAGGGATCATTTTTTTGGCCTACTTACTTATTATTCAACCGCAATTAAATGTGGCCAGCAGTTCTCCCTCTACCTTGATTGCTCTAATTTGCTCAATTGGCTGTTAACTTCTCCCTATGAGAATCATGTTAAGGAAAGATTGAAGCCGGTTGGCATTCCATGGGATGATGGTGACAGAAAAAGGGGTAAAATGGTACAAGAACCACTGCACCGGACGGAGTTATATTATGTTTCAATTGTTGCTGCTAACTTCTCACTTCTGAAGGCCAAGGTACATAATTTAGCTGGTGATGCCTACGGGAGGATCGGTTTCGGAGCCCATTAAAGTTTTTACACAAGCTGTGGGGACTGTTTTAGACTGCCAGCCGCATGCAATTGGCACTGAATTTTGTTTATGGCCAAGGTACATAATTTAGCTGGTGATGCCTACGGGAGGATCGGTTTCGGAGCCCATTAAAGTTTTTACACAAGCTGTGGGGACTGTTTTAGACTGTCAGCCGCATGCAATTGGCACTGAATTTTGTTTATGGCAAACTGCTATAGCTGCTGGACAACCAAAACAGCCTAAAGAAGTGGACATTGTGCTTGAGGGGTTGGCTAAGATTTATGGTGAAATGAAGACCTATTGTGCTGCACAACAATTAGAGCATCCTGTACTGGTTGTTGGGGACCGAAGGAAGGACAAAGAGGAATACGGACCACTTGCACTGGCTGTCTTAATTTTCCCAAGTGTGTTGCTGATTTCCAATGAAGATGCACTGATACTGAGGCCTTCACCAAAGCCGCCACCAGGTGATGTTGTCCCAATGCACAGCCGAGCAAAGGTTGAGTTTGTTCCACCTTGAGGACAAGGTGGTTTTTAGGTGGGAGGGAATTGTTAGGAATAAAGGGGGTTGTCCAGGTGTTAGAGTTTGTTATTGGCTGGAGGCTGTTGGTTTGTTAGAGGAGAGAGGAGAAAATACTTGGTTGGAGGTTGTTGGGTTGTTAGATGAGAGGGGGATATTCTTGGCTGGAGGGGGACCACCTAAAAGCAGTTAGTTTGTTAGAGGGGACTGGGTGGGTCTTTAAATAAAGGGGGTCTGTGTTAAGGAAGGATCATCAACCTGGAGGTTTACCAGCTGGCTGCTGCAGGGCTCAATCCTTGGGAGGATTCTGCCAGGCTCTTGGAAGTGGTCTTCCTCGGGTTCTACTCTCTCTCTATCCTTCTCCCTCCCCTACCTCCCTACTGTATTTTCCTATAATTCTGTTGTGTTTCCGTTGTAATTCTGCTACTGTAATTCTGCTGCTACTTCAATATATAGAGTCCATTCCTCTTTTCTCCCTCTCTCAATTATTTTACAAAATATCAGAGTAAAAGACATGAGAAGCAAGTCAAATGTTTCACCAGACCAATCCAAACACCTTCGATGACTCAAAACCAAGGAAGATACTGTGAATCCTTGCAGTACACAAAAATGCTCCGACACCTGAACTTATCAATTAACTCTAGCTTAGTCTCCTGAAGTAATCCAGTAAGTGCAGAGACCCTAGCTTTGACAACTGATTTGACACCAATCCAGGAATTAATAAATGCATCAAAAGCATTGAAAACCATATCACATTGAGAAGGATTAAGAATTAAGAATGTCAAATATAAGACAAAGACCCAAATAGATAAATGCATAAAAATATAAAAAGTAATACCAGAAGTGCAATGTGGGGCCCACTAGTATGAGCCCTAGCAGAGTGAATAAGAATATCCTTTTAAGGTCAGGGTATTTCCCTTTATCAAGTACGAGCTGAAACACAATTTGCAGCAATTAGTGAATCGTGTAAATGAGGAAATTAAAAAAATGGGCAAAAACCCAATTTAACAGATCAAGTTTTTGCCAGGAAAAATATCATCAATAACATGGCATTGCTTAGTTTGAAATACTAAAGCAAAAAAAGAAGACATTCCAACAACTTGAATTTCAGTCACCATGTAAATGTTATTCAAAAGCAATGGACATCTACACTTCATATTTCTAATAACATTGATCCCAAATCAAGCAATTGATATTTAAAACCTGGAAAAGCTAACCTCTGCATCAAAAGTCTGAGGATTACAAAATTATTAGTGAATCTTCAAAGGCCTCTGCATGTGATGCAGCACCGATTCAGGCCCCATCCTGCAGCCAGCGCGGCGCCCCGTGTCTTTTTATTATTTTAATTTTTTTCTTTTGTTAATAAATGTTTTGCCCCAACTTAAGGTGTTATTTTAAGGGTGGATTAGTATTTTATTTGTTTTAGGGTTTGAGTATATAAATAGGTGGTCTGTTGTCAATTGTAGTCAGTTTTTTATCAGATTAATAGAATTCCTAAGAGCGCACTCTCTGTTTTGGGTGTTATCCCTGTGTTCCTCCCGAGTTCCTCATGCAAGGACTCTTCCTATCCCACAGCGCTACATCAGTTGGTCTCAGAGCCAGGTTTGGCAGGTTCCTCCCATCATCATTCAAATGATTTTCACTTTCCGACTTTGGTTCCGAGGGAGGAATACATAAAATAATATGCTAGACCTCCAGCGGGAGTCGTGACAAGTTCTGGGGAGTCAGCATAAAATAACCAATAAATTTCACTGAGGGTGCGCGAGCAAAACCTTTTGCTGGTGGCAAAAGGGTGTTAAAGGGGTCTGATTAGCCTTCCAGAAAAATGTTATCCATGGATACAGGGGGTGATGACAATGATAGTGATGATAATGATAACTAAAACAATCAAAATAACAAACAGTTAAATGTTAATTGTAGGTTTGAGAAGCCCCCTTGCCTCCTTTTCTCAAAGTGAGGCTGAGGCGTTCTTTTATAATGAATGATAAAGGCCACATCGGACCACAAGTCCGATGTGGGATACAGACCCCAACACTCCCTCTCAAGCTAGGTGTAGCTTGGACACATAATGAAAAGAAAGCAACAAAACAGACGCTAACACTCCCCCTCAATCTGGAGGGGCCCAAGTTGATGACAAAAACAAGACAAAACATAATAAAAGATAAAGCTTCAACATTGATGCTCCCCCCGACGATATTGATATGATGCCACTGAAAAAAAAAGGTGGGTAAACGCCAAAAAAGTGCGGGGCCGGACAACAGAGCGCCGGGAAATCCACACCGGTGGGTCGGTCGTCAGAGCGTCGGGAAATCCGCACTACGGGTCGGTCAGTCAGAGCGCCACGAAATCCGCAATGTCGGGTCGATCGTCAAAGTGCCGAGAAATCCACAATGGCGGTGCCGGTCGTCGAAGCGCCGGGAAATCCGCAATGGCGGTGTCGGTCGTCGAAGCGCCGGGAAATCCGCACGGAGGCACCGGCGATGGGATGCGGTGATTCCATAGGAGGCGCCGGGCAGGGAGGCGGCGATTCCGCAAGAGGTGCCGAAAGGGAGCGGATGAATCCGGTCGGAGGGAGGGCTGCCTTGCAGGAGGAGGCCGACAAGGAGGGAGAGCAGCGGACGGGGAACCTGGTCCATCAGAATTCTCGCACAGGAGGAGCAGCGGTCCGGTACGGGAGGCCGGCAGGGCTGGAGGCCGGTTGCTGGAGGATCCGGCTGGAATGGAGTGCGTGCCGCTGGAGAGTCCCGTGCGGGAGAAATGCCAGAAAAAAAAAAAAGAGTCGCGACAGAGGAGGCGAGGAGGCGGGCGGATCAGCGCAGCCGAAGGCCTGGGGAGACGGGAATCGCGTCGCGCAGGTGGGAGTAGCCGGGAAGCCGCGCGTAGGGCGGGCCGGGACGTCGTGGGGCGAAGCGAAGGGCGGAGCCGCGACGGGAAGCAGGGGCTGGGAGCCGCGACGGGATCCCATCGGGATCGGGAGGCGCAGCCTAGGGCGAGGTCGTCGCGCGCGTGGGATCCGCCGGGATGGGGTAGCCGGCAGGGGGAAATCCGCCGAACAGAGGTCGGCTGCTGGAGGATCCGCGGAGGGGCGCAGGGAACGGCACCGAGCAAAGAGGTGTCGGGCGGGGGGAGAACCGTTGGGAGGGCAGGGTCCGGGCAGGGAGGGATCCGCCAGAGGCCGCCTGGGAATCGAGCCCGGAGGGGCGGCGGCCCCTCATGTAGGGCTACGTTTTTTTATAATGAATGATAAAGGCCACATCGGACCACAAGTCCGATGTGGGATACAGACTCCAACATTAATAAACCGCTAAAACTAATCTGACACGTTTAAGCAAGGCCATAACATAAGTTGACCAAAACTTATGTAATAATAATAACAGGGAACCATTACACGGAGCCAAAAAGCCAACATATGAAAAATCTGCTGAAACCTTTCACCAAGCAACTATTTGACAAAAAAGATTAATCAAATTGTTGGTGGTCACACATTGCATATCAATCTTTAACCCTCCACTCAATGGAAGTGACACCATAATATTTGACATCTCATGGATTTCACATGCATATATAATCCTCTAAAACATGAGGTGACAATATTTTCTTCAAACTAGTCTAACTGTGCAAGTTAAGAACTTGAAATAATCTGTTGACAGTCTTGAAATTCTACCTGGCACATCAAATCCCCGATTAAATTTAAAAAAGCAGATGTAATAGCTTTAGTCCACACAGGATACTCCTCAAGGCGAGTAAGATACCTGAAATAAATTACATGAAGAATACAAGCATTGACAGTTAGAAGTGGCAACATATTATACTAACACATGATCAAGTAGAAAAGAGGCAGCAATCAGGGAAGAATATTGTCAACCAATTTCCGCCACCACAGCACGTCATCTGTTTCGGAAAAATAGTTACAAGATCTCTCAAAGTTGGGGGGAGAAGAGACTGAAAGGCAAAGTGCCCCATGTGAGATGATATTAAATGCACAAAAGAAAAACAACAATGTTGATTTCCTATAGCTAATCAATTCAAGAGGTTAAATTCATTTGGAAACTTTTGCGTAATTTAGGATTTGAATCTTAATGAATGCAAATTATAATTTGAAAACAAGTCTTTAAATTGAAAGAGCATGGTGAATGTGGACTGAAAGGACCAAAAGGTTTAAGTCAAGTTGGATTAAATAATTAGGTTTTATCCTTTAATCAGTGACATGTTTATGTGTTTAAAGCTGCCCTTCAATAAGCTCATTATCGATACACTAATAGGTCAAGACGTGTCAGATCAAAGAAATAAACTGTGCAAGTATTATAAACCCCTTTGGAAGAACACTTTACATCATATTTGAAATTAGAGATGAAGTTAGATTTTATCTTAAGATAAGATACAGGATAATAGATAAGATACTTCAACCAAAAGAAAAACCTTTCCTTTACACATCTTAGTTGATTTTCTAGAAAAAATTTGAGATTGAGAGGATCTCACGTCTCTTAGGATACATCCAAAAAAATTGGAACAATAGCATGGCCCTTGCGCAAGGATGACACGCACAAATCGAGGATCTCACTTGAGAGGACATATTTAGAAACCCAAACCATCCTTTTTGGTATAGCAGATAAAATACATTCTCTCAAACCTCCACAGGATTGTTTCCGGAAACTCCAACACGTGATCATGTCGCGGCGCTTTGAGTCATCGCGGACCTGCTTTCCAAAGGCAGGTGGTCGCTAGGATTTTACCAAAGACGCTTAGGAATGCGCGTTAGTCGAGAGGATGGAAGGTCGGACTCACCACACCCTTTTGAGAGAAATTATTGACTACTTCAAGACTCTTGCAGATTTAAGACGTACTCGTGAATCTTTCCCAAATCCCAGCGCGGGACTTGTAAGGACCCAGATCCCGGAAGTCTTTCCTTTGCGAAGCAGTATCACGACGAAGCTCATCACGAACCACTGAAATTTCAACCCAATAAGGTTCAGAAATAGCCATTTGTAAGTTGTGAATCTCCACTTGATGCGAAAGGGCATCTGCTGAAACCAAGGAGCTTTGCTTGCCAACATTGTTGGTTCATAGAGGGAATACGTTGGCTAAGAAAATGTTAGACATTAGTGGCCAGTATGGACAACAAAATGTCTGCCCAACAAATTTTGTTTCCAATGTTGTACAGCATGTACCAGCGCCATCAATTCTTTCTCGTACATCGATTTTCCCAAATTGGAGTCATAGAGAGCTTTGCTGAAATAAGCTAGTGGTCGCCCATCTGGCATTAAAACTGCTCCAATGCCAGCTCCAGAAGCATCACACTCCTCACAAAATTGTTTAGAAAAATCTGGAAAATGAAGCACTGGTGCTGTAACCAGAATTTCCTTTAGAGTCTCAAAAGCGGACTGGGCTTCTTGCTGCCAATAAAAATTTCTTTTTGGTGATCATGGTAAGGGGTTTTGCCACTTTCCCATAATTCAATAATAACCAGTGAGGCCTAAAAATCCTCAAGAATGCTCAAAAATTGCATTCATAGTCGCTTAAAATATGGCAGGAGCATTCATAAGACCGAACGGCATGATCAAAAATTCATATTGTCCCTCATGGGTACGAAAAGTCATCTTCTCAATATCTTCTTCCTTAACTCGAACCTAAAGAAATCCAGACCGTAAATTGAGTTTTGAAAAGAATTGGACGCCATGAAGTCCGTCCAATGATTCCTCAATAAGAGGAATGGGAAATCTGTCTGGAATAGTCATTTTGTTCAAAATCCTGAAAATCAACACAGATACACCACCCTCCGTCTTTTTTTGGAACCAAAAATGATGGAAGTAGAATACGGGCTAGTAATATCTCTAATTACTCCTTGCTTCAATAGCTCTTCAACCTGCCGTTCCACTTCATCTTTAAGGCGATGGGGAATTTTATATGGCCTGACATTAACTGGCCTAATGGGCTCCTGTAAACGAATGGCATGATCAGTAGAACGCTGGGGCAGAATCCCACCGAGTTCTTCCAGCACAGAAACAAATTCATCTAGCAACTGTATTAAATTTGTGTCGAGACCCAAATCTGGTCGAAACGGAATATTTTCAACATGCACAGTGTCAGTTTCTCCCTGTTCTTGAAGTCGGACCTGAGAATTGTTCAGTCCTCCTTTCGGTAGTGCACCATTTGTTGCTATCGTACGAACAGACTGTTCATGTACCTGCTTCGAAATCGCCTCCAAAGTCTGGAAATCTAACATCCAACTGTCCTGGTCTTGATGTTGCTCAGTTGGCCTCAATGCATCTGTCAAACGCATTTCCATTTGTTCCTGCGCCTGTAACAGTCGCTCCATTATAGGCTCAATCGTAGCCACTCTTGTTTCCATTTTTGGAGGCATTCACAAACTAAAATTCCAATCCTACGGCGGTAGCTACAGCGCACTCAATGAAAGCACCAAAATATTAGAACAATAGGAAGAAAATCTTCTCTTATTCCTTACTCACAAATTGAACAATTGGTTTACAAGAAACAAAAGGAATTCAACAAGTTGTCTATCTAAATCCTTGAACAGAAACGAAGTACAAGGAGAAGAAGACAAAGAAAAGATCAAGAAAACTCCCCTGGATGTCCTTCCATGAGCCAAGGTCGTGGCCTCCTCCAGCAAGCGCTGCTCAGAAATTCTCACGTGTCCCTCTCCTCTAACCAGATGTCAAATATAAATCCCTCTAACTGAAGAAAATTACCAACTTACCCTTCATTATTAATAACAGCATGTTTCCTCCTGGAATAGGTCTTCAATGGCTGGGAACCTGAACACCCAACCCCTACCACCCTATCAACCCTGTTTATGCGGAATACGTATCTTGAGGTGTTGGCGAGAGCAGGGGTTATTGAGAGGACGCTGGCCAGAACCGGATCGTCGCGAGAGGAGAGTTGTCAGGATTCCTCACGAAGCAGAGTTGTGGTCCGGGGTTCTCAGTTGCTTGGACAAAAGAGCTTTCGGTCAGCCGGGGGTAGGTCTTAGCCCTCATCATCTCGTTTCACCGGGGGCGGCGGCTCTCAGGCTTTTGTTAAAGGATTAGACGCATGTTTTTCTTGTGGAGACCCAGGTTATCAGCAGCGTGAGTATCCGACCTTTCTGAACAGTCAGCGTCCAACAGGTGTTCCGCTTTAGGTTGCTCCAGCTTCGGATCAGCAGAGAGGAGACGGGGTAGGCAAAGGACAGCCCCAAGATGCTCCTTGTCCTCAAGGAGCAAAGCGCGGCCGAGCAGGTGGTCGTCATCAGGGTTAGAGAGATTGTGGAACAGGTCGTGGTCAGCTTCATGCTTTAGCGTTGTTAGCGTCAGGCGAGTCATACGTCGTTCGAAGTACCCTTTACTTGTTTTCTACATGGATGCATGCTTTGTTTGATTTAGGAGTCACACACTCTTTCATATCATCATATCATCTGTCATCGTCCATGCTTTGGGACTTGAGGTGGAGAGGCTTCCAGTGCCCTTGGTGTGGACTACGCCAATTGGAGGTCAAGCTGACTTGTATGAAATATGTAGACTATAACCTAATGTTGGGACAACACCACTCTTTGGGAGATTTCCTATGTTTACATACAGTCATACAACATCATTATCGGCATGGATTGGTTGTATTCGGTGCAGGCTATTGTGGATTGCTTCAAGAGGAAGGTTGTGTTCTATGATATCGATGGAGAGTCAGCAATGTTTGTTGGCAAGCGAGACTCTCGGATGGGTCAGAGGCGTGTTTCGTCCTTATCTTCCTTGATGGTCGAGCTGATGTTGAGCTCGTCGGAGGTTCAACAGTCGGTGTTTCCCAGGGTTGTGGAAGAGTACCCTGATATCTTTCCAAAAGAGGTTGTAGCATTACCCCCTCAACGAGAGATCGAGTTTGGGATCAAGCTACAAACAGATGTGTGTCATGTCTCGATGTCTCCGTATACGACGACGTCTTTTGAGTTGCGAAAGCTGCGAGCACAACTCAATGATCTGTTGCAGAGGGATTTTGTTCGGCTGAGTGTGTCACCAAGGGGTGCACCAGTTTTGTTCGTGAAGAAGGTTGATGGCAGTTTGCAGCTTTGTATTGATTATCGTCGATTGAACCAAATGACAGTGAAGAACTGCTATCAACTTCCACGGATTGGTGATTTATTCTATCAGCTAAAGGGAGTAATTTGGTTCTCGAAGATAGATTTGCGGTCGGGATATCATCAGATCCGTGTGAAGGATGAGGATATTCCGAAAACTGCTTTATGATGTTGTCATGGGCATTATGAGTTCGTTATGATGTGTTCGGTGTGACGAATGCTCCAACTGTGTTCACGGGTTTGGTGAACGTGGTGTTTAGGGAGTTCCTAAATAAGTTCGCAGTGGTTTTCATCAACGACATTCTGGTGTACTTTGTGCCTGAGAAGCATGCAGAGCATCTGTGTGTCGTTTTGGGAGCTCTTCGTCGTCAGCGGTTGTTCGGAAAGTTGTCAAAGTGTGAGTTCTGAGCTCGGGAAGTTCGTTTCTTGGGACATGTCGTGTCCCAGCAGGGCGTAGTAGTGGATCCTTCGATGATAGAGGTAGTTGTGTCTTGGGCAGCCCCCAAGACAGTGGCAGAGGTATGGAGTTTCCTTGGTCTTGCAGGCTATTATAGGAAGTTCGTAACCGATTTCTCTCGAGTTGTGACTCCTCCGACAGCTTTGACCAGAAAGGATTGAACGTTCTTGTGGATTGACCAGTGTCAGACAGCTTTTGAATATCTGAAGGAGAAGCTGGTCAGCGCTCCAGTCCTTTGTTTGTCAGCAAAGGGAATTCAGTTTAAGGTTTTTTGTGACGCTTCGCGTCTTGGTTTGAGCTGTGTTTTGATGCAGCAGAGATCGGTTGTTTCTTATAGGTCTCAGCAGTTACGTCCCCACGAACGTAACTATGCCACTCATGATCTCGAGTTGGCGGCAGTTGTGTTGGCCTTGAAGTTGTGGCAACATTATCTCATCGGTGAGCATTTTGTGATTTTCACCGATCATAAGAGTATGAGATATGTCTTCTCCCAGCGTTACTTGAACTTGTGACAGCGATGGTGGATGAAATTCTTGTAGGATTACGACTTCGAGATTTCATATACACCAGGCAAAAGAAATGTTGTGGCTGATAGCGCTGAGCAGGAAGTCACGTAGTGAAGCCATGCGTGAATCTGGAGATTTCTGAAGAGTGATGGGAGAGCTCCCAGCGATGCATCTAGATATGAGAGAGGTTGGGGACAGAGGTTGTCTTTTCCAGATGACAGTGCAGTCGTCTTTGGTGCAGCGGGTAGAAGAGTCCCATGATGTTATTAATATTTTCATTACTTATTATATTCCCTCTTTACTGATTTTATATGAAATGTGCATAATTTGTGTGAAATATTAATGTTTTAATATTAAGTATAATTTTTGAGCATTTTTAGAAGTAGTCCAATTGAGTCAGTTTAATGTTTTAATAATAACTATCACTATACTGATCCAAATTGTGTGGTTCTTGTTTTGTAGGATTCTCCTTTCAATATACAACATTTCATTAGAAGGTACCATGAGCCAATTCTGCCATTTGAAGGGTCATATGGTCCTCACAAACAAGACCAAAGAATCTGTGAACAAAATGGACCAGCCGTGAAGATTGATTTACTGGGCTCAATCCAGAAGTCCAAAAACATTAACTCTCCACCATAATTCGGGGGACACTACATGTCATCTTGGATAAAAATTTCAAGGCCCAAATCCAAGTACAAGGGGCCCAAATGAAGCTTTGAAGTTCAGCCCACCATTCTGGCCGAGAAATAAAATCAGTATAGTATTCATGACATATCTCATGATGTAAGCATCAAATCGAGCTGAGATTTTTCAGTGTGAAAGAGGAGATATAGGCGGCCGACTTTGTTGAAGAAGTCATTCGGATTTGAAGGCATCTTACTGTTCCAAAATCCATTCACATTTTGGCCATCGAAAAAGCATGGATAGAAATGGACAGTTTACCTTTGTTTAATAAAACCGCCATAACTTTGGCTCCACTTGTCCAAAGGCCTCCAAATTTTGACAGTAGTCGACCAACTTTATTATCTACAACTTTGAAGAAGGAGATATTTGGAGATTCGGCTGTCTGAATAGCCAAATTGGCGATGCAAGTGGAGGGACATATTGGGAATGCAAACAGTCCACTCCTTGGGCTATAAATACTCTCTCCTTCTCACCTTGAGAAGGGTTGGCATTTCAGAGCAAAGGAGGATTGATTGGCAGTACCAAGGCCCTGCCAAAGGCTTGGGAGGATCTGCCAAACTCAAGTTTTCACTTGATAATCCCTTCCTCCTCTCTTTGTTTTCATTTACTTTTGCATTTTTCTTCGTTGTAATTTTGCAAGTGTTTGTCTTTGTAATTCTGTTTTAATGCAATTTTCTTCTTCTTAATTTCTTATTCTCATCCACCTTCTGTAGTTCAATATTAATGTTCTTATTGTAGTTTCAATCAATCTGAAATCCATCATCTTCTTTTACTTTATTATTCAATAAAAAGTCCAGTTTTTTTTTACTCTCATCATCGTTCGTGTGTGTGTTCGGCGCACAACTCTTTTCTTATCCCTTTCTTTTTCTTCTCTTTGTAATTCATCACCTTAAACATAATAGACCAGATTACTAATAATTTAAATGGCTGAGTAAATCTCTCATTGGGGTGAGTTTTAATTTAGGTATGTTAAGCGATTGAGAGCTTTCGCTCGATGAGTATTCGTTGAATTAACATTGTGTATGTTGAACTTAGCATGTCATGGATTAATGACTTGTTTTATTTAACGTGTGGTTTCCATGGATTATTGGAACCATAAATACACTACCATAAACAAGATATGATCAAGATTAGAACCCTATGTTAAGTTAAGGCTTGGATTAAAGCCTTAACACTTGGGAATTCAAATCAACGTCAACTTGTGACATGGGTGTTAATTTAAATGCAATATAAAGCAAAGCTCAAGGATATCACATGTTTAACTCCCTAATGATGAACTCACCCCAATCTTTATCAACTTGTTAAATTAAACATCATCCATTAAACATTTCAATTAAACTCTGCAAACAACCCCCCCAATCAAAATACAATCAACTAAAAACAATTGACTATTACGAAGTACCATCGCCGAGGATTCGACCCGAGTGCTGCTATACACATTAGCAGAGCACCGGAACCTTGACCGGTCGATAGGCGACAATCGCCCGTGCGTTTCAAATGGCGTCGTTGCCGGGGATGGTGCTTTATGTAGTCATTAGTTTCTGGTTATTGTAAAAAAAATCAAAAAAAAAACAAAATTTAAAAAAAAATTGAAAAAAAAACACAAAGAAAAACCCGTCTTGCTCTTAAAAATCATAAACTGAAAAAAATACAAAGAAAAACCCGTCTTCCTCTTTCTTCCAAAATCTCTCTGAATGCCCCGTAGCCTTCCAAACAATCCCTCGGATTTGTTTGACCCTGAAATTGAGCGAACACTTCGCCAACTTAGGAGGAACATAAGAGATAATCAAATAATTCAAGAACCAGTCTTTGTCCAACCAGTTGAATTAGATATGGTCAATCCTAGGGAACAAACCCTTAAAGAACTCGCTGCCCCTGATATGAATTACCAACCTCTTGGTATTCAATATTCAAACATAGAGGCTGACTTCGAACTCAAATCGGGTTTGATTCATCTTCTCCCTCATTTTCACGGGCTAGCCGGTGAGGATCCACATCTCCACCTTAAAGAGTTCCAAGTAGTGTGTTCTACCATGAAGCCTCAAGGGGTTTCTGAAGAACAAATCAAACTCCGAGCATTCCCTTTCTCCCTAGCTGACATTGCTAAGTCATGGCTCTACTACCTTCCTCCTGGTTCCATAACCACATGGAATGACATGAAGCGACTCTTCTTAGAGAAATTCTTTCCTGCTTCTCGTACTGCTTCTATCCGAAAGGAAATAAGTGGTATCCGTCAGTTCCCAAGTGAATCACTCCATGAGTACTGGGAGAGATTCAAAAAGCTTGTTGCAACCTGCCCACACCATCAAATCTCTGACCAACTCTTGATCCAATACTTCTATGAGGGGTTATTGGCTATGGAGAGAACTCTCGTAGATGCCGCAAGTGGCGGTGCTCTTGTTGATAAAACTCCTGCAGCAGCAAGAGATCTCATAATTAACATGCCTGCAAACACAGAACAATTCCATACTCGAGCACATGCTCAAGTCAAACAAGCCCAAGATAATCAATCAATTGAGCCGAACAAAATGACCGAGTGGATGAGTGAACTTACAGGTCTTGTGCGACAACTAGTTGTGGCTACCAAATCTCCAACCTCGTCTTCTCCGCAATCAATGTTTCCTGGACCTGTCAAAAACTGTGGAATCTACAACTCTCCATCTCATCCAACTGACACATGTCCACAACTTCAGGAGGATCAACCCGATTCATCTGGACCAATGGAGCTCAATGCAGCATATGCTCAGCGGAACATCAATCCTCAACTATCAGGTCAGTTTGTTAGAAACTTTAACCAACCTCACTCTGAGCCCTTCTCTTCTTCCTATAACCAAGGCTTTAGGTATGGTAATCTCATATCTCACCCCCCTCAATTCCCTCCTCAAAACCCAAATCAATTCCAATATGGTCAAGGTGGTGGTAACTTCCATCAACCTTATCCTTTTGTTCTTCAACCTAGGAACAATCCTCCTCCTGGATTCCATTATCCTAGTGAGCCTTCCCAATTCCAAAATCAATACAATCGATTTTCCAAGAACCAAAATCAAGGCAATCCCAACCAGGGACAAGCCTCTTCTTCCAAGCAACCATGGGAAAGTGCAGTGGAAGATCTTGTCTCCTTCACCCGTTCTAGCCTTAAAAACATTGAAACTCAAATAGGTCAACTTGCATCCCACCCGTTCTATGCCTCAAGATAAGTCATCTAGCCCTCCTTTGATTGTTGAACTAGAAAATGAAAAGAAAAAGAAACTTGAAAAGGAGCCTGAAACCATTCCCTCACCTACTTCAATTCCACTTAGGAACTCAATTCCATTTCCTCAAGCTGTTTCTAAACCAAGGAAGTCCTTTGAACCTGATCCTGAAATGCTCGACATGTTTAGACATGTTGAAGTCAACATTCTCCTCTTAAATGCCATAAAACAAATTCCTAAGTATGCCAAGTTTCTCAAGGAGTTGTGTACCCACAAGAGGCAACTTAGGACCTTCGAAAATGTTTCCACCCAGCAGTCTATTCCCATAAAGTGCAAAGATCCAGGGACCTTTACGGTTCCATGCCAAATTGGATGTTTGAAATTTGATGATGCACTCATAGACCTAGGAGCCTCAATTAATGTCATGCCCAAATCCATATTCTCCAACCTTGGTCTAGGTCCCTTACATCCAACAGGTGTTGTCATTCAGTTAGCCAATCGAAGCACAGCCAGTCCTAAGGGAATAATTGAGGATGTCCTTGTCCGAGTCAATGATCTTATCTTCCCTGCTGATTTCTATGTTCTTGACATGGAAGGTGAGACGAACTCTTCTCGATCTCCCCTAATTCTAGGAAGACCATTCATCATGACTGCGAGAACCAAGATTGATGTCTATTCAGGCATTTTATCCATGGAATTTGGTGACCAACTGGTCAAGTTCAACATTTTCCAAGCCATGCGATACCCATCTGATGATCACTCTGTATTCTCAATCCATGCTTCTGAGGACACTTCTAAGAGTCAATCAAACCCCAATCCACCATGTTCTTCATGTTCTAATGATAAAGGATCTTGTGAAATCTGCACCATGATTAACAAAGTCATAAATGGTGAAGTTGATGTGGACCTCTTCCATCAATCTAGAGGAACTTGAAAACTCTCTTGAATCCCACATCAACTCTGATCTCTACTGCTCCACCTTGGACAGTATTAAGGAAAATGAATCTGAAGCAACTAAAGTCCTTGCATCCATTCCTGAGATGTCTAAACCACAAATGAGAGATGATACTGATCTAAAACCTCTTCCTGAACACCTGAAATATGCATTCCTCTTCCATGATCACTCATATCCTGTCATTATCTCTGCCACACTTACTGAAACCGAGGAGTCCAAACTTGTTCAAGTGTTAGAGGAAAACAAAAAGGTCTTAGGTTGGACCCTAGATGACATACCAGGAATCAACCCTGCCCTTTGCATGCATCACATCCATCTTGAAGAATCATCCAAACCAATTAGACAACCACAAAGAAGACTCAATCCACTCATCCTTGAGGTAGTTAGGGAAGAGATCACCAAACTTCTTCAAGCTGGTATTATCTACCCAATTTCTGATAGTGAATGGGTTAGTCCAATTCAGGTTGTACCAAAGAAGGGTGGGATAACTGTTGTCACAAATGAACATGGGGAGGTAGTCACAACTCGAGTGAAGAACAAATGGCGTGTATGCATCGATTATCGAAAATTGAATGCTGAAACACGAAAAGATCACTACCCTCTTCCATTCCTTGATCAAATGCTAGAAAGATTAGCCGGAAAGTCACACTATTGCTTTCTTGATGGATACACCGGCTATTTTCAAATCCCAATCTCACCTCAGGACCAAGAAAAGACTACTTTCACATGCCCCTTTGGAACATATGCATATAGAAGAATGTCTTTTGGACTTTGCAATGCTCCTGCAACATTCCAGAGGTGTATGATGAGTATCTTTTCTGAATTCACTGAACACTGCATGGAAGTCTTCATGGATGACTTCACCATTTATGGTGAGTCATTTGAATCCTGTTTGAATTCACTCTCTCTTGTCCTCCAAAAGTGTGTCAAGTGCAACCTTGGGTTAAATTTTGAAAAATGTCACTTCATGGTTGCAAATGGGATTGTTCTAGGGCACATATTTTCAAAAGATGGTATTGAAGTTGATCCTGCCAAAATTGAAGTGATCCAATCACTTCCTCCACCCACTTCTGTTCGAGACATCCGTTCATTCCTCGATCATGCCGGTTTCTATCGGAGATTCATCCATAACTTCAGTAGGATTGCCCTCCCACTCACTCGGTTGTTTCGGTTGCTCCAAAATGATGTCACTTTCCATTTTGATGAGGTTTGCAAAGGAGCCTTCATTGAACTCAAAACTGCTCTTACATCTGCCCCGATAATCCAACCCCCAGATTGGTCCTTACCCTTTGAGTTAATGTGTGACGTTTCTGATAGAGCCGTTGGGGCTATTCTTGGTCAAAGAAGAGAAAAGATTCCTCATGTCATCTATTATGCCTCAAAAACATTGGATGAAACTCAATCTCACTACACCGTGACTGAAAAGGAACTTCTAGCAGTGGTTTTTGCCTTAGATAAATTCTGGTCCTATCTCTTAGGTACCAAAATCATCATCTTCACAGACCATTCTGCTATTAAGTTCTTACTCAAGAAAAGTGATTCCAAACCGAGGCTAATAAGATGGATCCTAATACTCCAAGAGTTTGACCTTGAAATCAAAGATAGACCTGGAAAAGAAAACCCTGTGGCTGATCACTTGAGTAGAATTTCTAATTCTTCTCATTCAGAAGTTATTGATCCTGAATTCCCCATTGAGAACCTTTCGTCTCTCACTCCAAAGTTACCATGGTATGCCCCAATTGTAAATTATTTGGTTTCTGGTGTTTTTCCTGAAAAGTTTTCAAAAGAACAAAAAATGAAGTTGAAAAGTGATTCAAAATACTATTTTTTGGAAGAAAATAAACTTTGGAAAACTGGGGCTGACATGGTAATAAGGAGATGTGTCGATGAAAATGAACATTCATCCATATTAGAATTCTGTCACTCACTTCCCGGAGGTGGCCACTTTGGACCACAAAGGACCTCCTGAAAGGTCCTAGACTCTAGATTCTTCTGGCCTTCACTCTTCAAGGACTCACATGAGTTCTGTCATTCATGTCCCACTTGCCAAAAGTTCGACACAATCTCCAAAAGAAATGAAATTCCCCAAAAGCCCTTAATCTTTTGTGAAATCTTCGATGTTTGGGGCATCGATTTCATGGGACCATTTCCCCCTTCCAATGGATTCTCATACATTCTTCTTGCGGTCGATTATGTTTCAAGGTGGGTTGAGGCCAAACCCACTAGGAAGGATGATGCTCATACTGTTACCGAGTTCCTCAAAACCCACATCTTCCAAAGATTTGGCACGCCTCGTGCTTTGATCAGTGACTTAGGAACCCATTTCTGTAATAGAACCATGGAATCTATTTTGAAAAAGAATAGGGTTATACATAAAACTTCAACTGCATATCACCCCAAACAAATGGCACGGCTGAACTTTCTAATAGAGAAGTGAAGAGTGCTTGAGAGAATTGTAAAACCCACCAGAAAAGACTGGCCTGAAAGACTTGGTGAAGCACTTTGGGCTTATCGAACTGCCTATAAAACACCCATTGGGATGTCTCCTTTTAGGCTAGTTTTTGGTAAAGCATGTTACTTACCAGTTGAAATCCAACATAAGTCTTTTTGGGCTGTGAAAACTTGTAATTTTGATTGTGAAAAATCTGGTGAAGAAAGATTGTTGCAATTGGCTGAACTGGAGGAGCTTCGACTTGAATCCTATGAGAATTCCAATCTGTACAAAGAGAAGGCTAAGGTACTCCATGACAAACACATCCTGAGAAAGGTATTTCATGAAGGCGAAAAGGTAATGCTCTTCAATTCTCGATTTCGGATTCACCCAGGTAAGCTTAATTCTCGTTGGGAAGGTCCTTTTATTATTACTAATGTTTACCCATTTGGTGCAGTGCAAGTCCAAGACCCCTTTTCCAAAAGGACATTCACGGTAAATAGACATCGGTTGAAACATCACCATGAGAGGACATGCAATCCTGGAACAACATCAACTTCCATTGGATCCACAGTAGACCCACCACTAGATGAAGATGGCAACCTGCCAAATCCAACCCAGGGGGCACCTCTTTCCCTTTAACTCTCTCTCCATCTCTTCCTCTCTCTACCTCTTTATTCTTCTTCCTCTCTCTTTCATTTTTTTTACCACTTTATTCATCAAACCCTTTCTTTTTCTCTTTCTTGTGTGGGTGTGTATTTTATAAAAACCTTAAAAACTAAAAAAAACCAAAAAACACAATCACTTAAAAAAATACAAAAAAAAGAGTCATGTTTACTCACCATCCAATTTTCAAATTTTGTCCAACCATTTTGGGGAGTTAACAGACATGTTTTCATCTCAAAAATTTTATATTTTCATCATGACTTTGGATAAAGAATTTTGTGTCAAAATTAACAAATTTCGAATGCTCAATTTTTTATTTGGAAAATGCTTTTCCCGAACCGTGAGAAACAACATTTGCTTTCATGCCAAGGCCACCTATGGCCATCTTTTCAAAATGTGTGTTTTCACCCCCATTTGTGAGTCTTGAGTTTGTGGACCTTCGAGCTGAATTTCCTGCCTTAGTGTGCATTAATATGATAGAGGCGTTTTCTGAACCACATGAGAATCACAATAGCTAAATAGGCTCTCATTTCCCTTACATTAATCCTCCTTTTGAAAGCCCCTTCAAGCCTATGAAAACCTTTTCTTTGATAGCCACATTACAAGCCCAATACCTTATCCCACCCAATATCAACATGGATTTTCATTGCATAAGTTTTTGAAATTTAAGTGTGGGGGGGAATGGATTTCATTTTTGGGTATCATTTCCTTAATTTCTGGTGTGTTATCATATGCTTGAGGGCAAGCATCCATTTTAGTGTGGGGGGGAGGTTGTCATTCAGTGGTATTTGGGAATGTATTGTACAAATGATATTGAAAAGTGTTCAAAAAAAAGAAATTCAAAAAAAATCAAAAAAAAAAAGCAAAAAAAAATGAAAAAATGGGTTGTGTCTTGAGTAGGTCAAAAATCACTCTTCCTCAACCTTTGATCTTGTTATAACTATTACAATTAGTGTCGTGAGCAGATCAAACATGGGTTGGGATATGAGTGTGAGATCTGTTTCAAGGTCAACTTTCGAAAAAACAAAGAAAAAAAAAGGGAAAAAAAAGAACACTTGCATTATATTCTTATTGGGAGAAGTTTTTTGTTTTGTAAATATTCCAATCTTCTCATTACCTTCATATTTTCTTCCTCTATTGTGTCTTTCTTCACACAATCATTCCCTTGTAAATATGTGTTTTCATTTCGTTCCATATTTCATTTCAAAAAAATGTGCATTGCTTTTTCTATGTTGGTATTTTAACCCTCTTCTTCTCTCTCTTAGACATTATATTCCTACCGTCCCATAGCCACAGAAAAACCCATTAAAAAGACCTCTTGATTCTTTTTCACTTTGTATAGGGATTGGAAGTTGTGAGCTCTTTTCAAACTCTAAGATTTTCACTTTTGGTTGGTGAAAAGAGTGAACCTCCACAAATGAATTTTATCATCTTGAGAGGTGTGAGTTTTGAGTGTCCACATTTTCCATTTCTAAATTTGAGCATGAAAAAATGAATTAGTTTTGGAACATTGTTTCTATAACAACTTGTGGTGGAATTCAAAATGGATGAGTGAAATAGTCTAAACCTCCCCTGATTGGAGAAAACAAAATTTTAAAATCCGTTGGTGAGTAAAAATGATTTTGTCATGTTTTTATATTTGTTGCACATGAGGACATGCACAAAACTAAGTGTGGGGGAGTTGATGTTATTAATATTTTCATGACTTATTATATTCCCTCTTTACTGATTTTATATGAAATGTGCATAATTTGTGTGAAATATTAATGTTTTAATATTAAGTATAATTTTTGAGCATTTTTAGAAGTAGTCCAATTGAGTCAGTTTAATGTTTTAATAATAACTATCACTATACTGATCCAAATTGTGTGGTTCTTGTTTTGTAGGATTCTCCTTTCAATATACAACATTTCATTAGAAGGTACCATGAGCCAATTCTGCCATTTGAAGGGTCATATGGTCCTCACAAACAAGACCAAAGAATCTGTGAACAAAATGGACCAGCATTGAAGATTGATTTACTGGGCTCAATCCAGAAGTCCAAAAACATTAACTCTCCACCATAATTCGGGGGACACTACATGTCATCTTGAATAAAAATTTCAAGGCCCAAATCCAAGTACAAGGGGCCCAAATGAAGCTTTGAAGTCCAGCCCACCATTCTGGCCGAAAAATAAAATCAGTATAGTATTCATGACATATCTCATGATGTAAGCATCAAATCGAGCTGAGATTTTTCAGTGTGAAAGAGGAGATATAGGCGACCGACTTTGTTGGAGAAGTCATTCGGATTTGAAGGCATCTTCCTGTTCCAAAATCCATTCACATTTTGGCCATCGAAAAAGCATGGATAGAAATGGACAGTTTACCTTTTTTTAATAAAACCGCCATAACTTTGGCTCCACTTGTCCAAAGGCCTCCAAATTTTGACAGTAGTCGGCCAACTTTATTATCTACAACTTTGAAGAAGGAGATATTTGGAGATTCGGTTGTCTGAATAGCCAAATTGGCGATGCAAGTGGAGGGACATATTGGGAATGCAAACAGTCCACTCCTTGGGCTATAAATACTCTCCCCTTCTCTCCTTGAGAGGGGTTGGCATTTCAGAGCAAAGGAGGATTGATTGGCAGTACCAAGGCCCTGCCAAAGGCTTGGGAGGATCTGCCAAACTCAAGTTTTCACTTGATAATCCCTTCCTCCTCTCTTTGTTTTCATTTACTTTTGCATTTTTCTTCGTTGTAATTTTGCAAGTGTTTGTCTTTGTAATTATGTTTTAATGCAATTTTTTTCTTCTTAATTTCTTATTCTTATCCACCTTCTGTAGTTCAATATTAATGTTCTTATTGTAGTTTAAATCAATCTGAAATCCATCATCTTCTTTTACTTTATTATTCAATAAAAAGTCCGGTTTTTTTTTACTCTCATCATCGTTCGTGTGTGTGTTCGGCGCACAACTCTTTTCTTATCCCTTTCTTTTTCTTCTCTTTGTAATTCATCACCTTAAACATAATAGACCAGATTACTAATAATTTAAATGGCTGGGTAAATCTCTCATTGGGGTGAGTTTTAATTTAGGTATGTTAAGCGATTGAGACCTTTCGCTCGATGAGTATTCGTTGAATTAACATTGTGTATGTTGGACTTAGCATGTCATGGATTAATGACTTGTTTTGTTTAACGTGTGGTTTTCATGGATTATTGGAACCATAAATACACTACCATAAACAAGATATAATCAAGATTAGAACCCTATGTTAAGTTAAGGCTTGGATTAAAGCCTTAACACTTGGGAATTCAAATCAACATCAACTTGTGACATGGGTGTTAATTTAAATGCAATATAAAGCAAAGCTCAAGGATATCACATGCTTAACTCCCTAATGATGAACTCACCCCAATCTTTATCAACTTGTTAAATTAAACATTATCCATTAAACATTTCAATTAAGCTCCGCAAACAAACTCCCCCCAATCAAAATACAATCAACTAAAAACAATCGACTATTACGAAGTACCATCGCCGAGGATTCGACCTGAGTGCTGCTATACACATTAGCAGAGCACCGGAACCTTGAACGGTCGATAAGCGACAATCGGCCGTGCGTTTCATCCCAGTTGGGGGATTTTGAGGTGGAGGTCTGAAGAGAACGAGTTGTTTTCGAAGATGCTCATGTTGATTGGTATGAGGATGAACAACACCGGGTGTTATTCCATGGAAGGCTTTTCGTCCCTTCAACGACGCGTGAGATAGTTCTCCATGAGTTCCATAGCTCACCTCTGGTTGTACAACCTGATAGAACGAAGATGTACCGAGCTCTGAGAGGTCAGTTTTGGTGGTCTGATTTAAAGCATGCAATTGCAAAGTTCGTTTCCCGATGTTTGGTCTGCCAGAAGGTGAAAATCAAACATCGTGTTCCCGGTGGTTTGCTTTAGCCGTTAGATGTTCCTCAGTGAAAGTGGAAGGACATCTCAATAGACGTCGTTACCGGTTTACCTCGAGCACAAGGAGACTTCAATGCTATATAGGTGATAGTGGATCATTTGACGAAATTAGCTCACTTCATAACAATCAGGGAGTCGAGCTCAGTAGAGGTCTTGTCGAAGCAGTATCTGGAGGAGGTACGACTCCACGGAGTCCCAAAGACGATCATCTCTGATCGTGATTCCCATTTTACCTCTAGGGTGTGGAGTGGTCTTCAACATGCTTTTAGCTATCAGTTATGCATTAGCACTGTTTTTCATCCGCAGACAGACGGTCAGACACAGCAGACCATCCAGACTCCTGAAGACATGTTGCGTTCTTGTGTCCTGGATTTTAAAGGTTCGTGGATAAGACACCTACCTTTGGTTGAGTTTGTTTAAAATAATATTTTTCACTCCATCATTGGCATGGCGCCGTTTGAAGTTTTGTACGCCCGACCTTGCCATTCTTCGTTGGGCTAGACTTGGGTGAAAGAGTCAGCAATTCTCAGGCCAGAATTAGTACAGAGTACGACAGAGATGGTTCAGGTAATACATGAAAGAATGAAGGCAACGCAAGATCGTCAGAAATCTTATATTAATCATAGGAGGAGACCACTGGAGTTCGACGTTGGAGATCACGTGTTCTCGAAGTTGACTCCTCGTCGTGGGCAGTGAATGTTTGGTCACAGAAGTAAGCTTTCTCCCCAGTTTGTAGGGTTTTTCAAGGTGTTGGCTTGTGTTGGAGTCATGGCGTATCGGATAGCACTTCCCCAACAGATGAGTCGGATACACGATGTTTTCCACGTCACTGCTCTGTCATTATCTTCATGACAACTCTCACGTCATCAATTGGGGCGAGATCGATGTTGACGACGATGCGACCTTTGAGGAGCGGCCTGTAGAGATTCAGGACCGCCAAGAGAAGGTGTTGTGCGGACGTGTTATTCTCTTGGTTCATGTCTTGTGGCGACACGGTGGCATAGAGGAAGAGTTCTTGAGAACGTGAGTCGTAGATACGCACTCAATGCCCTGAGCTGTTTGTAGTTTAGCTCTTCTCTTATTGTAACGCTAGTTGTGGATGTTGAACCCTTTCCGGTTTTTGAGATGGTTTCCTCTTGTTGTCTTGTTGATGGTAATCTTGCTCTCGTTTGAAAGGTATTTCCCCCAGAAGAGTGTTTAAGAGTTGGTTGTTTTTATTGCACATTTTTGTGATTGTTCCTCTGATGAGGTGGCTGAGCTCCTGTGATGGCGAGATTCTTGAGAGGTATCTCGTGGGGGGTGGCTATTTGGACGACCCCTTTCATTTTCTCTCTAGGTTTGGTTTTCAATTCTCGATGATGAGAATGTTTTGAGAGGTATCTGATGTAAGGACCCAAATCCCAGAAGCATTTCCTTTGCAAGTTTTGGGTGTTGGAGGCACCCGGAGGAGGTTCCAGGTGGTTTGGAGGGTGTTTAAGGAGTTTTGGGGGAGCCATGGCCAAAAATGGCATTGCTGCGGCGTGGAGGTATACGTTGCACCGTGGTGCCGGTGGCTGCGGCGCAGTGGATCTATGCAGCGGTGTAGGGGAGCTCAGGAGGAGGGATGAGGCTACTGCCAAATTGGGGGGTTTGGGGGGAGCCACTGCCAAAAATGGCATGACTATGGCGTGGAGGTATAGGCTGCGCTATGGTGCTGGTGGTTGCGGCGCAGTGGATCCATGCAGCGGTGTAGCGAAGCTCGGGAGGAGGAATGAGGCTACTACCAAATTGGGGGGTGGTTGCGTCGGAGACTATAGGATGCGGGGTGGTCCCTTTCGTGGCAGAGGGGTTTTTGCGGCGTGGTGCTTATGGTTGCGTCGTAGCCCCTAGAAACAATTTTATAGGATTTGACTGGGGATCTCGGAGGAGCTTTGACCAAGGGCGGTTGTGGTGTGGTCTCTCTGGCTCCGCCGTAGAATACTCTATGTCAAACAGTGTTGCGGCATGGTGCAAGGGGCTACGTTGTGGTCTTCTAATTTTCAGACTACCTATAAATACCTGTACCCCACCTAAACCCCATTCTTTTCCACTTCTCTCCCTCGAACCCCAAGCAACCAAGAGAAGTTTTTGAAGCCCCTTTTGATAGGGATTAATCTCAGCTTTCTGTCTTCGATCCATGGCGATCTGAGGTACGCTTTACCTTTTCTCTTATAGTTCTTTGATCCGGCTCCTCCCGTTTCTTCTTGTCATGCAATGGCAATTCATCTCCATGTTTTTAATGGAGTTTTCTTGGTTGTTTGTTGGTGCGGTTGTGGCACGGCATCCTTAGAGGGATGCATCTTTTTGCGGGAGAGGTTATCAGGATCTGCAACGTTGGTCCGTTCTCCTGCGAAGAACGTTGACGCTTTTGAGGTAGGGGATTCGTTGTTTTTCTCTTATTTACGTGCAATCGTAAATTAATCATGTTTTAGCCCTTTGGATGGCAATAGAATTAACCTAATAAATATTGAACCGGATTAAAGATAAAATTAGTTAGCGATTGCATGTTGATGTTTTATACCATGATAACGGATTGCCTCTTGTTTTGCTAGATAGTGTGCTAAATATCCTATGCTTGTTAGCATTTTGTTATGTTATGGATTAACATGTTGTTCTTGTTGGAAAAGCGTAAAGAACGTAAAGTCGGTAATCGTTAATTAGTTGGCTAAAGAATTAAAAAAGATGCATGTTTAAAGGAATCCGATGTGTTTTATGTAATTTGATGATAAACAAATGATGCAATGTGCATGTTTAATTGAATATGATCTTCAATGTGATTAATGAAATTGATAAAGTACGTGAAGCACGTTGATATTTGTTAATAGTAATAGTTGAAAAGGCATGCTAATGAGGATGGCTCTTCTCTCAGTTTGATGAAACTGGTTTTGATGCTAGAGAGCATGCTTTATCTTTTGATAGCTTGTTATATCTTATGCCTTAGGTTGCCCATAGTTGAAATCTGTGAATATAATTTGGTTAATTCAAGATGGAATAAGAACCGGTTGTATGATAATAATAAATGTTGGGGCCTGAGTTGTCTGTTTGCTTGTAAAGGTTGATTGCCTTGTGTTGGAAGTTGTGCGAGCTCATTTGTATGTGAAGGCTTAAAGCCATGTTTTTAGGGCCTAGTTTGCCTTGTTGTTATGCTATGTTTGTTCCTAATGCTTTTTGATGCGCTCTGGTTGTGAGCTTCGCTATGTGATGTGATATGAATCTTGGATAGCTGAGTCGGGGATGGCTGATGTGATATGGGGCGGGGAGGCCCGGATGATGTGGCAGCAATTGACGTCTATAACGGCAAAATGCATCGGGATATTCATGTGGGTGTCGGGGATGACACCAAAGATGATGGAACGGGTTGAAGTTGGGCTTACCCGTTGTTGGGCTGTGAGAGTTGGGATGCTCGTTTATTGAATCCGTTTAAATGGTCGATGGTCGGGTTGTTTCTCTTATCTGCATTCCTTTCCCCACTGTTTGAGGCGGTTGGATGTGCTTAGTTGCATCTTTCTCTTGGTGGTAGCTTAGGATGGTTTTCGTAGTGTCTGGATTATGGAAAGATAATAATGTTTGATAAATGCTTAACCCAGAGGGTTGGTGATAGTGGAATGCAAAGGCTAAAAGATGGTAACCTTGAGAAACTGTGGACTCGGTTGGATTATGTTTAGAGGGCATGGACTTCGCTTTGATGATTAATGTAATATAATTTGAATAACTTTAATTAATGGCCAATAAAATTAACGTAAATGTCAAATGGTAAAAGAGAATTAAACAATTAATATAGCTCTTTTAAATGATTGCGTGCTTATAGGATATCTAGTCCCTGGCAGTGGCAGCCGGTTGTCCGAGCGACGATAGCTGCAGATGAGTTTAGGACTAGGTTATGTCCTTAGTATGGTTGTGAGCTGTATTATATCTTGTACGTTCTGTGATTTCATATGCTACACCACCCATGTCGGTTAGGGCGACTAACACCCAGTAGACTCTGGGAGGGTGTTTTCCTAAACATCTCGATGAGAGTATGGATGGCTAACTTCCCCCTATGGGCCCCGCTCTTTTCTCTTGGTAGTTTCTTGTGCTGCTATTTACGGCGGTTAGTTTCTCCGTATATGTGTGTAGATGACTATAATAGCTTGTGGTTATTTCACACATGTATTTCCGGATATAGTATCCAAAGGATTATTATAGGTATGATGTGTATGGGTTGTAATGGCTCAAGGTGCTTGGTTTATGGGCTGTAATGGCTTGTGGTATAATACCCGATATATGATACACGTCATATGGGCTATGGTGGTTCCCGAAAACTACTTTGTTACTATATATGGTGATGTGATATGGGATGATGTGATGTGCGAAGTGCATGTTGTGATCCTTAGCCCAAGTGTTTTCGGGCTTACTTTTGGAGATAGATGGTTCAAGACGTGCGACGTTGGGGCAAAGCAGCAAACCAGTGTTGTTCACTTTGTTTTAGCATGCTTTCATTATCTTTTGCACGAGAGGCTCCGAGGAGGATCCTACTGAGTATATTGTTATTCTCACTCCACGTATATATAAAATGTTTTCAAACCAGCAAGAGCGAGTTAGAGATCAGACTGGATATTACTAGCTCGTGATTTTGCAGGAGTTGTTAGGACTTTGTAGTTGTTGTTGTCTTTACCATTTGTTACTTCTAGTTTCTCATTTAGTTGTTTTAGTACTATATGACGTTGCATGTATGCACTTGGGATTTCTTTATATGTCTAGCAAGTGTTGATTGGTGTATTTGTCTTATCTCTCTCTTCCACATGTTCTTTTAGAGGGTAATGGCTCTCATATGTATGTTTATTATACCATCAGTGCTAGTTGTCAACCTGGGGCCTACTGGAGGCGGGACTCGGGCAGTCACCAACTCCCTTCTCTCATTGTCGGCCCAAGAGGGGCACTCATTGGGGGGAGGGGGTCATGACAGGACCGATTACCCACCCATGTGCCAACAATCCGATCGAAACCATGCATGTGGGGATTATACAATTTCCCATTTAATCCAATTATTTGGGGTATTTTATAGTTTAGAGCCATATAGGAAGGCGCTCTCGAGTTTATCGCCGTCCAAGAAGGCGGTAAGTGTTGGGATGTTGAGATCAAGCCCGTAAAGAGAGCTTCCTACGTATGTCTATAAAAAGAATCAGAACTCACGTAGTTCGGTGGCATTTAACGGGACATGTTGTATCTTTTAAGATCGTGACAAGGACCATCATAGTGCCTTTTAAGATCGTGCGACCATGAACAAGTGAAGTGCCACTTAAGCTCGTGCGTCCAATATTTATTCCAAGTAGTTTAAAATTATGCGGAGTGGACTACTGGGTAAAAGGTGCCTAGAAATGGCCGGTGTGGGATTTACGCTAAGTAGCCCTTTCTGGCTATCTTGTTTGCCAGTAACTAAACAGGAGAGAAGGGTTGATTGGGGCTTACACTTAAGATGCCCTAACCCTGCTTAGGAGCAAGAAGGATATGTATGCACATGCTTCCCTAAGGTGCCTGACTTGGACAGTAAGCCAGGTGAAGGTATTTTTGGGACATAAAAAATCCTACTCTCATCATGCAGGGAAATGTATGTTTGGGGGAGTTAAAATTGAACCTTAGTGAAGTATCTTTCATATCATGATTAACAGGAATCAAAACCCACGTAGTTCGGGTTGCACAGTTTAAGGTTGTAGAGGAGGAATCCTCCTTACCTCAAGGTGAGGCGGATGTCTTCTTTTATAGATTGAGAAAAAGGAATACATGATAGAGTATTCCGACGTGGGACTCAGAAATACCCAGAATAATAAAAACAGGGTTTAACACTCCCCCTCAAGCTGGACATACCCAGGTTGGACCACGAGTCCCACAAAAGAAAGATGACATCAGACAAGACCATACACATTCCCCCTCAAGCTGGGTCGCAGAAGCTGTGGATGCCCAGCTTGGAACTGAGCGAGGCCAGACAAGCCCCTGAGAGGTCTTTGGCGAAGATGTCGGCAAGCTATCCGTCGTCGGGGTGTGGCTAAAGCTGACATGGTTGTGCTTGAGGTGATGGCGAAGAAAGTGGCAGTCAACCTCAATATGGTTCGTGCGTTCATAGAAGACGGGATTTAAAGCAATCTTGGTGGTTGTTAGATTGTCACACCAGATATAAGTAGATGTCTGCAGAGGAAAGTCAAACTCCTGAAGGAGATGACGAAGCCAAAGGATCTCCGTAGTGACGATGGTCATGGCACGGTACTCAGACTCCACACTGGATCTGGAGACGACAGTCTGTTTCTTGTTACGCCAAGAGATGAGGTTGTTTGCCCAGAAAATGGCAAACCCAGAAGTAGACTTTCGGGTAACAAGGCAACCAGCATAGTCAGCATCACAGAAGGCCTCAATATTCAGATAAGCGTGGTGGGAGTAGCAAAGACCATGGGCAGGGTCTCTCTTGATGTATTTGGCGATGCGGAGGACAGCATTTCACTGAGAGGTGGTTGAATGCTCCATGAATTGGCTCACTTTGCCAACAACGCAGGCAATGTCTGGACAAGTCATGGTTGCCCACCAGTCGACGGTACCGCTTTGGGTGTGAATACGGTTCTGAGGAGTCATAGAGAGACCGTTCCCCGAGCTCAAGAGTGTCAACGGCGGTGGCCTGTGTCAGCCCAGCATCCTATAGAATATCCAACGCATATTTCCGTTGGTAGAGGAAGATGGTGTCCGGAGAACGGGAGACCTCGATGCCAAGGAAGTATGTGAGAGAGTCGAGATCTTTGGTGTGGAAGTGATGGTGAAGATGCCCCTTGAGGTGGGCGATTCCAGTGGAGTCACTACCGGTGATGATGATATCATCCACATATACTACCAACAGGATGCAGCCGGTGGATGTCGTCCTGTAGAACATGGTGCGGTCCTTCATACTGCGAGAGAGCCCAAAGTCGGTGACGACGGTGCTGAATCGGCCAAACCAAGCACGAGGAGACTGCTTGAAACCATATAGAGAGTGGCGAAGTCGACAGACTTGGGAGTCGGCTCCGGAGGCACAAAATCTGAGGGGGGCTGCAGATAAACCACTTCCTCAAGAAATTCATGGAGAAATGCATTCTTGACATTCAGTTGATGAAGGGGTCAATGATGATGAGCGGTCAGAGAGATGGATAATCAAACGGAGACCATCTTGGCAACTGGAGAGAATGTATCAAAATAGTCGAGACCATATGTCTAAGCAAAGCTCTTTGCCACAAGGCAAGCTTTGAGGCGATGGAGAGTGACATCGGCATTAAGGCGGACTGTATAAATCCATTTGCCACCAACTGTCTGTTTGCCCGGCGGAAAGGGGACTAGATCCCAAGTATGGTTGTCTTCCAAATCCTGCAATTCATCCCGCATCGCTTGTAGCCACCCCGAGTGAGATTTTGCATCGCCAACTGTGCGGGGAATAGATACGATCTCCAGAACTGACAGACTCATGTATGAAGATGTAAATAGAGGAGTACTCTGGCAAGAGCGAGTACCTTTCCGGAGTGCAATGGGCAAGTCATCTGGTGTCGGGGCAGGAACATCAAATGAAGCAGGGACGATGGTGTCGTTGGCCGGGACGGGGGATACAGTCGATGGGCGACGAGAGTAGACCGTACCAAAACGGGGATCAGCAGGAGGAGACACCAGAGGAGGGTGGATGATGAGAGGAAGACAATCATCAATGGTAGTGTCGGGATGGGGAGAGGAAAGTGAGCACGGAGAGCTCTCAACAAACGAGACATCAGCAGAGATGACATGCCTCCATAGGTCCGGTGAGAAGCAGCGATATCTGCGCTGAGTGCGTGAATAGTTGAGGAATATGCAACGGAGGGATTTGGGAGAGAGTTTGGAGAGGCCGGGACGAGTGTCACGAACATAACAGAGGCATCCAAACACCCAAAGTGGAAGTAAGTGATGAGGGAGAAAGGAGAACAGAGTCCAAAAAGGAGTCTCCCCCTGAAGGATAGAAGGAAAGCGGTTGATAAGATATGTAGCAGTAAGGATCGCATCTCCCCAAAAGAGCAGAGGCACATGTCGGTGGAAGATGAGGGCACGAGCAATCTCCGAAAAGGAGCCTCCCCCTGAGGCCTTCTTTTATAGATTGAGAAAAAGAAATACATGATGGAGTATTCCGATGTGGGACTCGGAAATACCCAGAATAATAAAAACAAGGTTTAACAAAGGTCATGTGACGGGACCTGACCATGCGGTTTAACGTCATGCGGTAAGGATAAGTGTTATGCGATTTAAAGTCATGCAACTAGGACTTTTGGGTGCTCTGTGCTTTTAAATACGACGCATCTCAATCATGCTAACAAAAATGATCAACTAAAACCACTAAACTCACCTAAATCACGCTTAGTGTGAAAAACAAGAGATAATAGAAGATCAATCGTCCTGCATGAGAGCGTGCAACAAGTGATTGAATGGGGCTTACGCATTGGGCTACCTTTTTGTCGGTCTATTGATAACTAGACAAAAGAAGATATGGCTAGGGCTTACACCTAGTAGGAGGCCCATGGAGGATACTTGCGCCGTGAAAGGGGCGACAACAGGAAACTGAGCGGGGTTTATGCATTGGGATGCCCTAAGAAACTTGACCTGTTAGGCGAGTCGGGTGAAGGTAAGTTTTGGGGCTTACACCTAAGAGGAGGCCCGTATATGGTATGTATGACTCATTGATGGAGGTATGGGGGCGTGACCATCGATGAGGAAGCCAAGAGGGGTATCTCAACTCAAGGCGATGATGGAACCGAGAGGAGCATCACAAGTCAAGGTAATGATGGAACAGAGAAGAGTATTTCAACTCAAGGTATTTTTGGAAAGCCATCAGGAGTATCTCAACTCAACACGTTCCCTAGGATCGAGGTTGGGGTCGCAGGTATTGCACCCTAAAATATGTCTGGCCATGTCTGAAAAGTTCACAGTGCGACTCTCGATTTTTCTGCAGCAAAGTTCGTGGCACAAATTTTTCAGTGCCAACAAAATGCCCCTCTAGAATTGGATTCGTTTGGAACGAAAAGAATATGATTCTAACATAAATGTTGGGCACTTTGCCGCATTTATGAACATTCGGTGGGCTTCTAGAGCTACTAACTCACCAATATAAGGATTTTCCAAGAGGTGTGTCTCGACTCACGGCTTTTGGATGTCGCCAAGAGGAATAATCGACTCAAGGCATTGAGCTGCCGGGAAGAGTATCTCAACTCAATACATTAATATCCTAAATTGGTAAAGATCCAAATTCTAGGGCGAAAGAGGGAATATAATGGAAGTGAAATTTGCAACTGGATCCAAGATGGAAAATCTGGATGTCACTATGTATCCTGTGAGAACAAGAATCAAGTCACACGTGGATCTCAAAACGCTCCTAACACAAGTTTAGCTCGTGTACAAGGAAGAAGATATAGTCCCATCTTGGTGTCAGGGCTAGGGATTTTTCAATTAATGTAGGACCATGGGTAAGGGTCCATACACCGTAGAACTCCACAAATTTGGCTCGTGTAAGAAGATTAGGTCATATAACCGAAACCGCTCTTAAGTAGTCGAAGGGTCATGCTGGATGCACCATATACCGTGCAGTTTTGTAAGTCATGCGACAAGGACTATTGTACCCCCAAAACAAAAGGGTGCTCTAAACTTTTGCTTAGGTCGGTGGACCTAGAGAGCATAGCTCGACTTTTGCTAGGGTCGTATGGTGGTCCCTACTAGCTTTATATATTTGGCATTTATGCCCTAACTTTTGCCTAAGTCGTTGATGGAGAGGCTTAGCAGGCTGGAACTTAGCTTTTGATCAGGCTGCCCTTTGCAGGTTTCCAACCTGACAAATTTTGTGTCTTTTCATTTCTATAAAATGGTCAAATTTTACCTGGGCTATGCGGGGTGCATGCCTATAGAGCGGAAACTTAACTTTTTCCCTAGATAACCTCTGCGGGTTTTCATCCTTGCGAGCACTGTCTTTTTTCATTAGCAGCTTACGATCATGCGAGTCGGGCCCATTTTGTTGGCGTTTAAGGACGGGCAGCTTTGATCAAAAGGTGAGGCAATCTACCCGGTAACAAGGGCGATGTAAACCCGACGTGAATAGAGGGCTCAGTACTGGTGTAGACAGCCTCAAGGAATGGTGCATGCAGTTTAAGGTCATAGTGGTTGGGCCAAAGTGCGGTTTAGAGTCACGCGACGAAGACCATGTACCTAATAGGAATTTACCAAGATGGGAATCTCAACTCAAGGCTTGGGATGCCGAGAGGAACAATCAACTCAAGGCATTGAGGTCTTCACAAGGAATACACATCCAGATATGAAAGGGCACAGGAATAAGATGTCGTAATCTTGCTTTGATAATGGATATGATGCACGAATGTGTAACATCGAGGATATTTGAATCCACTTGAATAGTTGGGTTATGAAGGGTGGAAATCATATCATAAGAATGTTTGAATCGATGGGAAATGGAGACTAGTGGGAGTAGGTTGACCATTAGTAATGACGGAAGGAAATAGCTCATGGGGTTAAGGGGGACCTTTCCTCCGGGACCAAAACATCCTCAGGGTGCTACTTCAAAGGCTCAAAGGCAACTGTGTTTTTCACAATTCAATGGGGGTCTGTCCGGATCAATCAATCTCTGTTACCAATATTGCTATGAAGTGGAGAACCAAGATGAATAATCGACTCAAAGTTGTGGGATTCCAAAAGAAGTATCTCGACTCATGGAATTGGGTTGGTGATGATTCAAACATCAAAAATGTGAAGTAGGTTCATGGGGGGAAAGGATATTCAAAAAGAGTTTGAGCACCTTAAAGGTTACGCCATCGTGTATTGAACGCATTCTCGGGGCGTAGGGATATGACATAAAATTTATGAGTACTGAATCACTTAAATGGGTGGTCTCAATGTAAAGAGGTGGTCTTGTCGTGAACAACAATGTCCCCATGGCACAATTTAAACCCACTTGACGGGGTAAAGAAAGATCTGCTCTAACCTTTGCCCAGACTAGTAGGGTCTAGCGAGCATGGCTTGACTTTTCCTAGGGCCACGTGTTGGTCCCTAAAAGCCTTATGCCTTTTTAATGTTGCACTCTAACTTTTGCCTAAACCATAAAAGAGAATGGCTTAGCAAGCGGATACTTGACTTTTGTTCAGGTCACCCTTTGCGAGTTTTCAACCTAACAAGCCTTTGTGTCCCTTTTTATTTGCAGTTTAAGGTCTTGCAATTTGGACCGTTAAGGGCTAGAGTTTAAGATCGTACAGATTTTACCAACTACTGTTGGGGTTTAAGGTCACACGGTTTCGACCAAAAGGTAAGATAGTCCATGTGGCAAAAGGGGCAAGATAAACTGATAGAGACCGCTAAGCATAATATGTAATAAGGGGTAAATAGGTCTGTTGGAGTCTGCATCCCACATCGAACTTGAGGTCCGGTGTGGTCTTTAGTATTTGTTATAAAAGAACCTCAATGCCTCCTTTAGAGAGTACCTTGGGGTTCGAGTCTTCCTCTATTTTATCATTCTACGTGGTATCAGAGGAGGTTTGATAAACACAACCCCTCCCTCCCATCTATTTTTTTTTATTCCGCTATAGGGTTTACTGAAGTTTTCCCCGTAGGGGGGGGGGGCGACCTTTATGTCCAGCTCTGTCGTCGCCCCTCCCCTCCATCCCAAGCGCCGCTCGGCCCGCCACTGTCCCGACGGCCTGCTGCGGCTTCTCCCGCCCAACTCGCGCCTCCCGTTCCCCGCCCGCTCGCTCTCTCGGCGCCCTGATCGTCCCGGCGTCGTCTGGCCCCCGTCCCCCCCCCCTCCAGGCGGAATCCCCGACGCGGCGCTCTCCTGGCTCCGCCTCCTCGCGCGACTCCTGGCCCGCCTCCCGTCGACGTTTCCCGGCCCCGCCTCCAACGTCGTCGCCTGGCCACCCGCGGCGTTTCTCCCGGACGACGCCCCTCCCGCTCCAGCATCCTCCTGTCGCGAGGCATCTTCTGCGCCTCTTCTCCCAACGGTTGCCCTGCTTCCAGACGCGGCTCTGGCACCTCCTTTTCCAGCGACGACTCCTTTCTACAACATCTCCAGTGCGTCGAAACCTCCAGTGCCCCTCTGCCTCCCTCTGTCCCCTCCTGCTTCCCGCAGCGCCGGCTCCCTGCGCAACAGCTATTGCGCCTCGTCCAGGTCATCTGTCGCCGGCCCCTACCAGATTTGGCCAGATCTTGCCAGCTCTAGTCGTCGGTGCATCCTGCGGCGTCTCTGCCTCCACACCGGCGCTCCACCTGTGGCTCCCTCAATGCGCAAGGCGGTCCCCTCCTGCGCTGCTCTCCCGGCAGCCGCCTCCCTTTCCCGACGGAACAATTTCTGCGCGCTCCTTTCAGATCAAGAGCGTTATCTCCCACGTCCGTCAGCTCGCCCTCGCGTTTCCTCCACCGTGGCGCAGCACCTCGACCGCCTCGGACCGGGCCCTTTGGCGCCACCAGATCCCGCAACGATTCTGCAAAATCCCCGCCTCCCGTCGCCGGCCCCGCAAGTGCGGCTTTCCCGGTGCTAGTGTGTCTTTCCCGGCGCATCATCGACCAGCTCCACTAGTGCGGCATTCCTAGCGCTCCGTCAACCGGCCCGGTCTGTGGGGTTCCTCTGCTGCGCCCGCGACAACTTCATTCATCCATCATCTTGAGGGGGGCTATGATCGTCGCTTGTTTCTTTTTTTTATTTCATCTTGTTTTGTAATCAAGCTGGGTATGTCCAGCTTGAGGGGGAGTGTTTGCGGTCCGTTGATTGCTTTGGTTTTTCTTTATATGTTCAAGCTAGGTACACCTAGCTTGAGGGGGGTGTTGGAGTCTGCATCCCACATCAGACTTGAGGTCCGGTGTGGTCTTTAGTATTTGTTATAAAAGAACCTCAAGGTCTCCTTTAGAGAGCACCTTAGGGATTCCGGTCTATCTCTCTTTTTATCCTCAACAAGGTCTTTAGAGGGTGAGTTTGTTATTTTGTTAGGGAGAAGGTTCTAGACCCACGGGTAGGGTCGAAACTCTGTTATATAAGGCAGGGGGAAATAAGAGCAGGGGGAATCAAATAGTTGGGATTCGGCCTATGGCTTGGGAAGTGGCTTGCGGGCTTGGGCGGGGATTCTCAGAGTCTTCTAATTGTTCTTCCTCCTCTACATGTAATTTGGGTTCCTTCATACTTCAATACAATTAGTCAGTTCGCTGGTTTTTATCAATTGGTTCGACCTGCCAGAATTCCTCTGGTCGACTTCAACTGTCGCGATTCTCCATCTCGTTTTCATCTGCACGGGTGCGCAATACAGGAGGAGGTGTCGGTCCCAATCGACGAGGTGCGCCCTGCTGTGCGTCCGCTTGACCAGCTCCTTTTCATCTCTTCCAGCTCGCGCGAAGAGGCTGGTGCGCTCTGTTGTGCGTCCGCCCGACTGGCTCTTCATCTCCTGTTTGCCAGATTCTTCGTGTTCGGCACATTCTTTGTGTTCGACACAACACAACTCTTCAAGCAATCGCGGTTGTTCTCCTTCGCACAAGCGGCGTCACCCTGTTGAACGACGACTATAATTCCGACGCAAAACTCACCATGTCGATACTCATGTAACAGCGCATTCCGTCGGCTCGCTTCCTCCCAGACGCACGCACCATCGACCGCTCCATCCAGCTGCGACGCGCACCCCTCCGTCATCTGCTCACTCCCTGTCGGCGGTCCGATTTCATCCAGCCGTGAAGTGCACCCCCGCCACTGGAGAATTTCAGCACGCTCGATGGCGACGACCATGGTTGGATCATCATTTGTGGATCGCAAGAGTGGTGCGCTGACCTACTGTACCGCGCGCGCCTAGGGTGAATGCTCCAGATCTTCTCGTTTTGGTCAGACGACGCGCACGATCATTTTTTCTGGCTTAGGGGAGCATTCTGGTGCACCGTTGTCCAGAGGCGGAGGCTCTCCGGCTGTTAAAGGAGGAGGCGGAGGCGCACCGTCGTCCACTGGGTACGATCCAGTTTACACGGTATTTTTTTTTTAATAAAAAAAACAATAAACAAAAGACGCGTGCCCCTCTTTCGGTCGGGAAAACACAGGAGGAAAGCAGAAAGAAAAAAAAAAGCGTTGCTCGTGCCTTGGAGAGACCTTTGGGTTCTCGTCTTGCTCGGTCGTTGCGCTGGGTTGGGGGTGCCTTCTGACGCACCCCACTGCAACGTTGACTGGAGGAGGAGGCGCACCACCTATTAACAACGCATGTTCAAACACGGCAGCCTATGGCGACTCAAATGCTCTGGGTTTCACTGGCCCGAGTAACCATAAATCAAGAAAAACACTTACAGGAACAGTCTTTACTGGAATTTTTTGCCGCACATCCAGAGACATGGATCTCGAGGGCTGAGAAATATTTCTCGCGCAAACACCAGATCAAATGAAGGTGCCAATGGCACACCTATGCATGTCAGGACTACATGAACTTTGGTTTTTACTGGCCAAAGGAACTGCACCTACATTTACTTGGAAAGCATCTCAAAAAAGTACTACTTAGAGGATTTTGGCAACTCCAGTAAAGAAGCCTCTGTTGCTACATCCGAGTTCCCACCAACGGTAACGTCGGTGTCCACGTCACACTCTGGGGGGGCCTATTGAACATGGGACACACAGCTGGAGCAAGGGGTTGTCTGACCATCCTGACAACACTACCTCCAGCCAGTTTGTACTAGCCCTTTCATCCAATGAGGAGTCGAACACTTTAGTGTTCGTTATGCAGGAGCACAAGTCGTCACAGACTGCACCGACTCAATCCTGGGCTCTTGTTATGTTACCTCCAACTGCACAGATCACGCCCGCGGTGTCGAGCTGGGGTCCCCGGGCTCATCCAAAAGGTTCATACAGTTTTTATCCACCAGAAGTCGGGTGGTGCCAGTTGTAATTGCAACCCAGTTCCCAACAGCACCCCTGGGACCTTACCGATGGCAGGCGGGAGAGCATTACAACGAGCGTCACTCTTCCCTTCATCTATCCAACCTTGATCCCTGATGACGGACGTTGCGTTTGGGAGATTGAGTGGTGTGCACCTGCGGCACGAGTGCTTTATACAGGACAGCAGCAGCTTGGTCCTCCGTCGACGGTGTTGCTTTCTTCGACCCGACGCACCAGAGTAGGGCGCCGAATATGGAAGATTGCTTAGCATAACTATATAACCAGCACCCCTTGTCCGCAGTTCCCTAGAACATGGCTAGTATGGGAGATCGCTTGGCCTACCGGCGAGATCCACCACCTTGAGGACAAGGTGGTTTTCAGGCGTCATTACGTATTCTGGGTAGCAGGAATCAAGTCACATAATTCTTAAAAATATAGTCTTTAGCTCATATGCAAGAAGGGGACATGTTTTTATTCTGGTATGGGATTGAAACCAAAAGAAACTTTGTTGCTTATAGCCAAGATAGGAGATCTAGGTTGCCTTATGAATGGAGCATCCAACCCTATCATAGATTTATGAACAGGGACCATATGCATGGTACTATAGGGGAGCAGGGGTATAAGTGTCTTTTTAGCAGGG
The DNA here is from genome assembly GCA_963277665.1 of Viscum album. Classification (NCBI taxonomy): domain Eukaryota; kingdom Viridiplantae; phylum Streptophyta; class Magnoliopsida; order Santalales; family Viscaceae; genus Viscum; species Viscum album. The sequence continues at coordinate 1,391,308,086 of OY728123.1, forward strand.
GAATATTAGTTGTTAGATAGAGAGAGATTATGGTTAGCATTTTGTTAGGCTGGGCCCACATGGATGTTAGGATTCCATTATAAATAAGTGGCAGGGGGTGAGAGTAAAGGGGGGGAATCAGTCTTGTTGGTTCGGCCTTGGGTTGGGACTTCGGCCACTGTTGGCTTGGGCAGGAAGGCCAGAACGCCTCCCGAGTTCTTCATCCTTCTTCCTCCACTCTTCTTATTGCTTGCTTTTTCTCTTACGCATCGCCTGTAATTCTGTTGTCACTTGTGATCAGATACCATACAGTCCCTTTGTTATCTTATACCGTGGATGCGGGTTCCTATCATTTGGTCCGACCTGCCTTTCTCCTGTTGTCGGAGCACCTGTTGTTTCTTCCTCTGCTGAACTCACAGTGCCCCATCCACTGCCATCCATTTCCTGCGCGCGGAACGAACTGCACACAACTTCACCAGGCAGAGGTGCGCACAGACTGGATGCGCGTTGCCCGCTCCCGACCAGTGCGGACGTGCACTCTTAGCTCGTTGTGCAATCTTTGCTCGGTCTTCACTCGTAGGCCGCTCACGCCTGGAAGTCCCACTCGACGACCAGACGCACCGTCGATTTTGCAGGAGTCGACCGCTGCCAACGGACTGCTGTCAACGGACCGTTGTCACGACTCAGCTCGTCGATAACACACCCGCTAGGCTCCACGGTGGCGGTGACCCGCCCGATCACATCTTGTGGAGCCGCATCACATCAAGCGCAACTGACTTGTGCTTGAGAAACTTCGCACGACGGAGAGGAACCACGACCGCCTTTGACGTTACTAGTCGTGACGTCGACAAAGTGGAAGAAAACTGTCGTTGTCGTTGCGCGCACTACTGAGGAGCCGCGCACAGCGCACTGCAGAGGGGTCGCGCACCACCGGCCGATATGCTCGGCCGGTTTCGGGTCTGAGGAGCAAGGTTTGTTCAGGAACGAGACACTTACAGGCACGGAAACAAAAAAAAAAGAAAAAAAACACAGGCGGGCTGACTTTTCTGTCGGAGGTAAACACAGGTAATAAAAAAAAGGGCGAGAGCCCTCTTTCTCAATACCAACAAAAAAAAAACATTTTTCTGTTGGAGGACGACTCTCAGCTGCTACACACGCAGTCCGACCAGTAGATGTGGGAGGAGAAATAAGACCGCCACTGCCGTGAGGAGGTGAAATTTTGAAAAATGATGCTACAGTGGATGAGTCGTGGTGAGGACCCGCAGCAGTCGATGGAAGAGTTTGTCCCCCCATCACTGCCGCAACGTGCGCCAGAGGATGTCCCGATGAATCGCAGGGCAACACATCAATTGGCATCGACTACAGAGGTGGTCAACTCGCGTTCCCAGGCAGTGCATCCGCTTCCACTGATGACCGCGCAACAGGAGGTGCACTCCATTTCCAGGAGCAGCATCACAAACCGCTGACAGACCCTCTGTAGGCCGATCATCATCCGGGAAGGACTATATGGGAAATTGCTTGAAAAATCGCTATGTTCGGGTCACAGCACACACGAAGGGTCCACAGTGCTGGAAGGCCCATCTGGGAAATTGCCTGGGAATATGTGAAGTCAAGATACATGGAGCACGGCTAGTATGGAGATTGTTTGGCATGCCTGCAGCTTCCACCACCTTGAGGACAGGGTGGTTTTTCGGGACGGTGGCAGTGATAGAGACCTGCTATAGAGGAGCAGGGGTATAAGTGTCCTTTTAGCAGGGGAATATTAGTTGTTAGATAGAGAGAGATTATGGTTAGCATTTTGTTAGGTTGGGTCCACATGAATGTTAGGATTCCATTATAAATAAGTGGCAGGGGGTGAGAGTAAAGGGGGGGAATCAGTCTTGTTGGTTCGGCCTTGGGCTTGGGACTTCGGCCACTGTTGGCTTGGGCGGGAAGGCTGGAACGCCTCCCAAGTTCTTCATCCTTCTTCCCCCACTCTTCTTGTTGGGCAAAAATCTCTCAAGGTATCATTGAAGCATTTTTGAGGTGATTGTGTTTGTTGACAAAGTGGACACATGTGCTGTGATTGTTGACAAAGCAAACCATGTCATACAAACTTGTTGACAAAGGGGATTTCATGGTGGAATGTCGAGTTCAAGAGTTGTGGTTAACGATCCATGTTTGATTCAAGAACGTCGACAAAGAGATGGATGATCTAGAGGCGGTACAAAAAGAACAGATACAAGGTGGCACCGTTTTCCAGTGTTTGCCAAATTTTTGGGCCTGAAAATCGACAAATGAATAAAAGTGGTTTTTGGCAAAGGGACTTGCGCGTCGTGTACTTGAAGGCTTGGAAATTTGCGCGCCATATGTTTTTCAAGATCAGATCATCAAAATATGGCAAAGGGATAAGTGTCGCGCAAGTATTGGTGGTGTCGCGCAAGTGACTTGCACGCCGTGAAAAAGACTTGCGCGCCGATGCCTTGGAAGCTTGAGAACTTGCGCGTCTTTGATTTTTCAAGATCAGAAGACCAAAATATGGCAAAGAAAAGAGGTTCGCGCAAGTTTGGAATTGGGTCGCGCAAGTGATTTACAGGAAAAGTGACCTGCGCGCCGAGACTTGCGCGCCGAAGGTTGACTTGCGCGCCGTCGCGCAGGGTGGTCAATTTGCCTATAAATACTGGACCACTCCTCCTCATTTCTAACCGGAGTTCAACACTTTGAAGATTCAGAGCTCCCGTCGCGCAGGTGTGGTGGTCGCGCAAGTGGTGGTGTGTCGCGCAAGTGGGACTTGCGCGCCAGTGTTGGAAGTTGCGCGCCAAGTGTTAGTTGCGCGCCTGAGGTGGTTTAGGCGAGGAAGGAAGTGAGTCGCGCAGGTTTGGAGTTGCAGAAGCTTGAGTCACGCAAGTGGTTGAGGAAGACTTGCGCGCCAGTTGTGACTTGCGCGCCGATACTTGCGCGCCGGCTTAGGCTTCCGCGCCAAGTAAGGTTGATTTTCCGACAGTGTTTTCGGGCTGCGTGGAAGCTGGAAGTTTGCCCGATACCTTCGGTACAAAGAGAGATTCATCTACGGGTGAAAGTTGGACTTCAACAGAGCATCAACATACAGAAAAAGATTCATTCCTTCATGCAAATAAAGAGACCTACAGGTCTATAAACTGTGAATGGATCCTTTCCAGAACAGTGAGCGAAGGAAGAGGAAGAAGGTGATCCTCTCCACCGGCAGTGAGCCAGAGAGAGAGGCAGGGAGTGACCCTTGGGAAAGCAGTGAGCTGACCCTAAATCTTGTAAAGGCAGTGAGCCTGGGCATAGAAGTGATCTAGCCCAAACCTTGTAAACAGCAGTGTGCTTTAGTGAATTTGGTACATCGGCTCATCGTCGTTGTATGCTCCTTGGACGTAGCCTAATGAGGGTGAACCAAGTAAAAATTGTTGTGTCATGTGCATGTTTTACTTTCTATTTATATTGTGCAGCGGGAAAGAGAGAGAAGAGTGTTTTGTTTAACAGCGAAACAAGATCAGAACGGGCTATAATTTTTAATTAGTCATACCCTGATTCACCCCCCCCCCCTCTCTCAGGGTATTCAGCCTTGTGGACCTAACACTTCTTCTTGCTTGCTTTTTCTCTTACGCACTGTCGTCACTTGTGATCACATACCATACAGTCCCTCTGTTATCTTATACTGAGGGTGCGGATTCCTATCATACCCATACATGGATTTGGCTCGCATGTAGGGACGTTGGGTCGTATGGGACGAACCACGCTGAGTAGTTTAAGGTCTTGCAGGATGGACCAAGTGTCGTGCAGTTTAACATCATGCAACAAGGACTCAGATGTCATGGAATTTAGGGTCATACGATGAGAACCTTTATGCGGAGAGTTATGCACAAATCTATCTCACGAACAGAAAATGAGATTACTCTGTCTTAGTGTTGAGCCCGTAGAAAAAACCCGACGTCGATGAGGGCCCAATTACTAGGATGGAGAGAGGGTTGAAGCTAATAGAATTTACGATTGAGCCTGATATAGGAGATCTCAATGTCACTATGTATCCTGACATGGAAGGAATCAAGTCACGCATAGTTCTTGTTTAAGGAGGCATTTTCTGTTATTGGTTAGGTGAACCATGACATTTGGGTCGGTCAATGTACCCACAACCGTCAAATCCCTGAGGAAACAAATGACTCAATATAGTTCAAGTTCTTATATAGGGGAGGGGCATTTTTTATCTGAGTCGTATGGAACAGACCCTTTCAGGAAGTGTAGGATCCTACAGGATGGATCACTCCAGGCAAAGTCGTGTGGGATGAACTATACGTCATGCAGTTTAATGTTATGCAATAAGTACCGTGTGTCATCCAGTTTAAGGTCATACGACTAGAACCATTAGGGGTTGAAGTTTAAGATCATACAGCTTTAACCAAACTGTCACACAGTTCATGCTCATGCGGCTTGGAGCTTCCTCACTAGCATATGCAGCATAAGGGTACAAAACCTGGAGATATTTCAGATCCGTTTGAACATGGGAAAAACAGATGAAGCAAATCATGTCTTCAAAGGTATGAATCAGAGATGATGAAATGGTAACTGGTGGGAGTAGATTGACCATTAGTAATGGCGGAAACCAGTGTCGCACAGTCAGGAAATTGTGCATGAAGATTAAGGGGGGTTTCCCCTCTGGGACCAAAACATCCTCAAGGGGTTACTTAGCGACTCAAAGGCAACGGTGTCGTTCACCATTCAATGAAGGGCCCGTTTGGATTAATTAAGAACCCTGGTACTAGTTGCTGTGAAAGGGGAAACCAAGAGGATTCACTCAAGATTCTTGGGATGCCAAGAGGAGTATCTACACTCAAGGTGTAGGGTTGGTGGTGATACGGACATCAAAAGGCACGAAGTAGGTTTGGTGGAAGGGGGGATGTCCAAAGGTTTTGGAATATTCTGTGGCTACACCATCATGTGCTAGACAAACTATTTCGGTAGGAGAAATAGACCCCGATTGAAGAGGAGGGCAAACTAAACCTCACAAGGAATGATTAAAGGACTCGAGATGAAATGGGGGCATCTTGGTCATTGGTTAAGATCATTTGTGATTGGCCTCTCCAAGCAATTTGAGGTCATACAGGATAAACCATGCACCGCACAGTTTAAGGTCGTACGGTAAGGACCTCGTGTTGTGCAATTTAGGGTCTTGCAACTAGGACCTCATGTCATGCACTTTAAAGTCATGCGACAACGACTTCGGTGTCATGGAGTTTAAAGTCATACGACTAAGACCAACATTTGAAGGACTTTGTGCGGATTTGGCTCGTGCACAAATGAAATGTGGCCTTATTTTAATGATGGGTTGTTAAGGGACCCGACATGGATGAAGGGAAACCAAAACCCTAGAATGGAACAGAGCTTGATAGGGCATTTTCATACAGTCCACAGCGTAGAGTCTATTGTGGGAAGACCCGTTGTGAATGAAAAGGCCCAAACACTAAGACTGTATTCTTGAAAATGCAGGCATTTTATCTCAACATAGGTTTAAGGATAAAGAACCATATGTTGGGGATTCTTACGCAGATTTGGCTCACACGTAAGAAATATGTGTCTCACAAAGTGGACCGCTCTAAGCAATTTAAGGTTTTGCAGGATGGATCGTGTGTGTGGACCGCTCTAAGCAATTTAAGGTTTTGCAGGATGGACCGTGTGTCGTGCAGTTTAACGTCGTGTGACAATGACTCAATGTTATGCATTTTAATGTCATGTGACAATGACTATTTTCAAGCAGTTTAAAGTCGTGCACTGTGGACTTTGGTCTCCCTAGTTTCAATTATGATGCATCTCAATTGCACTAGCAAGACAATCAACCACTACCCCTAAGCTCACGTAAGTCGAGCTCGGTGTGAGGAACAAGGGGCGATTGGAAAATTACTCGTATTGTGCGAGAGCGCATAATAGGGAAGGATGGGCTAGGGTCGGAATGTCGCATCGACCGTTGTAAGGGAACCCATGTGTAGAGATGCACGAAAGCGTAACATCAAGGGTGTTAAAACATCGGGATAGTTAAATGCAACCATGCATCTCCGCAAAGGGAGAGCTCTCATATGGGTCAGGTTCTTGCACATTGGGGCACTGTTTCACAGCGTATGTTCGCGGATAAATCTATATTGGAGGCTCCTGCGTAGATCTGGCTCATACGCGGGAGAGGGGGCATTTTCATTTCAGCATGGAATCACGGATAAGGGTCCATGTGCTGGAGAGGTTCTTGCACGGATCTGGCTCTCGTGCAAGGCCACACAGGGTGGGACACTCTAAGCCATTTAAGAACTTGCAGGATGGACCATAAGTCATGCAGTTTAACGTTTTATTACTAAGACGGGTACATCGTACAATTTAGAGTCGTGCGATTATGACTTATGTCGTGCAGTTTAACATGGTGCATGAGTCTCGAGATTTTCTAACTCTATCGGGCCTTTGTCTATCTGCTTCTGGAGTCAATCATTAAAGACAAAGCATCCTTCAATCGTATGTCCTGGAAGTCGGTGAAAGCCTCGTCAAGTCTCTTGATCATCGGAAGCTCGAGAAGGTTATACCCCAATGAACATATGAAATATATGGCCACATGCTCAGGTTTAAAGGAATGGATCTTGTTTCATCTAACTCTGAGAGATGGGCGAGCCTGATTCTTCCATACACTTTGTGTGTGCCAATACAGCCATTAAGATATTGGTCAACTCATCGACTATTGTTAGCATTCAATAAGAACTTACGCTACACGGTGTTGGAGTTGTTGTAAATCCATCATCTACGTGGTGTTGGATTTGCGGTCAACCATTGTCATCCATCTGTATATAGATTGAGATCCTTTCAATCCACATTCACCATGCTCTTAGTTGAGAACAACTTGTTGATGTTTTTACTAAAAGGGTTTTTAGGGGCTCAGCTGAAATTATCATGTAACAAGTAGAATATGATAAATACGCATGCTCCAATTTGAGAAAGTGTTAAGAGTGTCAAGTGTTGGTTTGGTCTTGGCCCAAGGCCCGCTATTCTTTGTGTAATTATGCTCTTGTGCTTGTAAATGGATAACACCAACTCTCTTTTGAGGTGCTGCTTTTTGGTTACCATTCTCTAATGCATTCTAAGTCAAACTATATCTTATTGCATTTCTCTATTTCAATTGTATTTGTTATGTTGTATTTCAATATCAATGATAACAAATTTTCATTCAACCCACTAACGTGAAGTTTCCACTACATCAATGAGCCGGGGATTGCATTTGATAATTCCTGAACATAGAAAGTTTTAAGCAGCAGCAAAAGGGTTGAAGAAATATCAACTTGTAAAGTTATCAAAGATTACCAAATGTCATCAAATGCCAGACATAAACAGCATCTGTAAGCAGATAAATGGCCAGCTGCTTCCATTGTTTTTAAAAGAAAAAAAATAACCATTGCAAGTTTAATACTTGACCTTATAGCACGTATTTTTCCCCGCCGTTCTTAAACTTCCAATTAACACGCGGAATGGAAAATTAAATAAATAAACAAAACATAAAAGGTGAGAAAATAAAATTACAGTGAACAAATAATAGTTCTAAAATTAACAAAAATATAGTTATACCACGTGAGAAAGGAGGAATCCCCACCACCGCCACTGTCGCCACCATCCTTGTCCCCTCCGCCACCCCCACCAGAAACCCCAAACCCCCCAGTTCCATCAGACCCGCCATCCAAAGCTGCGGGAGCACGAAAGATATTCAAGCCCAATCGCCTGAAAGCTATTTTACAATCCTTGGACACGCTCCCAGAGCCCAAACCTGAATCGGATTGACAGTCATGGGATGAAGAACACCTCCTGAGACTTCCTGACCCAATTAAGCAACTGGGGTTACTGGTTTGATTGGGAAAATGGGGAATGGATCTAGATGAACCTCCCGTGAGTCGAAAAACGAATGGGGATCCCTTTATGGCTGCGACCGGGTTTGGATACATCGGTGCTCTCGGGTCGCGGCGCGGTAAGTTTGAGCCGTGATTATTCTCTTGCGTTGTGGCCTTGAGGTTGCGGCGTGAAGAGTTGTGGCGGATGTGAATTAATCTTACACAAGAGATGACGCGTCGTGACGATAGGCACTACATTGTGTCCATTGTCTGGGATGACAACATCCGGTTAATCATACGTAAGACCATTATGTCTTAATGACTTGTGTTGGGTCAAATGATTAGTTATGGGTCGTAGCCAGGGTCAAGTCGTGTTAAGAGAGTTTACCGAGTTTTCCAAGGAGTTAAGAAGGTATGTTGTGGTTTCCAAATCTTGAATTGATTTAGGGCCTTTGTGGCATGATGGTACGTGCTATGTCGTGGTTTTTGGCCTGATTATAAGGTATTTCGTCATGACATGAGAAATCTCGTCTTGAATGGACCGACCTAGTGTTTCTTTATAAAGAGTGATTTAACTCTCTCTCCCTTCCTCTCTCGATTTTTCCCTTTTCTCCTCTCGACCTCTCAACTTTTGGTGGTGTGATTCTAGAACTATATATGTCTTGTAGGGTCCTTCAACCGACGATGAATACGTCGTGATCCATTGGTACTTCTAAGGTACAGATTCATGCAACATCGATGAACATTATATGGGGTAGGACTCACTGCTCATCTCGTGCTTTGTTTTCTCACGATTTTGATTGTGAATCTATATATTGTTGTTCGTAGTTTCCTTATGACATTAATGCCACCACTACGAAAAAAGTGTCAATAGCGACAATTTTTTTGTGAACTAGCGGCGGTTTAAACTGCCGCCTAATAGTTTAGCGGCATTATTAAAACCACCACGCAGTGCACGGTCGTTAGTCATTAAGCGGCGATTTTTTTAATTTTGCGGCGGTTTTGTTAAGTGTCATTTTTTGAGCATTTAGCGGCGGTTTTTTTATAAAAAAATGCCAAGGGGAAATATAAATAAAATAAAAAAATTGTCGCGGAACATATTAGTGGCGGTTATATTAGCAACAGTTTCTTTTAGCGACAATTAAGTGTAACCGCCGCTAAACATATTATATAAAATGTATTTAGCGACAATTACTTAAAACCGTTGTTAAATCAAATTTCTTTTTTTTAATTTAATAAAAAACTATAAATATAAAAAAAAACTGACATATGATAAATTAAAACATAAATATATGATAAACCCGTCATACATATATCATACATCTACAATCATATACAAACATCCAGTCATCATAACCTCAATCCAAGTTAACCCATACATCTATCAATATACGTATACAATATGTCCACCAACAACCCATGCCCAATATACATTCATGTCACGACCTCCATTGCATCTGTCTGCCTCCACATCATGTCATCACCTGAAACCAACCACATCATCTCACCAACTATAACAAAAAAGAAAACAAAAATTAAAACTACACGTAATAAATCAGAATTACAGTAGAATAATTGGTAAAATTTTAACATACCACAAAAACTAAGAACCATCACGAATGTCTTCCGAAGAATGTCATGGATGAGAACGGTCAACCTCATGTCTACTATCGGTATCTATCACCTATAATGAAAACTATAATATTTAAAAAAAAGAAATGTGAAAGAGAAATGACACAGAATATATTTAAAATACTGCACATAAAATTTGTTATTTTGCTAATCAATCAGAATAAATTCTAACATAAAAAATAACATATAATGCAAAACACTTTGAAAACATAAACATACCTATTTAAGATAAGATTTGATTGTTGAAACGGAAAAGGAATGAGTAAATATTCTATTTCACTTTTAAAGCGACGTGCGACGTGCTTGAAATTTACTTAATAATTTTTTTTAAAGATTTTGATATCACAACATGTCTTATATTTCAAAAACAACTCAGCGGTGGTCGTCTCATGATTGCACATCAATATGAGGTCGTTTGTTATGGTTCTGACCGTTCCACGCACATTTTGGTGTTTTAAAACACTACAAACGCGTTTACGGTCATAATAGGCAAATCGTAATTTGGAATGACATGTTGTCGGTTCCTACATTTCACAATTAAATATATGATTATTGTCTCGTGATTTCAGGTCAATCTGACATCGTTTGCCTGGTTTGACCCCCTCACACTAGTTTTTAAAGGTTTTTGTACCTTTCAGAAGTGTATATCAAGTAATTCCGACCACACCGCACGTCGGATTGACATTTTATCTACGTGTACATGTCAAAAACAACTCAATGGTGGTTGTCCCATGATTTCATATCAATCTGAAGTCGTTTTCTATGGTTTTGACTGTTCCACGCACGTTTTAGTGTTTTAAAACACTAAAAGCGCATTTACGACCATAACGGGTAAACCATAATTTGTACTGACGTGTCGTCAGTTCTTATATTTCAAAACTAAATATACAAATGTCCCATGATTTCAGGGCAATCTGATGTCGTTTTCCTACTTTTGACCCCCCAACACTTGTTTTTAAAGGTTTTTGTACCTTTCAAGAGTGTATATCGAGTAATTCCGACTATACTGCACATCAGATTGACGTGTTGTTTGCGTGTACATGTCAAAAACAACTCATCAGTGGTTTCCCCATGATTGCACATCAACCTGAGGTCGTTTTCTATGGTTTTGACTGTTCCACACACGTTTTAGTGTTTTAAAACACTAAAAACATATTTACATTCATAATGGGCAAACTGTAATTCGAAATGACATGTCGTCGGTTCCTACATTTCAAAATTAAATCTATGATCATTGTCTCGTGATTTCAGGGTAATCTAACGTCGTTTCCCTAGTTTTTACCCCCAACACTTGTTTTTAAAGGCTTTTGTACCATTCAAAAGTGTTCACTGAGTCAAAACCAAGAAAACAAGCTTGAATTTGTTTTCAAACTTATGGATAACGATCTATAATTAATTTTTGATGTGTAGGAATCAACCACATATCAATCCGGTATAAGATACGGTCGGTATGACTCAAAATGCGTGTTTTTTATGTAAAAGTGTCATTTTAGTTTTATTTATGAATTTTGTATGTGTTCTTTGCAAATGTGTGAATGATTTATGGAATTTAGAATTTACCTTGATGGGATGAGCTATAAGGATGACAATTTCCTCATGTACAATGAAAATACTAGGATCCACAGAAGATGACGATAGTGGTTGCGTGCTTTGAGATGTTGATCAGCTGGAATCCTGATTTTTTTGTTCTCAACATTCCTACATTTCAAATGGTTAAGGTATATTAAATGTATAAAAAATGCAAAACTAAAATATTTTTACAAGAAAAGAAAACAAAAACTAGAACAACATATATATATGTACGAAACACTTATCAATGAGAAAGTGTAATATATTTTCACTACCAATTTATACATTCAATTATCTCCATCTTCACTATCTTCATTATTATCAATCTCCACTGAGAAGAGTCCTTCATTTTCACCCTCTCCTGCAAGTTCCAATGTTTCAATATTTTCAAGAAAAAAATGTTTAATGTTTTTTGGTTGATGAGGTTCACTATCACAATGCACCAATTGATCTTCCTCACACATATCATATAAGTCTCTCTGTATCATATAAGTCTCTCTGCTTTAAGTGTACAACAATACTCCAACCTTCATATATTTCAACATACACATAATAAACCATCTGCATTCGTGAAGCCAAGATAAATAGATCATGTTCTGCATGTTCACCGATATCCATCAAGCGAGAGAATTTGACAGAAGTAAAATGTAACGAATCTTTCATTATACCCCTATCAATGTTGACCCAGCTGCATTTGAATAAAACAACTGAAAACTGACCATGATAGTTTAATTCAATTATATCGTTCAGCTTCTCATAGTATGTCACCTCTGCAAATGTAAATACACCATTATTCTGAGTTTTCTAAGTCTTCTTCATAATAAATTGTATGAAACCTGAAGCCATGAATATTATAGGCATCAAATCTCTTAGCCTTCCTTAGAGGACCTTGAGCCAAAAACTTCAAATAATTCGATATTTCAACTCGATTATCAACATTCATTATCTAGAAAAAAATATATAAGTTGTTACTTTTAACATAGATAAAATAAATACACGTCAATAATATGAATATAAGTATATACTTACATGACAGATGAACCATTTGAAAAACTCCTTATTAAAAACTTTTGTTCATTATAGCTCATTTTGAGCTTGACCCCTTAGTCACCTCTTTGTTTGAAGTTGCAATTCTCCAATAAATGGATCTATAATAACAATACTGACTAGTACATATTTGTATGCTTGTAGCAACTCCAATTCAGTCAGTGTAAAATTTGACCCCATTCCAATTGGTCGTCCAATAGTTGGAAATATTGATGACTATTTTTCAGAATGAGAATTAGTGGAGATGTCGTCAGCACGTCCAGCATGACTGAATCTAGTCTCAATCCCATCCAAATACCTAGAAAAAAAGGTCAAGCACTCTTAGATTATGTAACCTTCAACAATAGAGCCTTTTGTTTGAGCTTTATTCCTCACATTTGATTTCAAATGACCTAAGTACTCGATGGAAAAAAATAAGAAACATATTAAAAAAAATTACTCAATGATTTGATAAAATCAAATTCACCAATGAAAATAAAAAAATATCAATGTACCTCTCAATTGGATACATCATACTGGTCCACCAAGTTTAGCTTCTTCAACCAAATGAACAGTCAAATGGATCATGAATGTAAAGAATGAAGGGGGAAATAACATCTCTAAATGACATAATGTCAAAACAATTATTTCTTGAAGTTTATCAAGCTCAGTTGGATTTAGAGTTTTTCCACAAAGCTCTCTGAAAAAGGTATAGAAATCAACTAGAATCACAGTTACTTTTTCAGGTAAAGTATTACGCAAAGCCAACGACAAGAACCGCTCCATCAAAATATGCGAGTCATAACTTTTCAATCCATGCAACTTTCAGTGTTTTAAGTCAACACACCATGATATGTTACTTGAATATCCATTTGGAACTTTTTCATTCTTTAAAATTTGAAGTAACACGTCTTCCTCATGATTTTTCATTGTAAAAATAGCCAAAGGATACTTTTCATTCTCATTTTCCCACAAACCATGCTTTATATTCATTGACTCCAAATCCTTACAAGCATTAAGACGATCCTTCGATTTACCCTACTCATTAACATTTTAAAAATTAAATTATAACATACATTCTTCTCAATATGCATTACGTCAAGATTATGACATATCAAATTAAACTCCCAATAAGGAAGTTTTAAAAATATACTATTTTTCTACCATTGTTGTGTTCAAGCTTCTTTAGATACTATACCTCATACCCTTTCCCCCCTTCTTTAAACTAATAACATTTTTCAAATTTTTCAGTGACATTCATTAACTTTCCCTATATTTCTGAACCAAACAACACCTTCAGTGACTTTATCATTTAAATATCTCCATTGAATCGTGTCATGTTAAACCTGAATTTATGAGAAGCATCAAGAAATAGATGATGACACATAAAACACCATTTTCTACTATGAGGTAATCATTGAGGATCAAAATAAAAATCACAAACTAAATAATCCAAACTAGTATGAGTGTTCCAACCAGATAAATTTTATAATCCAGGAAAGTCACTAATTGTCCACATTAAGGCAACATGCATTTTGAATAGTTGTCTCATTGAAGAATCATATATTTCCACGCCATCATCCCATAATTCTCACAATTCTTTGATTATAGGTTGAAGGTATACATCAATTTCATTTCCAAGCATATGCTTTCCATGAATAATCATCGAAATAATGAAAGAAATATTCTTTATACGCAACCATGGAGGTAGATTATAGGGGATCAAAACAATTGGCCAAATGTTATAATTAGTACTTAAAGTACCAAAAGGGTTAAAAACAATAGAAGCTAATCCCAAATGTACATTCCTATGATCTGAAGAAAAATATGGATACAGATAATCAAACATCTTCCATGATGATGAATCTTTTGGATTTCTCATTAAGCCATCATTATTATCCTAAGCATGCCACTTCATGTCGTATATAGTCTTAGACGACATGAATAATCTTTTCAAGCATGGTTTTAGAGGAAAGTAATGTAATACCTTTGCTAGAGTTTTCTTCTTCTGTTTCTTCCTAGGATTGCATTGATTTATACTATCATTGTTGTTCACTGACTTCCATCTGCTTGTAGGACATCTTGTGCATTCTTATTTATCAGACTCTTCTCCCCAATAAAGCATGCAATCATTAGGGCATGTATGTATCTTTATATAATCAAGTCCAAGTTTGTTGATGACTTTCTTCATCTCATAGAATGATGCATGGATCTTAGCTTCACTAAATGCATCATGAAGAAACTCTAAAATCATGGACATTGCTTTGTCAATAATTCCACGGAGACACTTGAATGATGTAGGGATATTAGCTTCATTAGATGCTATTATTTTTTATTTGAGAAAAACATAATGGTGTATTATACCCCACTGTTGTAACTAAGGAGGGTTCATTCCATTGAAAAATTAGCTACATTGAGCAATGTCTGAACCATTTCCCATGATATAACTAAGACCAAGAGCACCCCTTTAAAAATATGAATTCAAAATATACTTTATTTGGATATCACAACATGTCATGCATACCCAAAATATTCAAATCTATATGTCTATATTCTATTGAACTGGTTTAGTGTGACTTCATGTTGTTCTATGAATTATATAAATCAAATTTGTTCACATTACATTGAATCAGATATTCCTTTAATTTGAGATAACACAAAAAACATGATATTAAAATAAATTTGAATAATGTGTATTGAAATTTTCAAATCAAATGATAAAAAATTAGTCATTTGACTCAAATAAACAAACAAACTACACACTATAATTAGTTCTCTTAAAATCATGTTAGTTAAAATAAAATCAATGAAACTATATTGGCTATTCTAGTTATCCAATAATTGATTATCATGCATGTAAAAATTAACCCTAACTACTCTATCATTATTCGATAGATTTTATTAAACTAAATGATTCCTCATATATGCATAAAAAATAAAGCATTCTGATAAATTTAAAAAGGGTCTAATATCTCATTTTCAAGGCCTTTATCCTTAGAGACCTTTCCAAGGTTGGTGATGAAACTATGTATAAGGACCCAACCTTAAAACATTACATAATCTTGAATTAAATGGATAATTCACATTGAGGATCTTTTTAGGTTTAGAGTTTTAGAGAATTAGGCCATAATTATTACATTACATATCAAAAATTACAAAGTAGACACTTCTACTCTGTTTCCATTTTTTTCATAAAATAAAAACTCTTGAAAAAAAGAGTCATGTCTAGTTCTATGTTTTAAAAAACATGACTTTTCCTTGATCCCATACTTGACCCTATTCATCTTTAAGTCCTGTGAAAAACATTTCAAAAACTTGGGATGAGCATAAAAAACTCAGTAAGAGTTATAAAATAAAGAAAGAAAACATCAGTCCATCAAAACATAATCTTTTTAACATGACTCATTTAATCATAATATTTATGAATAACACATAGTAATCACAAAACATAAAGGTAACTTGTGGAATCCATAACATACTTACGTTGTAGCTTTCACAGCTACGTAGGGAGTTATATTTGGAATACTTATCACAATATATTCCTTAAATCTCTTAGGAGAAACATTCACATTTACCTATGTCATGTTACCCAATGCATTGGAGAGCTATCTCGGGCTCACCCGCCCTAGTTTTATCATGGAACCACCCGTATATGTAAACAATGCCCATAAACCATAACATAGTCATACAACATAAGCATAAAGGAAAGATAACATTTCCACATTTCAATCACAATATATCATTTAAATATATTGACATAAAAAATCCATTATCAAAACCATTTTCAATAAAAAAATATGTAAAAAGAGTACATGGTATTTATTTTCCTTTTAAAAAAACACTACGACTTGTTAAGGAAGCCATAGATCAAATAATACTCACAGCGGCAGAAAAGGTCGTTGTCACTGCTTACATTAAAAGAAACATTCTTTTTTTTTGTCATTTAGTAAAACTCCTTGTAGAAAAAGATTATATTTGAATTAAATGAAAATTCAAAGGTGTTTATACACTGTATAAAAGAAATTCATGTATAAATCAAAATATGCCTCAATAAAAGGAGATTGAGGCGAAGTCCCTTACCCCATGTCCGACTTCACCCGTTCATTATTTAATCTCCTGAATAATAAACTAAAGTTAATTTCTGATTAATTAAGAACCTTTTTCAAGTTTATTATTCCTTTTATATCACTTATTACCATGTTATAAACATTATGTAATCATTTAAGTTAATAATGGTCATTTTGTCGATATTTGGTACTTGAGTCAAAAATGAACTTCTTATAATTACAATTTGTTCACGTGGTCAAAGGTCCATTATCTCCAGAATGATATTCATGATTTAGATATCATATATATTATATATATCCAGTATATATATGTGTGTATTTATAATATTACATAACATTTGGAGATAAGAAATGAAATGCATCGTTCATGGAGACGGTAAGCCGTACGTACACATGAACACTACCTTCATTTCTATTTTGTATTTTAATGGAATAAAAACTTAATTATACATAGGTATATTATAATTATAGTATAATATCATATATAATTTTATTAACTTCATCCTTTATATGTTCCACATATGATATGAACGAGTCATATCACTTTGAGGGGCCGATAGTCTGCACTTTCTTAAATGAAATTATCGCTTTTACCCATTATGGGAACCATAAAGGTATGCTATAAATGAAAAATAAAGAAGCATAGAAACAATATAAATATAATATATATCACATATAAATACATTTCCATCTTAATGTCCACCATAATATGTGGTAGGAGAAGATTGAACAATCATCGTTTCGTGAGACAGTAGTTCGCCGTCCACAGAAACAATATGTTCTTTAACCATTAGATGGAGGTCTGTGTAAGTGTAGTTTGAATACTTCTCATAAAAAAAACATAGTATATTGATTATAGTAGTTTTTTTATAAAATAAATTAATAAAAAGAGTTTAGGAGGTTGGAGAAGTAAAATAAAAGAAAAGAACTTAAGAGAAGACGTTACCTTTAAATCGGGTATATACTTTTGGTTTGAACCAAAAGGTTTACTTGAATTTATTTCTGCCTAAGAGAAGGCTTCTAGAAAGAAGATAGAGATATAGGGAGATTAATTGGGCATAGTTTGGACAATCAAAGGGTATTGAGAGGTGTGAGTAATGGGTTAGAGGTGAGGGATTTTTATAAGGAGGAGGAGGGGCTCTTTAGGAAAGTTTGAAAATATTATTTTATTATATAATGATTTTCGGTTTCTAAAGATACAAAACTCATTAAAGTCAAAGATGATATGACTCATGTTTGAAATAAAATCATAAAATACGAATTGGACAGGTTTTGTATATTTTTTTTAATTTTTATAATCTTATTTATTTAAATCATTCATTAATGAGGTAAATACTGCATCATTATTGTATCATAAATAATTTTATTTATTTGATGTCTAAAAATTATAAAAAAAATATCATGATGTAGGAAATATTTTTAGATTTCAAAATGAATATTTATGTCTAAGATATAACTTATATAACCCCATGTAATAATTGATTTACTAAAAGATATATGTTTATGTTATTTTTGTCTTTACTTTAAATTAATTAATATAAAGTGTCATTATCACTCCTAAGTGGCTCCATGGGGTCCCAAAATCGACCCAAGGATGCTGATGGTCAGAAATGTATCAAAAAATAGGATTAGGACACATTTTAGGGTAATTTAATATTATTATAATATTATTTTTTACCCTTATTTACCAGATTTACCCTTTAACCATGGAAAATAAAATATTTACTGAAGTAAATATTCATAATATCTAAAAATAAAAGTTATGTATTTACACAATTTGGACCTCATGATTCCAAATATTCAATATATTTTTCCAAATTCAAAACACAGAAGTGACAAAAATTAATATAAAATTAATTCCCGCTGTCAAAACAAAAAACATGTTTTTAAGAAATAATAACTATCAAAAGATTGTCACTTGTTTATGTCCAATTTAAAAGTGAAATTACTTCCAATGACCATAATTGGATTAAATGGTAAAAATATAATCTAATTACACATTAAAAACATTTAAAAAGATAATCTAACCATATAAAAAAATTATATTAAAAGGCAATTTTGAATTAAAATATATTATTTTTAACTATTCATTAAAAAATGAATTTTATCAGAAAAATGCCAAAAAGTTACTCAAAGTAAATTTTGATGTTTAAATTCTAAAGAAGAATTTTATTTTGTCAAATAGAACATATAGAAGAGACAAAAAGTATATTTAAAAAAGGTTCTCCATTAAAAGGCGGTAAATTGACCTTTTAATGAATATTAGAGTATTTATACTTAAAATCATATTCTTTCTTATTTTAAGCCTCTAAAATTTATTAGATAAATGTAAAAACATTTAACAAACATGTATATTCATATTGTAGTTAGTTCTATTAATTCCCACCAATACAACGACTAGGTGTTAACTACCATTTAAAATAATAATATTATATTATTAGTGTGCAACGTAAGATTTCAAAGAAATCTGTTGTTGCGTATTGGGTACCCCATCGAACATAGCATCACCTTTAAAGTAAAATTAATATTTAATTCAAAAATATTAATAAATAAGAAAATGTCATATTATTTATTTACCTGGGATGTTACACTATGTGTGACCCCAAACCCCACCACCAATTGGTCATGAGTTGGAAAATAGTCTCAATTATTTATATGTAAAAAATTGGAGGTTTCAACATAATAGAACAAAGTGAAATTAATTAATTTTAAATAAAAACCATGAAATTATGAATGATCAAGATTCCATAATCGAATTATATCATAAAAAAATTTATTTTTTTAATTTAATTAAATATAACCAAAATTAATGATTATTATAACTCCAAACAAATAACTGCAAAATCCAAATGACACATTATAAACCAAAATTACATATATAAATTACTGTTGAATAAATGAAATAAATTATATACTCTTTTTATCACCCACGATTTTCTATATAATGCTACTCAATAATAGATTTAGGGTGAGGATGATACAACCTTTAAGGGGGGTTTGCATTGCCACCGAGGAGGGGATCCGAGCTAGGGAGAGGGAGGTCAAAGGGTGGGGTCTGTGTCGCTACTGAGGAGGGGAGATGAACCGGGGAGAGGGAGGTTTGAGGGGGGATATGTGTCACCACTGAGGAGGGGAGATGGGTTGGGGAGAGGGAGGTCGGGGGGGGGGGGGGGTCCGCATCATTGATGAGGAGGGGAACTGTGAGCTAGGGAGAAGGAGGTAGGAGGGGGGATCCACATCACTACCGAGGAGGGGAACTAAGATAGAGAGAGGGAGTTTGAGGGGGGGGGGGGTTGCGTTATCAGTGAGGAGGAGAACCGCGAGCTGGGAGAGGGAGGTTGGAGGGAGGGGGGGGTCAGGGTCGGAGGGGGTGTCGCGGGGTTGGGTTCGCTGCCGGGAAAGGGAGAGGAGGAGGTCGGGAAAGGTCAGGGGTGGAAAGGGACTGAGGTTGTGAGGGAGCGGGGGAGGGGGAGGAATTGTGGGTTTTTAAAATGTTTAGCAGTGGTTTAATTAAAACCATTTTTAAATGTTAAAATAATAAAAATATAGTGGCAATTTGATCAAACCATCACTATATTATTATTTTTTAAACCATATTTAACTCGTGATCGTTATTAGAACTACCACTAAGAAACTACCACTAAACATTGTTTTTTTTGTAGTGTACAAAGTCCCATTATTCCTTTTGAGAATTTCATTTTCTTTTGGAAATGAACCCTTATTGATTAGTTTTCTCGTATTTGATATAATATTGCATTTATTTTATTTTGAATCCCCTATTCATCTCATCGTTTAATTGAGTGGAGGCCACTGGCCCTTGTAATAGTGGAGTGCAACATTAGTGAATGGCAATGGAGCCACGACATGGAAGAAATGGTACGAGATGAAAATAATGGTAGCAATAAGAATGTGTTGTGTAGGGTTGTGTTGCATTGTGACAAGCCATGTCACACTATGACACACAAGTCACATGAATCACCCCCATCCCTCGATAAGAAGGGTTACATCACAACACTCTATCTTTCACCATGACCACACTTTTTCTTCACCACTGTGTGTGCTTGGAGTTAATATTATGTAGAGGTTGTGAGTTTTTCAGTTAATCCTATGTGAGGTGTATCGCGACATGATGGTTTTGACTACGACATGGAGGTGATGGTTGTAACATGGATACGTGGCTACAATATAGTGAAAGTGTATGCAAACATCGACTATAGTAGGTGGAGTTTTGATTATGTTGTGGAACTAGCAGGTCAGTCACTGAGGCATGGCAGTATTCCTCATGCTGTGACTTTGTTGATCCCTAGAGAGACTGACTCAACATGATCCCTTCATGGGCATTTATGTTTATTTTCATTGGTATGCCAGATTAGGGTGAGGAGATAAATTATCTCGAGCTATTACACCATAGAGCATGATGATATGATCCTTTAGAAAACCTAAGACCAGGTATATCATGTTTCAGGTGGGTTTAGACTTTAGCTCTGTGGGGATGATGATTGGGTTTGAACATGATGAGAAAAGTGTTCCCTGAGGTTCAGTATGAAGGAGATATACCCTAAATCCATGAATGTGTGTGTGTGTGTGTGTGGTATATATATATAGATATAGACATATGAGGTATATGGTTTTTCATGCAAATTTATATTTACATGCCTTATGGGTATATCGTTTATACTGCCTGTAAAAATAGGTATTGCTTGGATGTTCGATCAACTACACAACTATCATTTAATGAATTATTTCATATGATGAAATGTTTGGGAGTTGCATTTATGTATATGATACATATAATAGTCGAAGCATCAACTCGTATGTTGAAACACACGAGTTAATGAATTCATTATCGACAAGATTCCTCAAAGACTTTGTAAAGCCTACTACCATATGATAGTAGGGTGTGGATTATTCTTATTCTTGGAAACAACTTTGTAGATCTTGAAGCTCCATTTTATCTTCCTCTTTTACTTATGAGGTATTAGTATACTATGAAGAAATGGTGAATCCTATCCATACAATGGACGATTCAAATCGGCATGTGGATACCCACAAAGGTGGGATATTTATGTTTTTAACTCAAATGATCTTTATCAAGTGTATTCAAAGGCATTCTAAATTGATAAAGGTTATGCATATTGCTATGACCTAACTCAACAAGGCTCGAGCCACAATTACCCCAAGACCGCCTCTATAGGTCAGGGGATAGCAATAAGCACTAAAAGACATATCTAACGTGGGAGGAATTTTTCTAATGTACATGTACACACACACCCAACTATCTTGATGAAAAAGTGCAGAGGAATAAAAGAAAAAGATGGAACATCTAGAGTAATAACCATGCATGTGAAACCTCTAGGGAATACAAAGAGTACTGCAGTGTAAAATGAAAAGTAAAGGGGAAAAATACATTCCTAATCAGATAGATGTCCCAACCTAAAAAAATGGAAAGGTAAAATGTTTAGAGATCCCATATCCTGATCTCCAAGCTCTGACTAACATACGTGATCCAATGTACTAGGTATCCCTATGGTCCTCTATAGTCACCACCGACCTATCTATCATCTGCATAAGACACAAAATGTGAGAGAAAATCCCATGTAGGGTTGAATATATATATACCTAGTAGGATGACCCAAAATCTAAAGGGGGAGTAGTAAGAAACACGATTGGAATAGTCTGACAGCTCAACCCAAAGTAAGAGAGTACAAAATCCAATGATATGGATACAAATATATATATACTCAAACCAAAGAATCCCAAAAAAGAGAGAAAGGGGATCTCTATCTCAAACCCATCCTAGGAAAATAGTTTCAACAGTTCCAAGAGTTTATCATCAATGTCTAGTATCTCACATGTCTGTCTAAAGAGACATCCAAGTCAAGCCACACCTCACAACTATGCCACACAGTCGAGGGGCCAAAATCTATAGGTATGGGACCCATGCCCTGGTATAACAGGAGGGTGACACTTAGTAGATAACTAGAGGACCCATGACCTATCCTAACAGGAGGGTTCCACTCTAATAGTCGAGGAATCATACCATGACACCACAGAAGGGTACCACTCAGATAGAAGATATATAACCCATGCCCTGCCCAATAGAAGGGTTCCTCTATCATAGTCAAGGATCCATACCCTGACTCCACAGGAGAGTGCCACTCGAATAACAAATAGAGGACTCATGGCCTACCCAACATGAGGGTGCCACTCTCATAGTTAAGGACCCATACCCTGACTCTACAGGAGAATTCCACTTGGAGGATAGGTAGGGTACCCATGCCTTATCCTAGTAGGTGGGTTCCACTCTAATAGTTCATTGAGGGCTCATGCCCTACTCAGCAGGAGGGTGTCACTCTGATCCCTCTGATGATCCTGCCTGATCACTACCATCGTCCAGTGTCTCCTAAATAAGTTTCATGCCCAAAATATCTCACATTGTATCTCAAAATACACTACAGAGGACATTATCACATTCTACGTGGAAAAACACTTAGGATAGCCTATTCATGGGCCAAAATTTGAGTCCAAACGAAGGAGATACGAGAGACTGAAGGTTCCTCAAAAAGGAAGATAGGGTACACAATGTGTAAGGGGAACTACACAGTGTGTGGTCCCACTTCTCTACGTAGCCATGTCCTTGACGGTACATGGCTCACTAACTGTGTATCACTATACAACATGTAGTTAAACTACACGGTGTGCCCCAGCTACCTGAAGTCATGCCCATGCTCTTGGATATGTTCGTGTAAATTTTACCGTGTTCGTGTACATCAGTACATGGTGTTTAATTTTACACGGGGTTCTACTCGTGTCCTTAGTCATGTCCATGTACATTAGTGCATGATGTGTGCCTGGTTGTTTCCTCTCGCATGGGGTCTTGACCGTGTGTTACACCACATGGATTGTCTACCCGGGAAGGGATATAGGGCATGTGGCCCAACCAAACGATGTGTCATCCTTAACTTCTCAAAACCCTAGTGCCACAACCAAAGGGTAACTGCACGACGTGTGTTCATCATAGTACACACTGTGTAGTCAAGTTTTTCGCAGAAAGTTAGATCTACTTTCGATATTCTAGATCCGGCCTCGCCTCCTCATATCTCACCTCCAGGACAACCAAAATCTAAGGGGGATCCTTAGATCAATGTTTCCATCCATTCGATGTCTGGAAATCGAATTCTAGTTGGTTCATTCAACTCCCGCATACATCTCCCATCGCTCGTAATGCCTCAATGGCATTCTGATCCTTAGTGGAATCACCCATATCCTACAAATCATCCTAATCCAACCCTAATTCATCATTCCATTTATCACACATGAATCCACCATGAATCTGGGAGTCCAATCGATCTCTGTTCCACCTAACAATGTCAAACTGAGACCCCATAGGCCAATCGACGATGAACACAAAGAATCATTGGGGGGGGGGGGGCACCGAAACAGAGGTGTATGAACATTGTACAAGCATTCTTGTCCAATGAACACAATCAGGGATATCCAAGGTGAGAAATAAATGAATAAACCAATTAAAAACTGGAGTATAGGCACATGAAAAGGATTGATTTAATACAGATCAGAAATAGAATCGATCATGCTAAAATAATTTAATCAATTGGGGAAGAATCCACAAATTGATGATTCCTACCTTGAATTAGATCATTCATCGATGAAGGATTATTTGTGTTTTCTATGCATTGATCTTCCTAGATCTTGACTTTGGTCATTGTTGGATTTTGATTCACCAATGAGAGGGTGGAAGAATTCCTCTCAGCGATACGAGGGTTATACGGATAATCTTAGTGATCCTTCTGTAATGACATACTTAAAGTGGGGAATATAACAACCCTACTCTTTATTACACATTATTTAATTATTTATTACATAAGATTACACATAATACAACCCAGAAGATCGAGAAGTCTAGTGTATTTGAGAATTAGGTACATTACACAACAACTTAAAACAGAGAATACATTGATATTATTGAAAAACTTCCTTTACATGCTCATATTATTCTATTATACCTAAAACTGCATGGGATAACCTGAAGACATACATAATAAAGGGGTGAGCTATAAAGCTTGGTAAAAGAGTGAAAACTCCCATCTTGAGGTGCGGAAAATTGAATTTTTTTTGTTTGTTCCCTTCTGATTCGACTAACTAGGTAGTTAGCGACAATCAAGGTCGATCCCACAAGAAAAAAAAAGAAGCAATACCAGTGTGAGTTAGCGAGTATTATCCAATTATCCAGACAAAAAAACGAAGGGAACAAGATGAAAGGGTGAAACTATGTTGTGACCCGTCCTAGTGGGGCCCGCACCACGACTCCCCAAGGCCGCCTCCAATAAGCCAGAGGCTGATGACTATCACTGAGTAGACATATCACTAACATGGGAGGCATTGCCTATGTACCTATACACACACACACATCTCCAATCCCACAAAATGCTGAAATGTAAAAACCACTAAGTAAACAATGCATGCATACCACTATATCCCACAATCAAAGTACGATGGAAATTAAAGTAAAATAAATAGGACTAGAATACAAGCCCACCAAAAAGAGTCTATAACCACAAGTTCAACCTATAATAAGAAGGTACTAGGACTACTGTCTGAAATCTGTAGGAACACACCTCGATCCGTTCGGTCTCACAAATCACCGTATGGTCTTGGTCTGCTTAGGACTCTGTTAAAGGGTCGATCGTCTACATAAGACATGACACATTTAGGGAAAATTCGTGTAGGGGTGAGTATAAAAATACTTAGTAGGAAATCCAAAAACCAAAAAGAAATATAACAAAGGAAAGTACATTAAACTCTACACAAGCATATGTATACAACACATATAACAAGAATATCTAGATATACTCAAAACAAGAAGCACAATCTAGAGGTAAGTATCAACCACTATAGGAATTAAGCTCAAAGATTTCCACAAAACACTCATATGGGAGAACACACTTCTAAGTCCAATATCACTAATGACATTTAAGACGTACTGTTTGTTGGGTTTCACCATGATAAAGATACGTTGATAGATCTGAAGAGAGAGATACGATACAATAGATGAGGATCACAGCTATGGCCATGAGGTGATACCAACAACTCAATCTGGATTAACCCACCAAGTAGAGGATTGACACCCGCATAGTGTTGGTCACATTGATACCAAGAACTCCACTTAGGGAACAAATAATGAATAAAGGATCCTCCTCTGGGCCTCTTGGGGGATTCTAACAACTCTATCCAGGAAGTCCTACTAAAGGGATCATAGTCCTATAAGTAGGAAATTATTCGTACCTACCTTCAGGGTAATGATAAATGGAAAAAACCCTAATGAAACTTGTCCAATATATATATGAAAAGTGGATCAATCTATGTAGGAAGGGGTACATGACATTTAGTAGGGTCACACATCGTGTCCCTTGACCCTGGGTACTGCCCGTGTATAACAACCCGTGTCTTTAAAACATGTCGGGTAGAAGAGGGGGTACACGATGTGTAGAGGGATTCACATGCCACGCCCTTCCATCCAGGGTCTACCAGTGTACTCTGGTCGTGTTCCAGTATATGACGTCAGCCCGTGTATGCCTACCTGTGTACCAGTATATGGGGGTAACATGTGTACTCGGTCCAGGTCATGCCGTGTGGGGGGAGTACACGCCGTGTAGTTAACCCGTGTACTCCACCCCATGTCTATGTACTTACCATGTACATTTTGAGTCATCCATTGATGAACACACATCATGTAGTCGGGACTACACACCATGTGTATCAGGTTCTCCATAAACCTATGTTCTTGATCTGCTCGCACTGATCCATCTCTTAGATCTCACTCTGGTGCTCGGTTCACCTCAAAAATCTAGATCGAAGGTCGTCCGGTCACTTTAACACCGAATCGAAGGGATTTAGGCCTTCAAATAGCTCAGAAAATGTGATCATTAGGCGTTCTTTTTCATTGCCAAAGAATGCAGATTCAGTACCCACCGTCGTTCGATCCACCGCTGTACCCACCGTTGCACCTCCGCCAAGTTATCCCAATGCCAGATCTCTAGTTTCAGATTGTTTCACCTAGAATCGAAGATGAAACAATCAATTATTCAATGTTGGGGAAAAACAAATAACATGCATGAAGAACACAAGAAATCGAGGGAGAAAAATGAACAAAGAAAAATCCCAAGAAACAAACCTCATCCGTTGTTCATTCTGGCCTCGATCCATTCATGCAAGAATGATAAAAAAATCAAAATTAATATTCACAAGAATTATCACCTGTCAACCCCACAGAATAATCCCATCCTATATAAATGATTGATCCATGGGATAATCTATTCATGGATTAGTCCGCGTTCATCATAAGAATCAATAACAAGAAAAGAAAATCAAAATAAAACATTCTACATGGATTTGGATCACTCAATGACAAAGATCAATCACCACATTGTCATCGTTGGTGGGATCTAACAAGATTGATGCATGCTGATCTTGGATCCAAGATTTCATCGTCGTTTATCAGAGGGATTCTCTAAAGGTTCTCTCTCTTAAGTCTCCAGGTAATTCCAGGGTTATGAGGCTAACTCTAGGTTTCTGACAAAGGGGATTATTTAAAGTTTAACTGGTCGCTACGTCAACATTTGAAATAAAATAAATTTTATTAATTTATTTTATTCATTTTTGTGCCCGTAATAATTTTTTTCACAAGATACCTGTGCCGACCAATTTTTGGTCATGCTTTAGGGTAAATCCACTATTCTGAACTCAACAATTCCATTCGATTTCTGATCTGGGAAATTATTTATAATTTATTCCACTTTTTCAGGAAAACTGTGCATATGTGCTATTTTATATTTTAATATATTTAAAATATTTATTTCTGGCACACCGGGCCTCAGAATTGCACGTCATCTCAATACCTGGTCTTGAAATCAATCCATATAATATTTATAAATAATACATGAAAAATCAAAATCATTTCAAAATATTTTTTAAAATTAAATTAAAATAAAAGAAAGTACAGAACAATCAGAAGACAAATGTGTTAGGGTTTCAATTCAATTAGGTTTTAATGTAATTATCATTCATTAATATATTAAAATTATTAATGAAATTTTTTACTGTGGGGATTGAATTGAAATTCTATTTCTTGTTCAGATAATAAACAATTACATATTTAAAAGGTCAATTCCTTAGTCTGGTAGTTAACTACTTAAAATACGTTCAAGTTCTTAACCCCTAAAACAGTGGCAACAGGCTCACCCAATGTTCATGGGATCACCTATTGAAACTCTTTTAGTTTTCTCTATTGGTGTTGTTCTTGGTCTGATACAACACCAACTGTGATTATGGAATTGAATTCATTAAAGGAATTATAAAATGAAGATCATAATAAAATCAACACACCCGGATTGGAATTACATCAAACCCATAATATTATTACAACCCCAACATAAGGGAACTAGCCTCTTATGAGCATGGTCACGGTGTATGGGTTGAGCAGAACCTCAACCCCTACCATGGGTACAAGAGGAAAGAAGGGGGAAAGGTGGGGGAATTACACTAAAATTGAAATGAAAAAAGGAAATAAAAACACAATTTTGGACTTGGGGGAGATCGAATGACATAGTGGAAACACCTTCCTGGGTGTCTAACCTCGAACATGGAGGGATGCCTCTCTATTTATAGAAAATTAAACTACACGGTGTGTACCTTGTAGGTTTTGGTCACAACAGAAGTGTGCGATGGGCGGTGCCCAACTTTAAATTTTTCCACAATCAATAATCAATCCGGGATCTATACAACGATGAATGTCATGATCCAAATAATCTAGTAAAATAAATAGAAAAAGAAGAATTGTGTTGGAACTGATAGAGAGGTATCAACAAATATTTTTATAATTAATTTAATTAGATAAATAATTACCTCCAAGGTTATTCTTTCTTCATTGATGTGTCCGACCACAGATCTTCACTGCATCGTCATTGCGTTGTAAAAATCAAGGGTAGATTTCCTCTAGTGGTGATCCACATGTGTTCCATGAATCTCCATACATTGCCAAAGGAGTCTCTAAGTTCTAGCATAGAAGATCCTTGTGCTTGAATCATCCACCTTCGATCACCTTGAGAACTACTTCCAAAGCATTCTTCTTGATCCAGTGGAGGAGGATCAATCTCGTTTTTGAGAGTGTTCTTAGCGAAGGAAGAAATCTATAGGCTTGAGAGGTTATTCTCCAATTTTTTGTGAACAATAACTTTGTCTTGGCTAGTTTATAAGAAAATAAACATAATTGGGTATTTATATTGCTAGGGTTAGAGTAACATAATTGCTCAAGTGCCATTATTTATTTTATCAATCCTAGTGAAACCCCCATGTCAAATAATAATAATAATATTATTATTATTTATTATCACACACTTAACTTGTGAATTATAATTAAATATTATTTAATTAAACAATATTCAATAATATTATTTCTCATCGGACCCTTAAACTCGGTCCGCCAATCCTCCACAATATTTATTAAATATTCTGCTCATAATATATTCTCTCGAATAACTAGTGATGAAATAAATGAGATCAAGAATATATGAATAATTATTAAACCAATACCAAGAATAATATTTATTCAACTTGTTAAATAATAAATAATATATTATTTAACTAAGATACTGGATACACTTAGTGTGTGACCCTTTATGCCTCTTTCTCAGTGGCATTAGGCGGATCGGCCTAAAGTCCAAGGTTAGTGCCTAGAAACACTACAAGGCACCCACAGAGAAAGAAAATTAATGTTTCAATGATATGTTACCTCATACGAATGATTATCATGTAATATAATCCCTTTGTCTCGATATCTCTAATCAAGAAGGTTGCATGCTGGTGCCATCAACCCATGTGCTCAATTTCTCTTTCTTTGACTTCCCATAAATTGAACTTGCCTATAGAACACCATGTCTATGGATTTATTTATGATATATAATTTCTATAAAAGGTTATGATACATCAACTTCTATTAAATAACTGAATGGAAAAATCCTTTCTTTCATTATTCATCAATATAATATTACTCGTGACGCACCCAACATACCATACCTTTCTATGAACATATGTCGTCACAATTTTCATCAATACATATAAGTACGTGAGTCATGATACTCATTAATAATAATCTTAAATTCTAAGGACCAATACACATGTCCTCAGATAGTAACATCCAACAACACTTATAAATGTGGATTTTTTATTGGTAGATCTTGTTCTTATAATATCCTTCTAGACATTACCAAGAGATTACACCATGAAAAGGTGCCTCAAAGTCCTATGGGTCTCCACCCCAGATATCCTATATTATTTTTGTCCATCAAATGATATCATCCGACTATAGAATATATATTCAAGAATAGTTTCATAACACTTTCAAGTTCTCATCATAACGAGGAACTTCTATAACCTTTCACTATGATAGCCTACTCTTAGG